>CAUYUJ010013169.1:195000-387500 GCA_963575745.1 Prorocentrum cordatum | reverse complement strand
AACTGGGGGCCCGACCTCAGCTCCAAGAAGGCGCAGTGGGCGAAGGTCGTCGCCTTGGTGAAGGACATCGTGAAGAACCCCAAGAAGTACGAGGACCGCGCCCGCTACCATTCCTAGGAAGACACGTCTTTTGGCCGCAGCACCTCAACCCCTGCGCCTCTGGATGGGCCCACCGTGGCCCAGGCGCACCGTGCTTGTCGAGGCTTGTGGGATTTGCCTCCACTGCGTAGCCTTGCAGTGACACCAAGCACGCGCGCGACTATCCCGACGCGGGTTGCCCCTTTTCAAACAGAACGTTGAGCGCGGCAACTTATATCCTTCCTCCCCCATCCGTCTGCCCGCTGTCTCGCCATCCTGCTGTTACTGCTCTGCTGCGAGCGGCAACGCTGTCAGTCACGAGTGAAGTTCTCGGCTGCGAGGGGGGCAACGCCCAGCGGGGGGATGGGGATGTAGATTAGCCTAAGTTGCCTCCGCGCTGAAGCCGTCGGTAGAGCACCTCCCCCCCGCCCCTCTTCCCCCCGACCTATCCACTAGGTGTATGGCCTCTCCCCGTCGTGTCTGGACCTCTGGCCCTGGGCCACCTCCTCGGGACGCCTCTGGACTCTGGCCCTCCTCGGGGCACCTCTGAACTCTGGCCCTGGACCACCTCCTCGGGACGCCGCTGGGCCCTGGCCCTGGACCACCTCCTCGGGACGCCTCTGGACTCTGGCCCTGGACCACCTCTTCGGGGCGCCTCTGGACTCTGGCCCTGGACCACCTCCTCGGGGCGCCCCTGGGCCCTGGCCATCGGGACGCCTCTGGACTCTGGCCCTGGGCCACCTCTTCGGGGCGCCCCTGGACTCTGGCTCTTGACCACCTCCTCGGGACCCTGGACCACTTCCTCGGGGCGCCTCTGGCGTCTGGCCCTGGACCCCCCTCGGGGCGCCGTTGGGCTCTGGTCCTGACCCACCTCGTCGGGGCGCCTCTGGGCACTGGCACTTGACCACCTCCTCGGGACGCCTCTGAACTCTGGCCCTGCTGGACCACCTCCCCGGGGCGCCTCTGGATTCTGGGCCTTGGCCACCTCCTCGGGGCGCCGCTGGGCTCTAGCCCTGGGCCACCTCCTCGGGGCGCCTCTGGACTCTGGCCTGTCATCACCTCCCGGGGGTGCCCCTGGGCCCAGTGGAGGTTCGAAACGCCGAGGGTGAAACGAATTCGCTGGGAGAGGGGGAGGTTGAGGATTGGGCTGGCGGTGCGGAGCGAAGAGGCTGCTATGGCAACAAAACGTAGCTTCACCCACGCGAGGGCCCAACGCCGCAAGCTGGAGCGTGGAACGGAACGGGGGCCCACCAATGCAAACTGGTCATAGGCATCACGAGGACCCAAGAACGCAACATTGCTGTTCAAAACGAGGGCCCAACGATCAAACATGCATATTCAAAACAAGGGACCGACAATCCATAGCCTGACCATAGCCACGAAACCACTAAGCCCACATGCTGTATGCGCAGCCTCTGTTGGCTCAACGGTGGCTGCGTGGTTGTTGATCTTGGTACTGTACGCTCACAAATGTTATCAGATGGCCGTGGCTATATTAGATGATCCTTCACTGAGGGCGTTGACTGGAGCTCTACTGGATGCGAATGTCGCGTCGCTCGGTGTCCTCGAGTCTGCCAGGCGGTTGAGGCAGTCGCAGGGCCTCCATACTTTCTCGGTCAGCCGTTTGCAAGCACTGCGATCTTTAGATCTACATGCTCTCGGCTTGACACAGACCCCGTATGGCACGATCGTCCAGACAGGTGTGATCGAGGGGAAAAAAACAACCTGGAGGTAGATATTATTTCGCAACAGGCCTGCCTATATCACGCCACCGAGACGGTTGAGAATTTCGGCACGTTTCTGCAAAGTTGTATCGCTAGATCCAGCAATGGTATTCTTCGGATAGCTGTGTACGTTGACAAGGCGACCCCTGGAAATGATAAGCGGCCCGATGCTGGCAGGGCTGCTGATTGCGTATACTGGACGATATTGGAATACCCACCCTGGTATCGCTCCAGGGATGATGGGTGGACCATATTCGCTTACGTGCGTAAGCACGAGATGAATGCAAATGGCGTGACGGACTCTATGTTGTTGAAGTTCGTACTGTCGAAGATGTTCGGTGGGCGATGTTGGGGTTTGGATCAGGCTGGTATCAGGCTTTCACTTGGCGGCAATCGCGCGCTCGTCAAGTTCAAGTTCACGGTGTTTCTAGCTGATGTCGAAGCCCACGCCATGGGGTTCAGCTTCAAGGGTGCGTCTGGGAGCGTTCCTTGCATGAGATGTCGGAACGTCGTCGGCAGGTGCGGCTACTTCGACGATGATCCGAACCTTCTGCATGTATGGAGCCCGTCTTTTGAACGAATCCAACCGAGAACGCACGCTGAACTTGCCACTATTGTCGCGAGACTCTCGGACCTTGACGCGCGGGGAGAGGCGAGGCAACTCAGGGAAGACTCACAACTCCACGGCGTCAGGTACGACACGGACTCCATACTCTGGGACGCCGAGCTCTTCAACATCACGCAGCCGCCGACCTGCATCTACATGGACTGGATGCATTGCCTCGCTGCACCAGGTGGCGTCGGGCAGTATGTGCTCAACGGGGTTTTCGGTGCCATGCTCTCCTTTGGCGATGGCTTTGAGCTAACGGCCCTGGATCAGTGGGCGCAGCATGTAAAGCTGCCTCGGAGCCACACTGGCCTGCCGAAGAATGTTTTTAGTGAGAGGTATGACCCTGGGAATGGCAGAACAATCAAGGCATTTGCGTCTGAAGTATTGTCGGCAACTCTGGTGTTGGTGAGTTTCGTAGATATCGCCCTTGGCAATGACTACAATGAGGGGTTGTCAGATTATGTCGTGAGTTTGAAAGTGATTGCTGTCATATACGAGATGCTGGAACGTGGCGACGTGGCAGACTCTAGGGCTAAACTTGCAGCGTACCCCCAATTTTCAAAACTTTACGTGGATTTGTTTCCGTTGCGTCGGAAGCCCAAGTTGCATTTCGGGTACCATGCGCTGGAGGCGTGGGGGGAAACAGGAGTGTTTTTGTCGTGCTTTTCACCTGAACGCGAACATCGGCGTTTCAACTATATGTATATATATATATATATATATATATATATGTATAAGATACAAAAACGTGCACCTATGCATACAGAAAGGCATGATCTACAGCGTTGGCTGTGGAGCTCCGTCGAATGGTGAACCGTTTTGCTCGTGGTAACGGCTTCCGAATGAACTACCTCACTGATACCGTGCGTCGGACGAACACGACTCTAGACTTGGGCGGTGGACTGCAAGCACTAAACACAGCTTGGTCTCTAGGGATTTGCGCGTCTAAAGGGCGATATCTGAATAAGGACCTTCTGCGCTGGAAGCACGGCAACCATATTCGATGTGGGGCTGCAGTAGGTTGTGTCCAGGGGCAGGCTGGCATTCTTCGAAGGTTCGGAGCTGTCGTTTACGTATGCGACAGGGTGCCTGGCACTGACCTCTGGAGAACGCAGGCTTGTTTGTCCTTGATTCCAGTTGACAGTGTGATCTGTGCTCTTACATATTTGAAGCTTGATGACGGCAACTTTCGGCCGCATTTTCCTTCGTACATGTGATTGGTTGTAACGGTCGTGCTGCGATCCTTGCCATGTTCCTGCACCTCTGCCACCCCGCCTCGTCTGGCGGCCGTATTGGGTTCATTTTGGGCCATCTTGGGGCCGTCTTGGGATCATCTTGGGGTCGTCTTTGGCCGTTTTCGGCGGCGTCTTGGGGTCGTCTTAGATGCCGCCATTTACGGCGTCTTGGGCGCCATCAAAGCCTTTGGAGGTGATCCCGAGGCTGTCTCGTCACTCTGAGAGGGCGCTCTTGGTCCGTCTCGGATTGTAGCTGTCTTGGCGTGCTCTTGGGCAGTCTTGAGAAGGCTTTCCCAAATTCCTTTGGAGGGCACGGCCACGGAAACAATAAAAAACAAGACAATGCTTGAGCAACCCTGCGAATTTTATGAAGTTTATGGAATTGTATGGAATGCTATAAAGCAGTTGCGAACAGCCACCTAAATTTTTGACATGAGCTCAACATACAAATCAACATAATTCAGTATAGCTGAATTACAAAGCGCGCAAGAACCAAACTATACAAAGTACTACACGGTCACGCTGTGCCCCGGACTGCTCGGCAAGGACGCTTTCCACGCACTGAGGTCCGCGGGTCAGAACTCGAGGCCGCTCTTCAAGTCCATCAAGTTCCCCACCAACATCACCAACAGCATCGCGTACGGCTTCGCGGAATTCCAGCACGGGGGGCGCGATCGCCTGCATTTGCCGGACTACTGCCTCAGCTGCGCGAACTTCCCGAGGACGACGGAGGCGGACATGGACGGCTACGTGCCCACGAAGGACTACAAATTAGAAACGCGCCCGAGGCACGCGTCCACCCCTCAGCACTGGTTCCAAGATGCCAAGCGCGAGTCGTGGGCGTGGGCCTGTTTCTATGGCCAGGAGCACTACGACCAGCAGATCAAGGCCGCCGAGCACTTGCTCAGCCTTAATGATGAGGCAGAGTATGCCTGGCCTCCCAACGTCATCTTCGGCATCTGGGCGGAGTTGCGTGGCCGCTGGTGCGAGGAACTGCGGATGAAAAGGGCGCGCATGTTGGAGCTTATGGGCGATGAGAACCCGACCTGGGACCGCATCAAGTTCGTGTGCACGTCCCCCACCAGCAGTGAGGACCCGCGACCTTGGTTGCGGATGCCGCGTACCTATTTCTTGGACGAGCCCGACCAGCACTTCATGACGGACATCATGGTCAGGCACCGCAACGAGCTGGCGAGGTCGCAGTGGCAGGCAGCCTTCCGCTCCAATGCGGTCCCCCCCCCGCAGCCCATCCAACCCAGGTCCGGGCCCAAAGCGGGCAAGGCGGGTTCCGGGGGCTCCGATGCCGTGGGAACGGCAGGAGGGGCCGCGGGAGGTCGCGGAGGCGCGGGCTTGCTTGGGCATGCCCTTTCTCGCAAGGAGTACGGCCGCAGTCTCGACCACCGCCCCAAGTCTCCAGCGAGCGGCCGCATCATCTGCTGGGGCAACTCCAGCTGGAAGGGGTGCCACAACTCCTCGTGCCCGCACTCGCACAAGCCGATCGGCAAGGTTGGCCTGCTGGACCGCTCCGCGCAGATGCAGCTGATCAAGCGGGGGGGCCCCAAGGGGGGCCCCAGGGTGGGCACGCATGAGGATGCGAACAAGAAGATCGAGGCGCTCCGGCAAGCGCAGGAGGCTGAGGATGCGTCCAAGAGGGCTGGCGACGCGGACGCACAGGCGCCCGCTCAAGCAGGCGGCGGCAAAGGGGCCGACGGCGGGAAGGGCAGCAGCAAAGGCGTCGACGGCCGGAGAGGCGGCAGCATCGACCCCAGCGTCGGCCAGGACCAGGAGGTCGAGGAGAGCGACAGCCGAGTAGCGCCGGCCGTGGGGGCAGCCAAGGACGGAGCGGAGAGCGCAGTGCCCCCGCCGTCAGGCTGGGTGGAAGCACCGCAGGAGCTCAAGGACTTCAACCCGACTGAGCTGGAGGAGCACCTGCGCGTCGCCATGCAGGGCCCGGACGCCCGCTGGCTTGGCAACCGCCATCAGGCCAAGCAGCAGCGGGCCCACCTGCCGGATTCTACCCCCGAGCTGGCCAGGCGCAAGGAGGTGATGCACGAGATCGACACCGACCCTACGCTGGCGCACATCGCAGCCGAGACCGGCCTGCTCGGCTGTTATCTTCGGAATCGGGTCCGAGCTGCAAAGGAGGCGAATCAAAAATACGACGTGGAGGCCCTCGCCGCGCATGCCGTGGACCACGGGTGCCCTGAGCTCGCGGAGGCGGCGGACGCGTTCATGCAGCAGCACTACGGGCGCGGGAAGGCAGGCGAGATCACCACTCACCAGGCCATCGTGGGCCCCATCACGTGGGGCGAGGACGACGAGCCGGGGAGAGGCGCGATCAGGTTGGCGGGCAGCGAGTGGATGATGCTCGACTACGGCGACAAGCTGGCCCTGGATCCAAAGACGGTCGAGGTGTTCGACGGCTTGCAGCACTCGAGCAAGGAGCCCCCGGACATCGAGCTCAGGGAGCGCGCTATCATCCACGTGATCGCCGCGCACATGATTCGCGAGGCCCCGCCGCAGGAGTGCGAGTGGCCATCGGCGATAGCCGTTCAGGAGGAGAGCTTGAGTTTCCGAAAGGAGATGCTGCAAGCAGCGCGGATTGCCGAAGGCGCCTTGGGCGAGGCCCCAGGCCTTCTGACGCAGGCGGAGGCGGACCTTCGCATCTTCCGCCACGACCTCACGCACCGAGACCATGACAAGGACTACCGCATGTACGCGGCCCTGCCGCCCGACCTCCTGCGCACGAAAGCGTTGGGCGCGGTGCGGGTGGACTACTATGGCAGGGTCGCAGTCGAGCTCATCATTGGCGCCATGTTGACGAGGAGAGAGGAGGATATCCTGTGGGTGCTCGTGCACAAGGGCCACATGCGAGTCCTCGTCCCGCCAGGAGTGGGCGTCATGGGACAACTCTACGGAGCAGGAATTGACGTGCAGGAGCTGCCCGCCCTGGGCTGGGAGGCGCGACTCGAGCTAGCGCTCACCGCGCGGCCCCCGCCCGCGCACCCAGGCGCGCTGGCGTGCCAGCGCTGCGCAGGGGCCGCGGGCCTTGTGGCCACAAGGCGCCCTGCCTCTGGCTTCCTGGTGGGCCTCTTGAGCGACGAGACGCCGGCCAACTCCGCGCTCTTCCTGGGGGAGGCGGTGGCAGGAGAGGTTGAAGAGGATGAGGGTCAGGGAGGCGAGAAGGTCGGGGAGATGAACTCGGGCGCGTCTAAGGATGAGATCCGGATCTGGCTCGGCGCGCAGGCAGCACTCCTGCCGCAGCAAGGTCGCCGGCTGGACTTCCTGGAGATCTTCGCGGGGGAGGCTCGCATCTCCCAGGCAGTGGTGCAGCAAGGCGGCCGGGCCATCAAGATCGGACTCCAGCACGGCCAGGACTTGCGCCGCAGGAGGGGCAGGAAGCTTCTCCTGGGCCTCATCCAGCTCTACGACCCACACGAGACGTGGATTAGCTGGCCGTGCACCGCCTTCTGCGCGTTTGTTGCTCTCAACGAGTCGCGCGGGGTCGACCTGTCTAAGGTTACAGATGGAGGGCGCGGTGTTTCTCGCACTGGCCAAGAGGATCATGGTCGAGCGAGCCGCCAAGGGGCGGAACTGCTCAGGAGAGAACCCGAGGCTCTCGGCGGCGTGGCGCCTGCTCGCCCCGACCCTCGCCGACCCTGCGCGGCACCAGGTCCGCCTCGATCAGTGCGCGCTCAACCTTCGGAGCGCGGCAGGTGGGCTTCATCTCAAGCCCGCCCGCATCGTGTCGACCTCAGAGGACGTCGCCAAGGCCCTCAATCTCCGCTGCAGCGGGGACCATGTGCACGACGTGGTAGAGGGCAAGGCAGTCACCAAGCGCAGCGAGACGCACTCGCAAGATGGCCGACCTGGTAGCCAGGACGGCCATGCAGCGAGCGCGGCGAGATCGCCAAGCAGGTGGAGTTGAGCACGACGGGGGGGTTCAGATCAGCACGGTGATGAAGAGACGCTTGGTGGCAGGATTGAGGAGTCAACGAGGGCGGGAGGGTCATCATCGAGTGCGACTCGAAGAGGAGACCGGAAAATACGGCGGCTAGGGCCTACCGCGTTTTTTGCAGGACCACCAGGACTATGAGGAGGGCCAGGTCAACGAGGTGGTAAGGCTAGGAGACGCGGTGCTGGAGGAGGCGGGGTCGCTCGAGAAGGCGATTGTCGCCCTGAGGGGGGTCTGGTGGGAAAGCTGCTGGAATCTGCGCGGAAGGTGGCCAAGGAGGGGGCTAGGACGAGGTTCAGAGGAGTACCGGCGCGCCTCAGGCGTTGCCCCACCCTAGTGCGAAGGATCACCTCGACGAGGTGATGCACGCCCTCTGGAAGGACGCGGCGAAGGGCCGTGTCCGGCTGTGCACCAACGTCCACGAGCACCTGCTCAGCAAGGTTGCGAGCGCACCCATGGCGAGGGCACCCAAGCAGAACCCAGACCGCACCATGAGCGACAAGGGCCGCCTCATCTGGGATGGGACGGTCCCCAACCAGAGCTGCCCCAAGGAGGACCACCCCCCAGCGGACCAGCCGCGGCACGAGGACCTCGCCCGTATTACCATCTGGTGGAAGGCGCGCATGCCGGGCGTTGACATTGTGCTGGCCAAGAAGGATGTCAAGGACGCCTTCAGGTGGGTGGTACGAGATGGACGCGTGCATCTTCGGCGCGGACCTTGAAGGAGGAAAGCGGGGTGTCGCGGCCCTGATCACGGCGGTCTACGCGGTCCTCGCGTTCGGCTGGACGGGCAGCCCGGGCGAGTGGATGATATGGGCGTGGGTGGCGAAGTGCTACCATGCAGCCTACCGCCCTGCCGATGCGAGGTGGGACGACAGCATCCCCTTTCACAGCTCGTTCCCCATGGGCGATCAGGTGCTCGTCGAGCCCGACATCGGCGCGAGGGCGGCTCAGAGTAGCGACGCGGCGCTCGAAGAAATCAGGGCGCGCATCGGCGACGAGGCCATCAACGAGGAGAAGGACTTCGAGGAGGGTGGCTAGGAGACGTCGAAGATACGCTGGGGCCTCCTCTATCGCACCCGCGAATGCACGATTGAGATGCCGGAGCCCAAGATCGAGAAGGCGGCCTATCTACTGGCGGACCAGACGCTGGACTACGGGCATCAGACCATGCCCTGGGACTTCTTGGAGATCTATCGAGGCACCCAGCAGTACTGGTGCCTCGTCATGCCAGCCATGCGCTGCCTCGTGAGCGCTACCGACGCACTTATGCGGGGTCCAGGGCCCAGGGGCGATGATCAGCAGGGGCACTTGGCGTGGACGGACTTCTGGCAGGCCACAGAGGTGGCGCGCGTCCTGGCAGCGGATAGGACGAAGTGGAGCTCGCGCTTCGCGGGCGCGCTGCCTGGCGTCCTCTCTATCAACGAGAAGCTGGCGCTTCCCGGGTGGCAGTGCCGCGTGATATGGGTCACTGGCGACGCCACCCCGCGCAGGATCGCCACGGTCGATTGGGTTAACGCCAAGTGCGCTTTCCACGCCGTGCCCGACTTCACGCAGGCGCTGCGGGAGGCGGTCGGCGTAGAGGAGGATGAGGAGGCCATCGTCGCGATCGCGGAGTTCATGAACCTCGTGACGTTCGCAGCCGAGGCAGGAGCGGAAGGCCGGTGGGAACGTGGAGTAGTGATGCACGGCGGGGACAACTACAACGTGCACTGCTGGCTGCAGAACCGCCGGGCGAAGAATTGGCACGCCGGCTTCCTGATTACGGTGGTCACGTGCCTCGAGGCGGTCTACGGCTATGAGGTCGCGAGCGCCTACTTCCGCACGTACCACAACGTCACCGCGGACACCTTCTCCAGGGTCGAGGACGAGGAGGCGGTGGAGTTGGCCAGGTCGAGGGGCCTGGAGGTCGTCGGCTTGCGTGGCAGCTGGGCTGAGCACCTCGAGCGGGGCTAGCTCCACTGGGCGCTGGTCTGGGAGGGCCAGAGCAATGCAGACGCCAGGATCGCGAAGCAGCTGGCCGCTGCACGACTCGAGCCGCACCGTCCGCGGACCCTCCAGATGAGACCCGGGCGGGCGGTGGCTCTCGTCGAGTGGCGAAGCGCCACGGGTGCCTTGTGCAAAGCGGGGGCCCGCCGGGGCGCTGTCGTTTGGATGCTCGCGGCCCCCGGAGCCCCAGGGGCGGGGCACACCTTGTGGCCCCCGGGCGTGGCAGAGTGGAACGCCAGAGGCCCTGGGCACGCAGACGCGGCGGCAGCCAGCCTGACCAACGACGGCGGTGAGGAGGCGAGGCGCTGGGCGGAGTTCGTCGTCCAAGTGGAGGCGGAGGTCGCTATTGCGGACGCGCCGAGCCCAGCTGATCCAGGCCCCGCGTTGCGGAGGCTGAGGGGCGCGGGCTACAGCTGGGAGGAGGTGGAAGTGTGCTGCTCGAGGCTGGGCGACCCGATCGCGAAGCAGCGCAAGGTGGCCCTGGCAGTCCAAGGCGGAGGTGAGGCGATGAGTTTGGGCCAGGAGTCCGTGGAGCCGCAGAGCGTCAGGTCGTGCGTCGGCGAGCTCAGCCAGGGCGCCATCAGACTCAGCAGCGAGGACGGCCAGCTGGTCCTGGACCCGCGCATCCCCAGGAGGGGGGGCCCAGACGGCGCGCGACCCTGCGGCCACTGGCACCCCAGAGGAGGAGGCGCCAAGGAGCTGGTGTATTCGTCGGAAGGTCCGTCGCCGAGCATTAGGAGCGAGGCGCTGGCAGGGGGGCCTGGAGACCGCATCCTGTTCCACGACGCTCGGGGCCCTCTCCCAGGAGTCTGGCAGCTGGGGGGTGAAGAGATATGGAAGCTCGCAGGAGGCGCACCGGCGATCTTTCGGCGGGCAATTGAAGAGGACACAAAGATCAGCGATGCGCAGTGGGAGCGGTTGCAGACGTGGCTGCGCGCATGTCGTGAGTGCCCGAGCGACCCAGGAGGCCGGGCGGCGGCGCTCAGGAAGGAGAGGCTTCCTACCAAGTGCGGCATGGTCCCGGACGAGGACAACGGGCTGGGCCAGAGGCGGGCGCAGAGTTTACTGGACGACCCTTATCCAGACGTGCTTTCTCTGCGTGCGGGGCGTGACCCGGACGGAGGACCACGGTGCTGGAATGGGTGCGGGAGGAGCTGCACTCGCCTTGATCAGGGCTGGGGCTGGTACTGCTGTCGGACGTGCCGTAATACGGATGGTGAAGCCCATGGGCCTTACTGTCAGGCCCAGCATGAGGACCTCCAGAGGATACAGAGGGAAGCAGGCTATCACCCACCAGCGAACGAGGAGGCGAGTGGCAGCGGTGGGCCTGGAGCCCAGGCAGCAGGCGAGGAGGCGCATGCCACGCCGCCACCGATGGAGCCGCAGTCGGGGTGGGCGCCGCCAGCGCCCGAGGAAGCGGTGGGAGTGAGGCTGCCGTCTCGCCCCCCCCCCTCGCGGCAGGTCGCCGCCCCTGATGTCGCGAGGGGGAATCTGGGGGGGTGACGAGCCACCGCCAGTACCCTTCCCAGGAGGCGACCCTAGCGCCCGATACGAGTGGTGCGAGTACTGCGGTGTGCCATAGGATCTACCCCATCTCGAGGGCACGGGATCGGGCGCTGGCGGCACGGAAGGCAGCCGAAGCAGAAAGTGCGGCGGCGACAGCGGCCCGAGCGGTGCCGCTGCCGCTCAGGTCGTTGCCCAGCGACGCCCAGCTGGGCAACGACCTGAGGTCGTTGCTCAGGTCGCTGCTCAGGTCGTCTCCGCCGACGAGCGGTGGGGAGGGCGGGCCCCACAGGGCTGGGACGTCCCCACCCCGGGCGGCGCCAGCGCGGCCGGCGCGGCAGGAGCGGGGCCCGCCCAGGCCCCCGCCCAGGAAGAGAGGCTGGTCAGGAATCTGGCCCCCTGACTCAACCCAGGGTGCCCCTACCTGGAGCGCAGCGCCCCTGGGGGGCCATGGAAGCCGGGCTACTGCTGCGACAAGTGCGGCGGCCGCCACCATGAGCAGGATTGGGCCGAGGGAGGCGTCAAGCACTACAAGTACTGCGAGAAGGCGCCTCATGGCCGCGAAGAAGAGCAGCAGCCAGGAGACGGAGGTGGAGGAGGCGGCGGGAGCCGCAAGAAGAAGGAGAAAAAGAAGAAACCCGCGCTGGATGACACGGTGGCGAAGGGCCGGGCCAGGGTCCTGGCGGCGCTCCACAATGATGTCGAAGAGGAGGAGCCGTCACCTGAGTGCCCACCCCCCTCGCCACGTGAGCTCAGGAGGAGGAAGAGGGGCGCAGAGGCGGAGGCCCGCAAGAACGAGCCACGCATCAAGATCGTTGCGAGGATGCTGCCAGCTGAAGTGAAAGAGGAAGTGAAGTCTGAGGATGAGGGTTTGAGGACGGCTGCAGCTTCGTCGTCATGGCAGGAGGCGAGCGGCGGGGGCGGCCGAGGGGCTGACCCCGAGGCGGCAGGGCGCAGGTGCAAGGAGCTGGCTGACCGCGTGGAGGGCCGGCGCACCATCGGGAAGAGCGCGGCAAACCAGGAGTACCGCCGCCTCTTGGGCCATGCAGCGCACGCCCTAGCGCGGGCTCAGGACTTGCGCCCGCAGGTGCTTGAGGAAGGACGCGGCGGAACCGCCACGCCCGAGGGTCAGGAGCGGTCTGGGTCGTCGGAGGAGAGGAGACGCCCAGCGAGCCCGGCAAGGAGGGAGGGCTCGCTCAGTGCCCCCTCGGCCTACGCGGGGCACCGGCGCGCCGCGTGCCCGCGTCAGAGAGCCCTCGACGCCGTCACCAAGGGCGAGAACGGTCCCCCGCAGCCCGCCCCGGCGCAGTGTCACCCCGGAGGACAAGGGAGGCGATGATGATGCGGCGAGCTCTGTCGACACAGAGCTGCAGGCAGAGTCGATGGAGGCCGATGCGGACACGAGCAGCGAGGCCAGGATGGCGGCGCTGAGGGCCCGTGCCATCCAGATCAAGCGCGACGAGGACGACGCGGCGGAGATGGCCAGGAGGAACGAGGCAAGGCAGAGGATGGGGGCGCCCCGGGAGGGCCTCAGTCGAGGACCGCCCAAGTCTGAGCGCCCCCTATCGCCTGGGCCATCGGCGCCGAGCTCCCCGCCGCTCCGCACATCGCGGCAGGCTGAGGCGGAGGAGCGCCCGGCCTACGCGCCGCTGCCCGGCGGGGACGTTGAGATCGACCCGCGGGCGGTCGCGCGCTACCTAGCGGACAGGCGGAGCTCTGGCAGCGCGGGCCCTGGCGAGAAGGGAGTGCGCACTCACCTCGAAGCCATGGCACGGAAGGCCACGCAGGGCTCGGGCCGCCGTCGCGACCGAGGCGGGGACCGCAGGCGTGGCAGCAGTGGAGGAGACGACCGCAGGAGCGGGTGCCTCGAGCAGGCGCAGGCTGAGGAGGAGCTCGAGGCGCTGGTGAGGAGGTGGAGCTACCCCGAGCAGAGAGGAGGGTGGCTCGACTGGGCCAGGGCAGCCATGGGCGCAGGCGAGGAGCACGACCGCAGAGCGGGGGCCAACTCGCATAAGAACCAGAAAAGCAGCAAAAGGGCCCGCGGCCGTACGAGAACAAACCCCAAACCTCATTGGACCGGAAGCTGTTCGAGCGAACGCCCGCCTGGAAGACCTCACTCTGACGGACCTCAAGACGCGGCCAAACTCGAGCTCATTCTCGACAAGCTGGCCAGCTCCACGATCAAGTCGCACAGCATTGGCTGGAGGTGGTGGACTCTCTTCTGCCGCGCGAGGGGAATCAGCCCGCTTCGCGAGATCACGCCAGAGAGTAGGAGGAATGAAGAGGAGCTGTTGCTGGAGTTCGTCACCCACTTGGCGCGCCGAGGCTGCAAGAAGGCGGGCACCATCAAGCAGTACCTGAACTCGGTCCGAGCCCAGCACCTCGCGCTCGGCATGGGCGACATCACGGAAGGCGCTGGCAGGCTCTGGATGGCGGTCGACGGGCTCAGAAGGAGGGATGGCGGCACCAAGCGCAAGAAGCCGGTCACTCCCCGCATGATGAGGTGGATTAGGCGGAAGCTGCAGCCAGAGAGGTCGAGGGAGGGCGCAGCTCTGTGGGCCGCAGTGGCCACGGGCTACTTCTTCCTCCTGAGGGCCAGCGAGTACGTCTCGAACGATCAGAACGGCTACATGGGCAACAAGGGTCTTCGGGGAGCTGACGTCACCCCGAAGGCGAGCGGCGAGCCGACTAGCACGTGGGGCGAAGCGAACGAGGTCGTCATCAAGATCCGGGCCAGCAAGACCGATCAGTACAACAGAGGCGAGTGGCGCAACCACTTTCGTATTGTGGCCACGGAGGATTCAAATCGAGCCGAGCACATCTGCGTGGTGGAGGCGCTCGAGATCTATGCTGGTTGGGCCAATGAAAGGTTCTCGGGCGCGCAGATGTACGATCCCCTGTTCGCTTTCGACGACGTGCGCCTGGTGACGCGCGCTGACGTCCAGCGAGTGGTGACGCAGTCGGCGGCGGCGGAGGGCATAGACCCGAACGACCTGGGCTCGCGCAGCCTGAGGATCGGAGGGGCGTCGGCGCTGTACGCGGCATTCAAGGACACCGCTTTGGCGCAGCGCTGTGGCAGGTGGAACCGCGACGCTTTCCAGGGATACCTGTGGGAGGCGCGCGGCATGGCAGAGGGGGTTGCCAGCAGCATGGCGGCCACCGACATCACGATGGTTCGAGAGGTTGTGCAGTCGCGTTGGCCTGAGGCTCAGAGCGCGCGGGCAGCGGGGGCCGATCGGGCCTGCGCTGAGAGCGCAGGGGAGTTTCGAGGCTGGCAGTGCGGCGCCAGGCATAGCCAGGAGTGCTGGGCTGTGTGGGGCCAGGTCCCCCCGCCAGTGCGCGCGGGGCCCCTCGAGGTGGGCCCCGTGGCGCGCAAAGAAGAGATCTGGTGCAGGATGCACCGGGTGGGGCGGCGACGGGTCGCTAGGAGAGCACGAGGGGGGTCCAGCGGCGGCGAGGGTCGCCAGCCGCAGAGCTCGCGCCTGCGAACCAGATCGCAGGCGCCTCGGTGCCGAAAAAGGAGCGCCCGTCCTCCTCGTCATCATCAGGAGATGAAGAGGCGAGGAGGAGGAGGAGGAGTTTTGAGGCGGCCTGAGGGATCTGGGCCCGAGGCGGGCCCATGTGATCACGATCCGCCTGAGGCCCCGAGGCGGAGATATCAGGAAGAAACGTGACCGTTCGTGAGAACAATGGGTTTCTTCCCTCCTCGCAACCTCTTCTCCCCCGTTGTCCTCCTCCGCTGCCGTGTGCTCAAGGCCCCGAGGAGCCGCGTGCATTTTGGGGTCCTACCCACCCACGCCAGGGGGGGTGTGGGCCCCAGCCGAGTTTGCTCGGCGGGCCCCCGCAGGGGCTCGCACGCGCTTGCCGCATCGCGGTCGGCGCGGTGTTTCGCTCCCCGCGAGATCCCTCGCGGGGGGTCCAGCGGCGGCGAGGGTCGCCAGCCGCAGAGCTCGTGCCTGCGAACCAGATCGCAAGCGCCTTGGTGTCGAAAAAGGAGCGCCCGTCCTCCTCGTCATCATCAGGAGATAAAGAGGCGAGGAGGAGGAGGAGGAAGAGTTTTGAAGCGGCCTGAGGGATCTGGGCCCGAGGCGGGCCCATGTGATCACGATCCGCCTGAGGCCCCGAGGCGGAGAATTCAGGAAGAAACCGCTCTAAAAGGCTCCCATAACCGCTGAGGGGCCGCCAAGACGCTCCAAGAGAACCCACATAAGCTTTAAATATACATCCGAACATTCTACGAAAGGCATCCATGAGGCCATTTGCCATTATGCTCGCCTCCTCCTCCTCCTCCACCACCTGCTCCTCCTCCTCCTCCTCCTCCCCCTCCTCCTCCTCCTCCTCCTCCTCCTCCTCCCCCTCCTCCCCTTCCTCCTCCTGCTCCTGCTCCTCCTCCTCCTCCTCCTCCTCCTCCTCCCCCTCCTCCCCCTCGCCCTCCTCCTCTCCGCCTGGGCTCGCAAGCGAACCCTCCAAAATTAGCCCGACGAAGGACCCAACCATATGCAGGTGCGAGTACCGCATTGTGGGCACCGCATTGTGGGTGCCGTTTGCCGCATTGTGGGTGCCGTTGTAGGTACCATATGGGGCCACGAAACGCGCGAGGGGTGCGCCGAAATCGGTGGCGCGGACTTATGTGGACACCGCCACTGGGGCCTTCGGCGGAGCTCCCTATGGGGCCACGAAGCTCTGTCCTGGGTGGCGTTGACGCATGCGCCACTGGAGCCTTCGGTGCGGCATGTGCCACTGGAGCCTTCGGTGCCCCCTATGGGCCGCGAAACGCTGCTATCCTGGGCAGCGTCGACTCATGCGGTCTGTGCCACTGGAGCCTTCGGTGGAGCTCCCTATGGGGCCACGAATCGCTGTCCTGGGTGGCGTTGACGCATGCGGCCACTGGAGCCTACGGCGGAGCTCCCTATGTGGCCACGAAGCGCTGTCCTGGGTGGCGTTGACGCATGCGGCCTGTGCCACTGGACCCTTCGGTGGAGCTCTCTATGGGGCCACGAAGCGCTGTCCTGGGTGGCGTTGACGCATGCGGCCTGTGCCACGGGAGCCTTCGGCGGAGCTCCCTGTGGGGCCACGAAACGCTGTCCTGGGTGGCGTTGACGCATGCGGACCCTGCCACTGGAACCATCGGTGGAGCTCTCTATGGGACCACGAAACGCTGTGCTGGGTAGCGTCGACTCATGCGGTCTGTGCCACTGGAGCCTTCGGTGGAGCTCCCTATGGGGCCACGAAGCTCTGTCCTGGGTGGCGTTGACGCATGCGGCCTGTGCCACTGGAGCCTTCGGTGGAGCTCATGGGCCACGAAACGCTGTCCTGGGTGGCGTTGACGCATGCGGCCTGAGGCGGGTGGGAAGAAGGAGGAGGGGGAGGGGGACGGGGAGAGGAGGAGGAGGAGAGAGGAGACGCGGGGCGCTCTCTTGAAAACGAGGACCCAACACCACAGGATGTTTGGGAAAAATCGGCACAACTACAAAAAAACGTTGGGAGGTTTTTTTCGAAAGCTGTTCGGGGAAATTTAGAAGCACTATTGTTTTACTTTGCGGGGCCCCGGAACCGTCAAACAAAAAATTGAAAAAGCCGGTGGCCAGAGAACCCCCGAAAAAACCTTATGAGCCTCCGCGTTTAAGGACTGTCGGTGGTTTTGTGAGAGGTTCGCTGAAGTAAGTTTGTTTGTAATTGTCGGCCCCCAGAGCCCCCCGAAGAACCCGAGTTGGATGTTTTTTCTGTGGTTTTCCCCCTTGGACCCTGGGCTTGCCAGAGAAGCATCGAAAAGCCCCCGAGTTGGGGGAGGGTGCGGGTGTTTTGTTCTGTTGGTTTGCAAAAAAAATTGCTCTTAATTGTGGGGACCCGAACCCCCGAAAAAACATTCAAAAATAACAAATTTTCGGGGTGGCGTTTTCACTCCCGGAGCCGGGGCTGGCCCGAGAACTTCCGGAAAAAACGAATTTGGGTTTGTTTTTGTTTGGGGGGGATCGGGAGATTTTCAAAAATAGTTGTGTTTTTCATCGAGGGGGCCCAGCGCCCCCGAAAAAAAATATTAACAACAAACACTAGTTGGGTTGTTGTTCCTAAGGTTTTCCCTCCTGGAGCCTGGGTTGGTCAGAGATGCCCTGAAAAAATCCTGGAAAAAACCCGAGTTGAACGATCTTCCTTTTCTTTCGGTTGGGGTTTCTTTCGGTTGGGGTCAGATATAATATTGTGTTTCACTGCTGGGCCCCAGAAACCCCGAAGAACTTCCAACAAAAACAAAATGTGTGTTTCTAGTGTTTGCCCTTTCGGAGAATCCGGGAGCCTGAGCCCGCTGGAGAATATCCGAAGAACCCTCGAAAAGCCCCCGAAATGGGGTGGATCGGAGTTTGTTATGTGGGTTATCAAAAATGAATTGCTCATAATTGCGGGGGCCCATACACCCCGAAAAACCACAGAACCAAAAAATGGTTCTGGTTTTTTGTTCTGGCGTTTTCCCTCCTTGAGCCTGGGCTGGCCGGAGAACTCCCGAAAATAACCAAAAAAACAAAACAACTAAACAAAAACTGTACAAAACCGGGGTCGGGAGATGTTCAAAAGTAGTTATGTTTTCACCGTGGGGCCCCAAAACCCCCGAACAAAACAATCCAGGTGTTCGTTTCTACAGTTTTCCCCCCTGGAGCCTGGGCTGGCCAGAGATGCCCTGAACTCCCGGAAAACCCCGAGTTGAAGGGTTTTCCTGTTTTTGTTCGGGGGGGTCAGATATAGTATTGTGTTTCACTGCTGGGCCCCAGAAGCCACGAAGAACTCCCCAAAAAACAAATGTGTTGTTCTAGCGTCTTCCCCTTTGGAACATCCTGGAGCCTGAGCTGGTCGGAGAATCCCTGAAAAAACTCCAAAGAACCCCAGCTTGGGGAGTGGTTCGGTTTTTTTCGAGAAGGGGCTTCAAGAAGAATTTTGATGTTACTTGTGGGGGCCCAGAACCCACAACAACAAAAAACAAAAAAAACAAACAAAACCCATTAGAAAAAGGAAACAAACCCAATGGGGGGGTCCCGGGGGGATTCGGCGAACTGCCATACCCTACTGGGGGGAGGAGGAGAAGAAGGTGGGGCGCGGCGCTGAGAATTGCAAACGAGGACCCAATACGTTTTACGTCGCAGCGCGGCAACAACAAATGCGCCGTTGTTGCCCCCTGGCACGCGGAGGCGTGGTAGGATGCCAAATGCTGTCTGATAGGACTTCTGCAGCCTTCTGAAGGGCCCACCGTCCTGTCTGAGCAAAGTGGCTCACGCATGCATCTCCCACACACATGACACACTATATACTATATACGTACACAGGTATGGAAACAAATGTGCACATGGACGATTACACAGGTCTCAGCACATGATGGTAAAAGAGGACATGTGTGCATGCAAAAGCATGCATGCACACACACACACATATCTATATATATATATATATATATATATATATATATGCACGACAGAAAAAGAGAGTAAGAGAGAGGGAGAGCAAAACAAAAAGTGAGAGAGACGAAAGACGAAGACAAACCTCTCCTCCTTAGGGTTGGATCGAGCCCGGAGGGAGGCGGCCGAGAGGGGCGCCAGTGCCTGCGGCTGCGAGGGCGTGAGGTTCGCGAATCGCACCTGCGCGGACGCCCGCACCCCTCCCGCACCTGGACCCAAAAGGCCGGTTCTGGTCGGCCGCAATGTACATCCTTCCGGGCGACATCTCGGCGGCCCTCCGACAGAACGACGAACGAACGAGTCTGCCATCGCCCGGGGACCCCCACGAGGGGGCGGCAGGCGTGCCAAACGCGCGGGCCTTCCAACAGAGGACCAAAGAACGGCATCAACATGATTTATCGAAGGTCCGCGCGAATGTCTTGGATCGGCGCTGGACTCCCCTCCCTGGCGCGCGTAGCGCGCCAGGCGTCGCAAGAGGGTTCCAGCCCAGATCCAACACATCCGCGCGAGGCCAAGACAGGGACAAAGTCGGACCCGGACAAATCGGGGATCTCTGAGGTTGGGCGGTTCTGGAGGACGTATCGGGCGCCGCGGCCCCTCCAGAGCGCTCTGGAACGCTCTGAAAGTGTTCCAGAACGCTCTGGAACGATTTCTCCCTGTCCAAGCCCCGCCCGACCAAGGCCCTCGGCGGTTCCGAAGGCCACCAAAGGCCCTCCCACAGGAGGCCCCTCATTAGAAGTCTTCGTGAGAACGGTCGAGGTCTAGAATGCCCAAATAAAGGACCGTTAATCCAGATCCGCCTGGATCAACCCCAATATCCTTCCCGACCAAACAAAATGAAGCCGAATTAAACGGGATGATGCCAGATGTGGCCCTTTGACCACTGGGATACCAGCGCCGATGCTGCATTATGCCTCCCAGGAGGCGCATGCGAACCTCCCCACCCGAGACGGCCTCAAAGATCCCCTGCGCCCCACCTTCACCACTGTCGTCATGCCCTGAGGGATGTTCTCGTTCAGATTCTCCACAAGCCATTGAGCGTCCTCCGGCATCACAGAAGCTCTCTCGCCGCCTCCCCTCCTCCTGTGCCGCACCCAGGCAGTGCCCGACCCGTGCATTGCTGGAGGGAAAGAAAACGAGGGCCATGATTAAGACTGAACACGGAAGCGTTGGTGTCGCTTTGGATCATCGTCCATCTTGGCCATCGTCAATCCTGTAACGTTCTCACGAATCGGCCAGGGCCAACATAGACCATGACCAAGATTGACGTCGTCAAGATCCCGCGACATCTTGGTCATGGTCATCGTGTTTCTGCCCTCGATTTGCTCGTGTGCGAACTCAAGGCTCAACGGGCATCGAGCGCAGAGGGCGGCAGAAGCGCAGGGAGATGAGGAGAACGGGGAGGGGCCGAGGCGCCGGGCCGCGGCTGCGGCCTGCGCACACCCGCGCGGGAACACTGCCGAGGCACACTGAACAAACCGGCCGCCGCAACCGCGTTAGCTGAACACACCATGCGCGCTTCTTGAAGCTGCCGCTTGTGCAAGTCGCAGGCAGGGAAGCGGGCGCGCCATGGGAGAGCAAAGCTGGCAAGGCGAGGGGGGGGAGAATGCCGTCCGTGAAAGCGCAGACACGGCCCTCATCGAACAAGGCCACAGAGCCCGAAACAGAAACTGGAGCACGGAGTGAAGCAAGCTGAGGGCGCGCGCCCTAGCCGAGAAATGTGCTGGTGCCAGACGGGATGACATTTCAGCCGCTAATCAATATGTTTGTGCATCTGTTTATATTCATATATCCGCCAGCCCCCTTGGGGGCCACCAGGCTGCGAGGATTAAGGTTGCTGCTCCCTGCACCCGTTCCCGGTTCCAGTTTCCAATGTTACATACAGTATTGTTTTCTGCTTCCTACTGTAAATTGTTACTGTCCGCGCGAGGGGGGGGAGCCGAAAAGGGCACTGGTTAGCGTCCCCCGGGAGGGTTCTCAGAATTCCTGAGGGGGCGTGGGACACGTAAAAACAAATTACACTGTACTCGCGCCCCCGAGGCCCCGATCCCTTGTAAATTACACAATATTCGCGTCTCCGAGGCCACGATCCCTCGTAATTTACATCGCACTCACGCCTCCGAGGCGACGATCCCTCGCAAATTACACCACACTCGCGCACTAGATGCCACGATCCCTCGTGAATTACGCAACATTCGCGACCTCGAAACCACGATCTCCTGTAAATTACTCAACATTCGCGCCCCCGAGGCCACGACCCCCTTGTAAATGACCCTACAGTCGCGCCCCCGACGCCACCATCCCTTGTAACTTACACCAAATTCCCCCTTCCAAAGCTACGCACCCAGCCCCAAGAGGCTGCCCTCAAGCGACACCCCTTCTCCAGATCGGAAGGACAAATTGTTTTTCTATGTGAAACATGTTTCGGGATGTGCTTTTCGATTCTCCCGCTGTCTCCTAAATTCAGCGCTGTGCCCGCAGCCGCAAGTCTTCGAGAATAACGCCACGCGCCACTATATCCCTAGATCATGCAACCCCAGTTTTTCCAAGAGGGCACCCACTACACAAGAAGCGGGAAACGCCCTGAGAAGGCAATGAACCCTTCGACAACAGCTCCAACATCTCAACGTGTTTTATTCATTGCCAGCCGTGTTCGCATGACGTTCCCAGATGTCGTCAAATGAACAGCTCTGATATGTCCAGTTATGATGGAGAGGGGGCCGGCGGCAGAGGGCGAAGCCCTTACGGATATAAATGTGCGTATGCACACGCGAAGATACATACATACTTTGGTGCGTCTGGTGGACCACAATCTTGAGGGAAAGAACACGCATACAGAAACTATAAATAATAATAAGAAAGAATTAAAGGAAAATCGAAAACATAAGTGGTCAAAAAGATAATAATTCAAAAAGAAATTATTCACCCTCACTCGCGTTGATTAGCGGGGGGAGGGAAGGAAGGGAGACGCACCGTTTTGGCGACGACCGCGAGCACAGCCGCAGGCTCTCCGCCCGCCCATTCCTCGATGGGCGGGAACAGTTAAAAGGTGAGGGGTGGGTGGTGGAAAAGGCACAAGCTAGCTGAAACAGCTGCGGGAGGGAAGGAAGAGGAAGACCGGGGAGCAGCCGTTGCACTGCCGTGGGTGAATACCCCTGTTTAAGCAAGCCTAAACAAAACACTATTCACCCTCACTCGCGTTGATTAGCAGAGGGAGGGAAGGAAGGGAGACGCACCGTTTTGGCGACGACCGCGAGCACAGCCGCAGGCTCTCCGCCCACGCCCGCCCCGGGCCGCTCCCCAGGGGGGTCGCCCTAACGGCGCCCACCCTCCCTCCAAACAAAGATGGCCCTAGGGGTCCGCCAATGAAGGAAGGCGGGCCCGCCATCACCCCGCGCAAAACCCTGGGTGCCAAGCGCACTAATCACAGTAGCGCGGCACCGCAACTAGCTGCAGCTGCAGAGGGGTAACGCGAATACTGGAAACAGTATTGCAGAAAACAGAATCCGCCCCTCCGGGGGGCACTGCGGGGCGGGGCTGCGGAAGACCAACTCCCCGGGCGCACAGGGTCACCACTGCGGCGCGCCGGATCCAGCGCCGTACCAACCGTTCCCGCCGCAGCTCTTCCGCTCCCCGGAGGGGGGCCTTCCACGGGTTACATCAACTGGGCGCCGTCAAAAACGGCGGGCCCCCCCAGATTGGAGCCCGAGGGGTTCGCAAGGCCGCAAGCTTGGTGCCAGCTGCTTGCGGGGAAAACAGGCATACGGTGAGGGGGCAGCACCCCTCCGCTTACTCATGCCACGGCCAGCCCGCCATGGCTTCCACGGGCACCCCCCCTCCCCCGCTCACCGCCCCGCCAACCGGGTGGGGCTGGGAGGGGGCCCGCGCGGCAGGGGGGCAACGCTGCCCCCGCCGGGACTCCTCCGGGTCAGCTGCGCGCGTGGTATTCTTCCGGGGGCTCCTCCCGGAACTTGACCCGCCTCCCTCCCTTCTCGGGTGGTGTCTGCCCCAGGCGGTTCGAGCTTCCCAAGGTGAGGTTGTAGTTCTGGGCGGACATCGCCTCCGAGAAGCCCTTCTGGGGTTCGTGCGCCTCCCAGAGGTACGCGTGGAAGGCGCCCGACCTCCACCTCCCGAACCGCTTGAGCCGCTCCAGGTCCGGCATGGCGTGGTACATGGCCGTGGCGCCTCCGATCCTCAGGGAGCGGCTCCCGATGTGCGAGGGATGTACCCCCACCGCCTTCGCCGCCTGGCCCAAGAGGTCGGTGATGTCCTTCCGCCGGATGGGGTTCCCATCCCCGTCTCGGAAGAGAGGGGGGTCTCCCTCCAAGGTCCACCGCTGGGGCGCCAGCCTCTCCAGCTCGGCGAGGGCCCCGACAGGGCAAAGGGGATTGCCCGTGGCGTAGTGGTTGCGGCAGCATCCGAAATTGTACTGGTCGGTCTTGCCCCCCTTGATGTAGATAACCACCTCGTCCGCGGACGCGAAGGTGGGGCAGACCGCGCCCTCCCTCCTCGGGGTGACATCCCTCCCGAAGAGGACCCGCTCCGCCGCCCACTCCCTACCCCCGGAGGTGTCGGCGAGGTACTCGGAGGCGCGCAACATAAAGAAGAAGGCGGTGGTGAGGGCGGCCCAGGCGGCCGCGTCTCCTACCCTCCCGGTGTCCAACTTCCCCTTTAGCCAGCGCATCATCTCAATGGTGACAGGGTACTTCCGGTTCTGCTTGGCGCCCATCCTCCGTAGTCCTCCCAGCGCCAGCGCGAGCCTGGGGGCCAGCTCCAGAGGGTCCGGGTATCCCGCCGCGATATGGTAGTGGCGGACCGCCATCAGCTTTCCCCGGATCGTCCCCTCCGAGCGGTGCTGGACATGGGCCGGGTGGACGATCCAGTCCAGGAGCACGTCCTCATCCTGCCGCCGGCCCTCCCTCCCCAGCCCCGTGAGGAGCGGGCTCCCGCCACGGGCTTTGAGGAAAAGGCACCGCTGCCTCCACGCGACGGCGTATGAGGTGCGCGTCCCCTTTGCGAGGTTCCCGAAGATGAGGCTGTCCCGTAGGCGCTCCCTCTCGTCCGCCAGGTGGCCTCCCCCAATCTGAAGTTGCCCCCCCTCTGCCGTCAGCAGAGGGCACTGGGGCTCCGCCTGGGTCTGGGGCTTCCGGCCGCGAGGCGCCGCCGTGAGCGTCCCCATGGCCTCCTCCTCCTCCTCCTGGGCGAGGCGCCTCAGGCGCGGGCTCCTTGCCCCCCTCTCAGTCCACGTCGTCCCCGTCGGGGAGGTGGTGCTGGAGGGGGCGAGGGAGTCCCCAGTCCCCCGCGTCTGGGGCCCCAGCAAAGGGGGAGCGGGCCCCGCCGCGTGGGGGCCGCCCAGCAGGCCTGCACCTCCACTTTGCGGGGCCCCTCCGGGTGGTCCTCCAGCCCGGGCCCCGCGGGCCTCTCGGAGCCACCGCTCGTAAGCAGTCCGGGGGTCCTCGGGGTTAGCCTTCCAGGCGCTGAACCACGTCGCGTTGGCCGCGGCCATGAAGTCCTCATCAGGATCTCGGCGCACCCCTGCCCGGGCTCCCTCCGCGAGGAGGCCCTCCCTCGCGCTGGCCGCTGCCCATAGTACTTGGTGTGCGGAGACGGGCGGCATGGAGCGGGCGGCACCCATGAGGAGCACCTCCTCAGGGACCCCCGCTCGGGTTCCTCCCGCCAATCGTGAAGGAGGCCCCCGGAAATCTGCCAGGCCTCCTTGGGATCGAAGCGCCTCACCCGAGGGGTGCCATCCCCCAGCGTGTCTTCCAATAGCACGGGGTAGTGCCCGGAGACCTCGTCAGGGTGCCAGAGTGGGTAGTCGGGCCCGCTGCTCATCGGGCTAAGGATGACCCTGACGTCCCTCTCCGACTCCCGGGTGCTCTTCCAGGTCCCGGCCGCCTGGAGGGCGGTGGGGCGCCCTCCCTCCCCGCGGTCGGCCCTCTCCGGGACCTTGAAGTGGCGCCAGTGGGCCCTCCCCTCCTCCTCCTGCATGTAGAGCTCCGGAGGGACCGCCTCGGGCGTCAACAGGGCGCTGCTGAGGTTCAGTGGGACCTATCGCTCGCCCCGCCGCAGGAGTGCGAGCGCGGCGCTCCCCCAGTTCCCCCCGTCTCTCCAGGCAAGGAGGAGGCGGCGCGACCTGGCGCACCGGTCCCCAAGGAGGTGGGTGTGCACCACGCTCTCCGCAGTGTCGTACCCACCCTCCTGCAAGACCTCGCGGGCCCCCCCCAGATCCTGGTCCAGGGGTCCGTCCAGCACGACGAAGGTGGCGGCGTGGGAGAGCGCGTACCGCACGAAGTAGAGGGCCTCTCGGCCGGTGGGGTCGCTGCCACTGGAGCAGGTGACCCAAGTCTCCTTCACCGCGGTCCTGGCCCGCCCGGCCCGGTCGGCCACGAGTCGATTCTGGTGGACCTCCCACCAGGGGTGGCTCACGGCTGAACCGGGATTGGGGGTGGTGGCTCCGATCCCTGCCCCCATCTTTCCGGCCACCCGGCAGTGGGGGGAGAGGGTCGCACGCCACTCGAAGACCTGCACCCCGGCCAAGGGTCCGGCGGGCGGTCCCCGCGCCCGGCGGCGCTCCACCAGCTGGTAAGCCAGCCGGCGTCCCTCCTCCGAGCCTCCAGGGAGGACCAAAGGGCGGCCTTTCTCCGCCCCCGCGAGCACTTCCCTCCAGGGTCCCTTGAGGTCGATCTCTTCCAAGCCGAGGCGGTTCATCTCCTCCTGGACTACGCTCTTCGTCTCCCGGGAGATGAGGTCCATGCTGCTGTTGTGCTTGGTCCAGATTCCCGCCGTAACCGCGTGGAACCCGTAGCGGGTCTCCAGGAGCTGGAGGAGGCGCAGTCCGTAGCGGGCGAGGCGGTTCTTCGCCGTCCGCTTGTTGAGCCAGATCTCCGTGTTGGTGTTGTCCGTGACGTAGAGGACCAGGCGCCCCTCCCATCTCGGGGCCTGGGCCACCGCGAGCACCAGGAAGGTGAACAGCTCGCAGATGGCGATGATGTCGGCTCCCTCCCCAAAAACCGCGTGGAACGGCTCCATGACCTCCTTGACATCCATGACCCCGTACACCCCGTGCACCCCGTTTGACCAGTCGGCGGCCCCCACCCGGGTCTCGGTGGCGCCCCCTCCGGTCCAGACCAGCTCCTCCATTCCGCTGGGGAGGGCGAGCCGCTCCTGGGGTTGGAGGACCCCCTTCAAGCCTGTGTTAAAGTGGGTGACCCAGGCCTGGGGCGCTCCCGCGTAGAGGCGGAAAACTTCCAGCGCCTCCCACCACTCGTCCCGCGCGTCCTTCTCCCTCCCCTCGCTGCTCTCCTTGATCTTGACCACCGCCCCCAACTCGGGGCGGAGGGGGGGGCAGGTGATGGCCGCGAAGTTGAGGGCGCCGCGGAGGACCTGGACATCCTTCAGGGCTACCTGGGCGTTCCCCGTGTCGTAGGCCGGGTCACTCAGCAGGATCCGGATCTTGTTGACCTTCTCCTCGGGGAGACGCAGGGTCTCCTCCTCCGTGTTCACGTGGACCCCCCAGCAGATCTGGTCCACGCGGAACTCTCCCTCCTCGTCCTTCTTCTCCGCGTTGATCGCAAGAGGCCCGAATACTCTACGGGCCCCCTCCTCGGCCAGCCTAGCGGCCATCCAGGGGCGCCGTCCCAGGAGGTGCTCGATGAGGACGTCGTCATCCATGAGGAGGTGCGAGTGGTGGGGCACGTCGTCGTGCCATCCTGGGTCGGCCGGCCGGTGGCGGTCATGGTACTGCTTCAGGGCCGTCCCAAAGGCCATGTACTCCCCCGGGCTCCCGATCCACCCGAAGGTGAGGACGAGGTAGATGGCCACCAGGTTGCCCTCCATCCCGACCACCTTGCCAGGGAGCTCCGTGGCGAACATGCCGGCATCCCCCGCCCGTAACCAGATCCAGCGGAAGGCCTCCGCTATGTCCCGCTTGGCGATCAGGATTTTTACCCCCGGGTGCCGCTCCTTCCACCAGGTGATCTCTCTCGCCAGTCCCCGATGGCGGGGCTGCAAGGCTGGGGGGTGGAGGTACTTGTGCCCCGTCTCGTTCATCGCCCTCTGGTCGTGGATGAACCTTCCTTCCTCCGAGATCGCGCGGTCGGGGTTCATCTTCGGCACCCTTCCCCAGGGGGAGGAGAGGGCCCCGCTTAGGTAAGGTTCCGAGTCCTTTCCGCAGAGGAGGACCCTCCCCCTCTTGGCGTCCTTCCACAACTTCTCCATCGCCTCCTCCATGTGCCCCTGCACGCTCATGTGCGGTTTGGAGGGGACCCGAACCTGGGCCAGCGGTTGGCGGGCGGGAACCCCGCCCTTCACCATCTGGTGGAGGTAATCCCTGAGGTCGGGGTCGACAGCTCGCATAGCTCCTCCTTGAAGACCCCGTCCAGGTTGTTCCCCCACCGGCTCGCCCAGGCCTCTCGGTAGCAGTTGACTGCTTCCTTCCAGCCTCCCGCCGCCTGGACTAGGCCACCACCGAGTCGGGCCCCCTCCTTCGCAACTTCGGGGGAGTACTTGGGGTTGTCCGCACAATGGGCGCACAACTCCTGCGCCCAGTCCTGAGCGGTTCGGCCCGCTCTCCCCGGCGCCTGGTTCCCCGATTCCGTCTCGCTTTCCAGGCTGCCGGCTGCCCGTTGGGGAGGCATCCAGGGCCCCTCTCCCTCCCCATCTTGGCTCTCTCCCGCATCGCCCCCTCCCTCTCCTGAGGGCCTGAGTTTACCATCTCCCGTGGCTCCCCCCCCCTCGAGGGCGTGGTGGGTGGGTGTTTCGTGGCCGTCCAAATGGCCAGCGCCACGGCGCGGGCGAAGCGCGGGGGGTATTGGGCGGCTTCCCTTGTCCGCTTGATGCCCGTCCCTGGGACGTTATCCCTGAGTTCCACGTGCTGGTGCACCGGGGAGAGACCGGGGCAGGGTCTCCGGAGCTTCGTGAAGAAGGGGGCCAGGTTCGCGGAGACGACCAGCCAGCACCCCTTGCGATAGAACTGATGGGGGGACGAAGCGTCTGAGGGATGGAGGCCCCACGCGCACATCGTTCGGGGGATGATCACGGCACCAGTCTCCTCCAGGATTTCCAATCACTCCGGGAGGTCGTAGACCTTGGGATATATCCCTCTATGCTCCTGGTTCTCGAAGATCCACCCCTTCCTCCATTTATGAAGGTTCCGTATGCACCTTACCGTGGTCTGGGAGAGGGCGTTTCCCAAGACCTCCTTGCCGTTTACACCGGCCCCCTCCGGCTTCTCCCAGGTGCGGGTGCCCCCTTTGGTGTTGTGGTCGCAGAAGGAGGTACACGGGTTTTCGAACATCCACACGTTGGCCACTCCCGGGCCCGGGGGAGTATCTGCCTCTTTGACCAGGGCCTCGGCGACGTCGGGGTTCAGGTCGTGGTCCTCCCTCCTCTCCGACTCCTTGGGGTGCAGGGGGTTCCGGTACAGCTCCACGGGCTCATCCGCTTGGATGCCCAGTTGCTCCACCGCGCGGGTCACCCCCGCGGTTCCCGCGAACACCTCCTTGAAGCGGGGCCCCCAGAAGAAAGCGGGCGTGTCCCCCAAAGCTCCGGGGTGCTCCGAGACGAGCTCCTCCCACAGCTGGAGGGCGGCCCTGATTGCGGGTGCCCGGGCAGGCTCTGCCGCTGCAGCCCTCCGGCCAGCCCTGAGGGCCGCCTCCCTCGCCGCGGGGCGCTCCTCGCATGCCTGGCACTTGACGTAGGTGCTCCAGGAGACCTCCGTGCCTCGGGCGTCGCGGTTGAGGAACTCCTCCCAGCCATTCATGACCGTGGCCTCCCTCCGAAGAGTCTGATGGAGGGCTCCTAGGCACGCATCCCCTCCCGCTTCTCCCGAGGTCGGCGTTCGGGGGCGGAGGGCGCGGGCGTGCCCCCGGCGGATCAACATCCAGGCCTGAGGTGAGCCCTCCCCGGAGCGGGCTCCTTCCAGAAGGTGTGTGGTCACCTTCCCACCGTAGTCCATCATCACGACGTTTAGGACGACATCCTCCAGGAGGCGGAGGGGGAACACGACCAGGGCGCGGTAGTCCTTGTCGTGGTGTGGGGCAACCGCGTCGTGGATGAAGATCCGAAGGTCCGCCTCCCCGACCACCAGCTTGGCCTCCGGAGGCCCCAGTGATTCTTCCGCCCGAACTGCCTGGTCCAGCTGCTCCGCTCTGGCCGTGAGCGCGCGCGCCCAGACCTCCGTGAGGCTGGGCGGCCCCCTTCCCTCACGGGCCCAGAGGGCGGCGCCCACCGCGCTCAGGAGGATACACTGCTTTCTCTCACAGTCCTCCTGGATGCCCAAGCGCTCCGCGAGGAGAGGGTCCTCTCTGAGGGGGAGGCGGTCGTGGGAGTCGAGCACGTCCCACTCCCCTCCATCCATTTGGAGGATCCCCCGCCCTACCCCGTCCCCCGCGTCCGGGGCTTGGAGGAGCCGGGCGTGGCCTCTGCAATCTGGGGGGCGGACGTCCCCCCCCCGGGTGCCGCCGGGCTCAGGCGCGAGCCGATCAAGGCAGTCGGCGGCCTCCCGGACCAGCTTCCAGTTGGGTCCGTCCACGATCCTCCGGAGTACGGCGAGCACCCCTCCCGTCGCCGTCGAGGCCAGGTGCTCCTCCAGGAGGTGGTTCTTGACCGCGGTCTCCAGGTGCCGGGAGGGCCCCCCCTTGAGGAACTCCCGCACATCGGGGCGCGCGTTAATGGCCTGCATTCCGGCCTCCCGCGCCTCCTCTTCTGGGTCGTCCGGGTCTCCAACTGGGTTGAGGCGATGCGCCTTATGGTGGTTCTCGGTGAAGCCGAAGTCCGGACCGTTGCAGTACTGATCCAAGACGTCTTCCCGCCCGGGGAGGGGGGTGAACCAGTCATATTCCCCCCTGGTCGGGTCCCAGGCCCGGACGTGCGCGGGTGGCTCGCCCCCCCGCCCGGTTGAGGGCCCCCCCTGGAGGGCGGCCAGCCGCGCCGGTTGATCCTGTTCCGCCACCACGGGCTGGTCCTTCCAGCCCCCTCGGCGCACCAGCTCCCCCATGAGTGGGGCCGGCAGTCCCCGAGCGGGTCCCAAGTCGCAGTGGGCGCGGGGGCAGACACCCCCCCCTCCCTCACACCTCCGGTGGCTGACGTAGTCCCAGCAAAGCAGGAGGCCCCCCTGGTCCCTGGGAGTAGCCCCCCGCGCCAGTGCCTTCCGCACCGCTCGGGCGTAATCCGGGGCTGTGGAGGGGGGGAGGGCTTCCGCCACGGGGGCTGTCCCCCCCTCCTTCCCCCTCGATCCCCGGTGAGGGACATCCTGTCTGACCTTCCCCCGGCTCATCCCACCGCGGTGTGCCGGCGGTGGTTTGGGCGGCGTGGAGTTAGCCACCCAGCATCTCCCCCTCCTCCGAAGTGGCGCTCTGGCTTCCCGCTCCGTCCCTTCCCGCCTCGAGCGGCGCGTCGGGGGCCGGGCTGTCCCCGCCAGCCCGGGCGGCCGCCTCGTTCAGCGCATCAACGGCCTCCTGGGCAGGGGGAATCAGGTAGCGGATCTCGCCCTCTTCGTCGGCCAGGCAGGCGTGGCTCTCGTTCAGCACGAAGCCCCCCGGCGGCGCACTCGCCGAGCGGGGCTGCCGGGCTCGGCCCCCGGTGGCCCCTTCCCTCCCACGCGAAGGGGGGGGCTCCGGCGACGCCTGCCTCGCGGCCGGCCCCACTTCGTCTTCTTCCGGGTGGGGGCTCAAGGCGGCGCCCCACTCCAGGTGGTCCACAGGCGGGCTTGATGCTGCCGCCTCCTCCCCCACAGGGAGGGCCTCCTCCTCGTCCACCTCCTGCGCTCCTCCGCTCGTGCGCGGGTAGGCGTAAAGAAGGGCGGGGCCGAGGAGGGGGGAGGGGCCCTCGGTGGGCGGCTCCCGATTGGCGTTCGGAGGGGGGCGCGGGAACGCGCCAGGCCCGAGGAGGGGTTCTTCCCACCCACGACCGCCCCTCGCGGGCGCGCGGACCCGCGCCCGGGGAGGGTTCCCCCACCCCGAGACTGGCAAGGTCCGATCCTCCCCCGACGAAGGCGCGGGGCAACGATCTGGTGGTAGTACTCCGCGGGGTCCTCGACGACGAACGTGCGGGGGATCTTCACGCGGGCTCTCCCGCGCACATCCGGGGCTGTGGCATAGGCCGTCAGCTCCGGCAGCGCGGTTGGGTGGGAGCCCATCTCGGCCTCCACGGACCGGAGCTCGTCCCGCATCTTCGCCCACCAGTGCCACGTGAGCTCCTCCCAGACCTCCATCAAGTCGGCGAGGGACAGGTACTCCGGCCGGTCTTGATGTTCGCGCAGCAAGAACCGCAGGGCGGTGGTCCTGGGCAGTGAGTGCTCCTGCCCATAAGTCAGGGCGAACACCCGGATCTGCGTCTGGGCGGCCTCCGCCCACGTGCCAAGGTCTGCGGGGGCCGGCGAGGGGGGCTCCCTCCTGTGTCCCTCCGCGGCGACGAGGGGCCCGGCGTCCGCGCCCCTTGCGACCGCGAAGTCGGCCACCGTGAAGGCGTTCGGGTCGGCGGGCCCCGCCTTAGGGGCACCCATCAGGCAGGCCGCCAAGCCATGCGCAATCCGGTTGCTGAGCGGGAGGGGCCAGCCGACCCCCTCCAGCAGGGCGAGGGCCCCCCGGCCATGTCCGCGCAGGGTCAAGTAGAGCTCCCGCCCAAGATGGGCAGGTCCCACGGCCACCTGGAAGGTGCCGCATCCCCGCGCGAGGTGGCATGCCCTCCGCGCGGCCCCTTGGTGGTATATGAGGTCCCCCCCCCGTCCTCTTCCCTCGCGGGGGGACGGTACGCCCGCAGGAGCGCGGGAACGGAGGAACCCTTCCGCTTCCTTTCTCCGGGGACGACGGCCTGAGCCGATTCGGCGGGGGTTCCCTCCACCGGCTGGAGGGCGCGGGGGCTCTCCCCCCGCCACCGCGGGGGCGTGGGGCGGGGGTCCTGGGGCTTCAGCGGCAGCTTGGGGGAGGTCCCCCGCGGTCGGAGGGCGAGGGCCCGCACCGCGCCCCCTGCCCTTCCCCATAGGGCAAGTTGGGCGGTGACCTCCTCCAGCCGAGGACGCACCGAGGGGAGGAGGAGCGGATTTTCCAAGTGCTCCCGGGCCTGCTCCAGAATCGCGGTCCGCACTCGGCGTGGCTTCCGGCCCACGGCTGCCGCCACCTCCAGCATCTTGGCCCCCGTCGGCTTGCCCGTGGCACCCGCCTGGAGGTACAGCCCCAGCTCCGTGCTGTTCGGCTCCATCACCGGCGTTCCCCCCGCCCGGCGCCCCGGGGTGTGGCCCCTCCCAAACCTCAGCAGCTCTTCCTTGCTTGAGGGCGTGTGGAGCAGGCGGGCGATGCGACCGCCTCGAGGGGGTGGGGAGGCAGATCTTCCCTCCGCGCGCAGGATGGAGCGCGGCTCCCCAAGGGCGTTGCACAGCGCTCCCCCTCCCCGAGCTTGCTGCCCGGGAGGGATAACCCGCGCGGAGGGGTGGGGAGGGCACTTGCAGGTCAGGAACTTCGCCCACTGCAGCAGGTCGGCCAGCGTACAGGGCTTCCCCCCGCCCTCACTTGCTTCCCCCAGCTGGGCATAGGTGGCCTCCGTGATTTCCTGAGCGTCAAATGGGGGGCGGGAGGCGTTGGGGCGCCCCTCGGAAGAGAGGCTCCAGGGTCCCACCGCCCACAGCGGTAACGTCAGCTCAACCTCCACTCCTGGCATCCAAATCCCCGCCCAGTCCTTCTTCCCTCCTCTCCCCCGCGCCTCCCCCCGCCCTATCCCTCGGGCAGTAGTGTAAGGGCGGGCGCCTTCCCCGGTGTCGGCGGGCTCGTACCCAGAGGTCTGAAAGGACAGTTTTTTAGGAACATAATTTATGTTCCTTTTTTATAGGAACATGATGTTGAATTAGGAACATGATTTTTGTTGTTTTTTGATTTCGTAAGTTTTTGTAATTTGATTACTTTAATTTTGCAGTGAGTACCATCATCGGCAAATTCCTTCCACTGTCACCGCCAGCGTTGCCATCATCACCACGCCCGCCATCATCGCCATCATCATCGGCAGGCTCGGGTTCGAAACTTGAGCCAAACCGCGAGCTTGAGCCAAATTATGAAAACAAGCCGCCCTCCACGAAACCAATGTGCGCGGCGCTGAAGCGAGAGCGCAATCCCAGCGCCTTAATCCCCCCGCAGAGAAAGCGGATCATATCGGGGCAGACTTGGCGTCGTTCCCCCTCCTCCACCTCCGCCTCGCATCCTCCTCCGTAGCCATATTTTGGCTCGAGGCTCGAGGCCTGTTCCTCACCGAGGCTGCGAGGGGCCCGCAGCTCGGCGCTGGGCGCGACGCGCCCGCCGCCAGCCACCCGCGCGCGGCGCGCGGCGCCCGCCACCGGCCACCATGACGAGGTCGCCAAAGAACTGTCCAGAGTCGGTGGCGATTTGGACGAAGGGCGGAGGAACTCAGCGAATTGCATCACCGTGGGTGCACAGGGGCGACGATGATGAGGGAATATGGAAGTGCTACGCGTGCGGTGGCAAGGAGATGTGCGAGTCGCACGCCCAGTCAGAGAAACACGCTCAGAAAGTTTGGTATTATTGCTTCGGCTATGGCAAAAAGCATGGGCCTAGCAAGCTCATGAACGCGGTGGAGTCCAGCGTCCGCCACAACAACAATTTCGTGTATCCAGGTCGCGGGGCCGTCGGCACCGCGCCCATGCTCGAGCCGCAGGGGGGCGGCGACCATCGAGGAGCTCAAGCGGCGGCGGCGGCTGAGGAAGTCCCGTCGGGCACTCGGTGGGCCGCGGCCGCGGCTGCCGCGAGGCAGCAGGGGGCGGGCGAGGCGGAGGTGACGCTCGTGGAGAGTTTCAAGATGGACAGCAACTCGAACTCGTCTCAGATCGAGCTCGGGCCGTCCATAGACCAGAAGCTTGACGGGGTGATCGCGTTGACGAGTACCATGGGGCAGATCATGGACAAGGCGACGAAGCTCATCGAGAAGATCGATGGCTCGGCGGCCGACCAGAAGGGGCCGAAGGTGGAGGCCAAGATCGACGAGGTGAAGCGGAGCTTCGAGTCTACGTTGCAGACGCTCGAGGCCAAGATCGGAGAGGTGAAAAACATCGTCGAGAAGCAGTCGAAGCAGTCGGAGCATACCATTAAGAGTATGAAGGAGTTCAAGAAGGACATGGAGGGCAAGGTCGACGAGGTGAAGACGTGCTTCGGCAGCCAGGTGCCAACTCTGACGGCGCATATGGCCGAGGTGAAGACGAGCTTCGAAAGCCAGGTGCCGACGCTGGAGGCCAAGATCGACGAGGTGAAGAGCGAGGTGAGGAGCAGCTTCGATACTAAGGTGCCGATGCTGGAGACGAAGATCGACGGGGCGAGGAAGAGCTTCGAGTCCAAGCTGCCGACGCTCGAGGCCAAGATCGACGAGGTGAAGCGCAGCATCGATACGAAGGTGCCGGTGCTGGAGCAGAAGATCGACGCGCTGACGGGTCAGATTCGGGCCCTGTGCGAGCCTGGGACGCCGTCGCAGGTCTACCCGCAGGGCTCGGCGACGTTGGGATTGCGCAATGTCAGGAGCAGTTCGAGTCCGAGTTTGTTGGAAGTTCGCGGCGTCGATTCATCGTTTCGTCGCTGAGCAGGCCTCGAGAGGCCCGAGAGCCTGAGAGATGTGTTTTTTTTCTTCGCGCGCCCCCCGAAATGGGGGGCGCGCGCACATTTACCGCAAAAGAGCTGATGTGCTGCCTCCAGGGGCACAGGAAACATCCCTCCTCCTCCTCCGCGTGTCCTCCCCCTCCGCCAGTGGCCCTGGATGCAAGGCTCCCGCCTGGGACTTCCTCGCAATTCACGCCGCCTCGGCCGTCTGAGTTTTTCCTGGGGGGGGCGTCAGCGCCGCCGTTTCTCAGCGTCGAGTCGAGCTCTGGCTGTCGGCGGAGGTGGCAGCAGCCGCGATAGACACATGAAAGAACCCAACATCACGAGTGAGGAGGAGGAGGAGGAGGAGGCGCAAATCTTTCACTGAAGTCACTTGCACCAGCGGGTTTTTTAAATTGCAGTACTCGCACAGACATCCTGGGCGATGCCGTCTGAGCGGCGGCGAATGTAAACGTGACCCCCTAAGCTTGAACGGCCGTGGGTCTGCCACAGGGCTGGGCGTTCGCTTTCTCTTACTCGTGTTCAATCTGCCGTCACTCGTCCGAGGCTGTGGAGGATCCTTGCTTAACTCGTCGAACGCCTTCAGTGCCCACTTGTACTCCTGGGCCCCAGGAGCACCCGCGATCCGAGACCATTCAGAATCCACCGTGATTTCCCTTCCCTTCTCCGCCCTTTCCCTCCTCCTCTAGTCGATTTCCCCCTCCTCCGCCCTTTCCCTCCTCCTCTCCCTTGCTGATAACGGACTCGTTAACGAGTCACCGTTATCAGTGCGACCAATGGGTCGAAGCCCACCCCCTCCCCACGCGGCGATGGTTATCAACGGCAGTGATAACGACGACGATCATTAGTATGGTGATATTCATCATCTTAGTTAGGCCTGCAGGCGATGGGCTTGGTGCGCGTGTGGCAGCGGCAGTGGCGGTGGCTGCAACCGGGTTTCCAAGAATCTGTTCGGAATCAGGTGTCTCAATTAGGATTTCGAGACGCCCTTAAATGTGAGACCAAGAAAACGAGACACCTACATTTAGATGCGCCCCAAACAAGGACGCCATAATCAAATCACTATCGTACGAGATGGTCTTCTGGTATGATGGATGACAACGATTGCGCCGTCGATGACGATAATGATCATGATGTTAATGGGGATGATGAAGACGATTACCTGGTGTTCCTAATTCTGGGGGGGGGGGTCAAAATCACGTGTTCTACATCGCATAAATCTTCTACGATGAGCGAAAAACACTGCGATCAAGCGCGCGCGACGAGTCGCTTGCGGGCCGCAGGGCAAGTGGTGTCGCTGGCGGGTCGCGGGCGGCGGGTGGGTCGCGGGGCGGGTCGCAAGCGGGTCGCGGGGCGCGTCGCGGGACAGGGGGGGGGGGTCGCGGGCGGGGCGACGACAACAACAAACAAACACACGATAAGCAGAACCCACTTCAGCCACGCACCCAAGGATGGCGTAAGACCGTTGGCCACCTCACTCTGATCATCATCATCCCCATCATCGTCACCATCGTCTTCGTCATCGTCCTTATCACGCTCATCATCATCATCATCATCATCGTCGTCATCACCACCAGTTGCCATTTGGGGCTCAGCTTGAATGGACTTCGCAACCTCCTGTGAAAACCGCAAGTTTAAGTCCATGCCTAAATTTAAGCACCAATAAAGAAGTTTTGGCTGCTATGACCTGCAGATCTACGCCTGGAGGTCCAGGGGCTAGATTCCAGGGTTTTTGCGAAGCTCTGGGTGGCCACACATTGTACTCCTCTTCTGCGCCTCTAAGGGCGTGGGGGGGGATCCTAACAACTGGCCACAAAGACGTAACAACTGTGAAACGCGACGAGCCCTTCCTTCCCTCTCGCACGTAAGCTGCCATTTTCGAGTGCTCTTGTTTCAGGTCCAGCACGGCGGCGGCAATGTTTACACACTGGCAAAACGTGCAGGCTAGATGCTAGATCGCACGGCAAACGAGCACCATTGGGCGACGAGGGCGGCTATATGCTGAGGGTTTGAGGAGGAGGGGGAACCGAATGGCAGAATGAGGGCAATGGTACCGACGATGAGGTAGAGGAGGGTAACGACTAATGATAGCAGATGGTCTCTGATGAGGAGGCGGAGGGCAACTATTCGAGGGGGTGGGCGAGGGGGGGGGGAAGGAGGGAGGGAGGAACGGAGAGAGAGAGAGAGAGAGAGAGAGAGATAGAGAGAGAGAGAGAGAGAGAGAGAGAGAGAGAGAGAGAGAGAGAGAGAGAGAGGGAGCGAGAGAGAGAGAGAGAGAGCGATGGGGAAGAGAGCGGGAGAGAGGCCGAGAGACAGAGAGAGAGAGAGAGAGATAACGAGAACGAGGGAGGGGGAGAGAGGTCGAGAGCGGGAGAGTTTAGGAGAGCCTTAGAGAGGGAGGGAGGGAGGGAGGGATAGAGTGTGTGAGAGAGAGAGACAGGACGAAAGAGAACGTGCGATGACGAGGGCGAGGATAATCGCCCGTCCAGGTCTGTCGGGCTGGCTTGGCGTTTGCTTTCGCTCGGCTGGTTGCCAACATCGTGCTCGGAAAGTTGCCGTGCACCTTCAAATTGGGTGCAGCAAGTCAAAGATGGGGCGCGCAACTCTAGTGGAAACCAGCTATGCCTGGGGCATGGAGGCCCCTCTCTGAAGATATATCATACGATGGTTGTCGTGCGTACTGCTGGCTAAGGGATAGTGCCTAATATGGTTAGCGTAGTGTTGCCATAGTGGTGTTGCCCCCACAGTGATTTAGAAGGGCTGCTGGTAAACTACGCATAGGGATTGCACATCGTCATGATGCGGCTCGCGTCGGGGAGCAGGTCTATAATTACATCCCCTAGCGTGTTAGAAAACTTGCAAGGGTAAATCTGGCTTGATCGCTGCTCACGCTTGCTACCAGTTGTCCAATGTGTTGGTTTCCAACCTGTGCGATCGCTGCCCTGGCTAATAGCTCTGCTCTGCTTGAACGTAAGCGTCTTATCAGCTGCCTGTTGTGCCTCAGCTTTTGATTTAACCAGAGCCTCAGTGGCGCTCGGCGGAAACGTGGTGTACCATGTCAGCGGCTTCTGCGTGCTGGCACCCCAGCCTCCCATCCAAATGATTGTGGGCCTGGCCTGTATTAGTTCCAAGCTGGTAGTAATGTTTGCCATGGCGTACAGTAGGCTGTTCATGGGCTGCTCCAGCGTCACGTATGCGTGGCGGGTGTCAGCGAAGAACATCATATATGACCTCGGGGTGGGGGCATTGGTTTATTGGCTTGCCGTGTCTGCCATTGCCAGTGCTAGTTCATTGTTGTGCATTAGGGTTCACTGGGGCCCACCGCGCGCGATGTGCACCAGTGAGCCCCAATGCGCAACAATGAGCTAGCTATACAACTCAAAGGGATGCCCATATAACGACCGTGGTGGGAGGGGAACGCAATGCCGATGACGAGCACGACGAGGGCGATACGCGGGAGGATGAGGGGGATGGTGATAGACAAGTTGGAGACGGAGTGGATGAGGATGTGGCGAGGAGGAGGCAGAGGATCACAGGAGAGGGAAGACGAGGATTGAGTTTGCACGTCCCCCCAGCGGAACACGGCCGAAGACGCGAAGTTCGCTTCTGCAACGTCCACGCGGGTGCTGTTTCCAGAGGGGTCGGCGGTGGAACGGCCAGTATGAGCAGCGCACCCCCGCCACCACGTTGAACATTGTGGTGCGAAATGCACTGTCCCCCCTTCCACGACGGTGGCTATCAGGTACAGTGCGTACAAGAGGCCAACCTCGGGGCAACAAAATCCGCACCCCCTTCTTTCACTTAACATCTTAGAACAGGAAACTCTCGGAATGAAGTTTGAGAGAGGGCACTTTATTAATGTTGTCATCCCTGGAACCAGTGTGCACATGTCCTCAGCAGCGTCGTCACGACGCTCGAAGGTGAAGGCCTTGAACCCGTTATCTGCCACTCGGCGTGCTGTGCCTCCAGCCCCAGCAAAAATCTCAACAAAGGCTGTGTCTCTGACAATCTCGCTGAGACCATTTTTCAAGACAGCTCTCGCAGCGTGGGAAATAACACTGTGGTAGTTGCCCTGGAGGATAGGGTCAGAAGCGATTCCGAGGTCATTGAACTCCTTAGCTTTTGCCACAGCCCACGCCGTGCCAGCATGATGTCTGGGTAGGCCACCTTGCGCCAGCGCCGCCATGGCGAGGAGTGAAACGATCACGAGACGAGTGCGACCCATCCCCTCGTGACGAAATGAGGGCAAATGTTGAGGCGCTCCTGTAAATCGAAAAGGCTGAACACTCTGACCTCGAACCTGGACGGGCGCGCGTAAACCATCACGTCTCGGAGGCTAGAGTTGAGGGTCTCATCGATGAAACAGTTGTACTGCTTCGGGCTACCGTGAACGCCCACCCTGTTTGGAGGTTTATTTGTTTAACATTTTTTCTAAGGTTAGCGTTAGGTTAGAAACCGTGGGTGTGCGCATTAATTCTTAGGGGGGACCTGGCGATTTCCAAGACACTGCGATGATGCACCTGCTGATGTCAAACGTGGCGCCCCCGCGCTCACCCCGCGCAGGGGAGGCAACGCATCACGTGCACTCAAACTGGCAGGCCAGCAAGAGCATTAAAGTTTAAATGGCAACTAAAAAAGAAAGCACCTGTCCACCAAGTGGAGGAGCAAGTGGTGCTTCGGCGTGAAGGCGATGCTGGCCATCGCGCAGCTCCGCAAATGCACCACCACGCAAGTGGTCAGTTCCCGCCTCGAAGGCTCTGGCACGATGGTCGGGTACTGGCGAACAAGCTCCAAGAATCTCTGCAACGCTGCTCCTCCATGCATAAAACCTGTTCCAAACACATCTGCCCCCCCGTTTTTTGTCAGGGTGTCCATGGCAAACGGCAGCATGTACCCGACCTCGGCGGCCTTCAAAGTCATGTGTCCCCCAGTATGCTTCGGGTTCTCGCAGCCGTTTCTATATGAGGCGTCCATGACGGGGGGTGGGGGCCAACGCAGCAACGCAATCCTCCAAGCGCTCAAGAACAACACCATCAACCTTGGAAAACTGCCCGAGAAAGCTGCTCAACCCAAACCCTCCCACTGCCCTAGCTTACATCACATACCATCCTCCGTCCTGTAACTTCCTTCCCTCCTCCCAGATGCAGCCGGCCACGCACGGTGGGGCACTTGTGGTTTAAAAGCACTGTCCTGGAGTGTGAAGCCTTTGCGCTTGCCGAGCATTTTTAGGTTGAGCGTGGATAACCTGAGATGGTGGGGAACCTTCTCTGTGTCCTGCCAGGCCAGGAGATCAGCAAGCAGCCTCTTGCACCCTAGGTCCGTCACCTCATCTAGCGTGCCGCGAAAACCGTATATGTTTGTTAAGATCAATCTCCAGAAAGCTGCGCTAACCCATCGCATGATCGGACCGTAGTACAGGCAATGCAACGAGTCGATGGCGAGGGCTGCTGCGGGCGACGTCCCTAAGACTTGTGAAAACAGTGGGCAACGATGCCGCATTGCATCTTTAACTTTGTTGTCGAAGCTCATGCTGGAGCGCCAAAAAATCACTTCGAGCGGAAGGCTCGCCTTCTCAAGTGCGAACGTGTCCCACAGGTGGACAGACGGCTCCAGGCGATCATATTTCCTTAAAGACACATTGTTGACGATAATATCTTCCATGATGATTCTCCCAGTGATCCCCCGTCCTTTCTCGAACCGAAGCGATTTCAAAACATGCTGCCTGTGTTGTTCTGTTACGAGCGGAACCACCACCTCGCACCTATTGCAGCCAACGAAATACTCTTCGCTGGTCCTCAATGTGAAAGGCAGCGGGGAATCGGCAACGCACAGGTCGTATATGCTGTGTAGCTCGTCCTGGCGGCCTCTGCAGAACTGGCACGCATTAAACACTGCAGACCACGGGGCCAAGCCGAGAGACTTAGCGTGCTCGCTCCAGTCTCCTTTGATCCAAATCAGGGCCGCAGTGTACGACAGTTGTTTTGGCTCAGCGAGCTCATGGTTCTTCGGCCATGGCCTGCCGTCAGATTGGGTAGCTGGCCGATGCCCTGATTGCATGGCCTCGAATTGCCATGCACACGTTTGAAGATGTGGATACAGCGTGCACCAGCCCTTGCAGCCGCACTGGCATGCATCGCTGGACCTAGTGACTGACATCAAGTGCCTCTTTCCAGTGAGCAAATTGATCGCCCACATTCCTAAACTTGAATCGTTACGCCCTGATGCTGATTTTCTGTAGGTCACTCCGTCCAGATAGAACGCAACAGGTAGGGGCAGCTGTTCCCCGTTGGCGAGTGCTTCGGTGACTCTCGGGTGATGTGTGTAGCATTCGAAATCTAAGACGCAGGAATCTCTATCCTCAGGCATCGCCTTCAGGATTCTGAGGATTGAGGGGTCTGCTTGAACCTCATCATCGATCGACTCGAACGCGCACCGCACAGGCACGTCTCGTATGGTCCGCTGCGGCCTGCGATGTAGATTGACTGGTGTCCTAACCATCACCATACCTGTCGGCTGTGGCAGCACTTTGGATAGGTGGTCCTGGTATTTGCCCGTTTGTTTCCCAGGAGGGACACCATACATTGCGAAGTTTGCTCCAGGGACCCCCGCTTCAACTGCTAGATGACACAGCGTGCAGAAATCGATCGCTGAAATCTTGCACTGGGCATACAGCGACAGCAGCTTGCGCAACAGTTCCGATCCAGCATCTCTACATTTCTGCGAAGACAGCGTGGGGATGCTGGCTCGACTACGATGCCCGCGACTGCGGGACCTCGCCATCTGCGCGACTTCTCAAAGCGCTCGTAATTGGCGAGGCGGATGTGCAAGTTTGGGCAAGCGGCTGTGGGAGCAAGGGTGTGTACACAGGGGCATGACGCTTAAACGCAGATGCTTAATTGTCATGTGTCCGTGCAGTTGTTATATACATGTTGTGCGTTTCGCTGCAGTGTTTTTTTGTTTGCTGGGGGGGGGGGGGGGGGGGGGGGCGATGCTTACCATGCGTTAGTTACGTTATACGATGCTTTTACAATACAATGTTTTGTTGCACGACGTTTCACTCCATGCGTGTCGAGTTCGAAACCTGAAATCCAAATACTGCTGCTCTGCTGCGCCCAAGGGACCTGTGTATTCCACTACAGATCTATGACTCGCACAGCTGCAGCACCCAAGCCAGACAAGAACGCATGCCAGCGCTGCCGCGACCTGTGCGCACACAAAATCAGCAGCTCTGCAGGCGACTGTGCTAGATAGACAGAATGCCAGGCTGCCGATCGGGAGAATGGCAGGCTGCTTGCTTTGCTTACGCAGAAACTGTGTTGTTGTTTTTTTGTTGTTGCTTTTTTTTTCGTTTTTTTTTTTTGTTGTTTTGTTTTTCTTTTCTGTTTTTATTATTATTTTTGTTTGAATTATGGTGGCTCACCGGTGGCTCACCGGTGGCTCACCGGTGGCTCACCGCTCACCGGTGGCTCACCGGTGGCTCACCGGTGATGCGGTGAGGCCGTTTTACCTGTGTTTTATCAAGGAAAACGCCCCCTCACTGGGGCTCACCGGTTGCGGTGAGCATCGGTGAGCTCACCGGTCCCTCACCGGTCGCTCACCGGTCTGCGCGCTGTGGCTGGCGGCTGCGCCACGGTTCAAACTGAAAAAAGCTTGCTAGATTGCGCTCTGGCCAAGGCTTGGCAGCACCCAGTCAAACGTCTAACCAGATAAACCCCCCCTCCTCCCCTCGTTGAGACAGTAATCTCGCTTTCCCCCTTAGTATTCCCTAAACCAGAAAAGCCTGCACTCGAGCATGCAAAAACTGCCTATCTGAAGAGAGTGAGTCTGCAAGCGGGCTTCCAGCCCTAGTCTGACTCGGCAGTCTTCACCCTGTGAATCATCTTGACCCTAGAGGTCAGCTTCATCAGATCCTTGATCTTCCTATCTAACTCCCTCAGCCTGTGCAGGTGGCTGATGTACTCCCCGTCTCCGACATTCTTCCTGAGAGCCTGCAGCGACTCAGCAGTCAATGTCTTGCTGAGCCCAGTGGAGTGGACCTTGTGACGGACGTCGGCCACTGCCCTGATCAAGGCCTTGGCGTCGTCGTCGCCCTTGAGGCATGCCCAGGTGCTGTCATCGTTGATGTTGTAGCATATGCCGTCTGCCAGCCCGATCGAAGTGTGGTACCTCAAGATGATCTGCTTACCCTCCGTAGTCGGGGCCTTGATGCTGTCATCCTGCGCGGAGGACTTGCCCGCCTTGGGCGTGCCTGCCTCGCTCGACTGCCCACGGCTGCGGCCCTTGGCGCCCTCGTTGCGGCCCTTGGCTGCAGGGGACTGCTCAGCAGGGGCGCCACCACCAGCAGCACCGACCGCAGCAGCGCCTGACTCCGCAGCTGCAGCCTCCTTCACTGGCTTCTCCTCTCTGCGAACACCCGCGGCCTGCTTCTCCTCGCCCGTCGCGCTGGTGCGCTCGATCACGCCCTTGATGCCCTCGGTGATCGCCTCGGTGCGCTGCTTCTTGGTCGGCTGTCGGGACTCGTCCTGCTGCGGACTGCAGATTCCGCCCGCTCCTCACCCCATCCACCACAGAACTCCTCTGCCCAAACGAAAACAAACTCGAATGTCAAACTCCGAGAAGCAGTCTACACATAAACACATATGAGGCAACCTGATATTGCATGCCCGCCCCCGCAGTCCTTCTGGGCGATGGAGTCAGCGAGCGCGTTGATGGCGTCCTTGATCATCTCGCCCTGGGGCTTGACACGCGCAGGGATGCTGAAATCTACCTAGCTCTGCGATGCACCGAGCTCCAGGGGGGGCTGCGAGAGGCTGGGAGACCTGGAAGACACTTCAGGAGTGAGAGCCATCCGAACTCCGACGCCGACTCTGATGCATATCCTAGCGGCGTCAACGAAGCCACAATGAGCCTCCGAATTCAACGCTGGATGGCCTCCACACCGTTTAAACCCAGACGATTGAACATTGAGGCCTACTGGCAAAACAATTCACTTGGTCTGGAAGTCACCATTATGTTGGTTTGCAGATGCACCCAAAAAACGCCTGCTCCGACCTGCGTTTCTTGGTCTCGGCGCACTCGATGGCGGCCTCAGACCAGGATTGGTGCTTCGTCCAGGCGACCGAGAACTCCGAGTCGACACCCTCCTCAACGTAAAGGACGCGGAGCGACCGCCGCACGTCGCAGTAGGCGACCCACGGCGGGCCGAGCTGGATCGCCTTGAGAATGTATCTAGTCGCCTGGGAGTGGCTTCAAAAAAAAGAGGGCGAGGAGGAGGAGGGGGAGGAGGTATCAGGATAACGAGGATCGAGGAGTAGGAGGAGGAGGAGGAGGAGGAGGAGGAGGAGGAGGAGGAGGAGGAGGGCAGGGAGTTGGCGGGAGAAAGGATGGGCGAGAGAATAGAGTGGGGAAGGAGGAGGAGGAGGAGGAAGAGAAGGAGGAGGAGGACGAGGAGGAGGAAGAGGACGAGGATGTGGATGAGGGGTGAGGGAGGGAGGTGGCAGTATAGAAGTACAAGTAGGCACCAGGGGAGAGTGAATGATGCGGGAGAGGAGAAGGCCCTCTCGACGAGCTCGGAAATTCTGCACGTGCTCTATCCCACCGCCATGCCCCACCAGTCAGGCGGGGCTGAGAGCGATAATACGAATAGAGAGCGGGAGAAAGGCGAACGTCAGAAGGATGCGAGTGAGGCAGGGGGAGATTGAGGAATGAGGGATGCGAGGATTTTCTGCTCCGAGCCTGTAGCCAGCCAAGCGAGCCGCCGCCTTCTTTCTTGGCGATCCGTCCGACCGCCAAGTACTGACCCCTCTTCCAGTTGGTGCGCTTGTGCGTGGTCGTTCTCGTGTGCTCGATCTTGTAGTTCTCGAACTTGGCCAATGCCCAATATCTGCGGAACTTCGCCTGGGCGTCGTGGTTCGGCCGTCCGTCGATGGAGAGCGCCTCGTAGTCCTGCTTGAATTTGGGATTCGCCTGCTTGTAGCGCTGGAACCTGCCAGCCAGCTTGTTGCCGTTCGCGCCGTTCGCAGCGAAGAAGAAGTCCGATTCCTTCGCCTTGGCCCACACGTTGTACTCCGCCATCTCCTTCTCCGTGAACTGCGAAGTGTCGATGCCATCCTCGTCCACGCCTCTGTTCTCAAAGGCTGACTGCGCGTCTTTCAAGTTTGATGCTAACATGCTCTCCTTGCTGATGCCCTTCATGCTGAGGATCTCGCTGACATCTGGGCTCTGGAAAATCTCCACGAGAAGATTGTGGACGCTGATGGCGACGGAGTCAGGGTTCGCAGCCCTCTGCGCGATGTTCTCGATCGACTGCTCCCTGGACAGGATCCGCCCGGAGATCTCCTTGCGCGGCTTCTTCTCGGGCGTCTCTGGCACAGCGCCGGCCTCGACCTGATCGAAGCTCATCGGGTGCTCATCGGTGCTCATCGCGAGCGGTGAGCACCGATACTTGACGCTCATCGGGTGCTCATCGGGGCTCATCGCGAGCGGTGAGCCCCGACAATTGACGCTCATCGGGTGCTCATCGGGGCTCATCGCGAGCGGTGAGCCTCGAGCATTGACGCTCATCGGGTGCTCATCGGGGCTCACCGCGAGCGGTGAGCCCCGATGAGCTCCGATGAGTACCCGATGAGCTGCCGATGAGCCTCCGATGAGTACCCGATGAGCTTAAGATGAGCCTCCGATGAGCCTCAGATGAGCCTCCGCGATTACCTCATTCCTGGGGGTGAGGTCTCATCTGCCCACCCAGCCTGTGACTGCGTGCCAGCAGCCGCGCCACCAGGAGTCTGCCCTGCGCCGCTGCTGCCGTCGATGTGCATCTGGCTGCCTGCGAGCGTGCCCCCATCCGTCCGTGGTGCCCTGGCCGCTCGCTCACCATCGCCGGCCTCGTGTGCAGGCCGCTTAGGTACGATAGCTGGTTCGGGTACATGTGCATCAGCTCTCCACGTGCTCGCTCTGGCTGTACTGCTCCTTCTATCTGGGCTCGCGCTGATGCCCTTCCTCTCGGCCTCCAGCTTTGACTCCCGAATTGCAGCGGCAGTCTCCTCCTCTTCTTTCCTGATTCGCAGGGACTCCTCCATCGACTGACGCTTTGCCTTCTCCAGTCATCATCATCATCATCACGTGGAGTTTCTGGTTGATCCTCGGAGTCAACCTCGACGACTTCGACCTGCTGCTGCTCCACCTTCGGCGCCCCGACCCCGAGCGACATCTGCCACTCTCGGCGAAGTGCGATGTTCTTCTCCCGCTCCTCCTGCACCTGATGGCTGAGCGACTTCAGGAGCTCCGCGACGGCTGGTGGCAAGCTATCGAGCATGGCTGGGTTCTGCAAAGCCGCCTCGGCCGTGACGGGGGGCGTGCCGACGATGCCGTTGCTTCCGCGGGTGGCGTCGATGTCGTCAGGCTCCGTCTGCGATTGCTGCACCTGGGCCTCTGGAGCCGCCCTATGCTGCGATTGCTGTTGCTGATCGTCGTCTGGAGCCGTCTGCGGCTGCTGCTGCTGCTGCTGCTGCTGTTGCTGCTGCTGCTCCTGCTGTGCTGGATCGTCCTCTGGAAACGTAGCCGTCTCTGCCGCTGAGACGTGTTCCCTCGGTGTGCCATCTTCCCAGAAGCTGGAGCCAATGGGCGGACATGCATCTGGGAATCTCGTCGCGTACTCCAACGTGTCCCACTGTCCGTCGTTGCTGCTGACTGGCAGCTCGGGCACCTCGGACTCGCCTGTCGACATCTCGATATGTCAAGTGTCAGGGAAGCTGAACGAAATCTCACAGGTTCGCCAAGCTATGGTTGAGCCAAAATGATGCGGATGTACGGCGGGGAGAACTGTCTGATTGTATGTGTGCTTCGCATTGCTTCTGGCGGTTGGCCCTGCTCCCCGACGAATCCACCTCGAGTCATGTCCATGTGTGTTTGTATCTTATGTACGAGACCTTGCCAACGCCAGCGCGAGCAGAGGGGTGAGGCAGAGAAGCTTAATGCGATAAGGCCCCATCGTGTTTTCGAAAGGTGAGGTTGCCCTGGTTTACGGCGCGTCTGTGCACGGCCACCGTTGGTATTTCATAAGGGTTTGCGAGCAGAGGAGAAAGACGTGAGGTCAGGGACACAATTGATATTGACTCTTGAGTCGCCATATTGTTTCATTCGAAGGTATCTGTTGTTTGCCCCCGTGCGACAGTGCTGTTTTTCGTGTGGAGTGTTGTGTGTAGGTGTGTGCGTGTTAGTCGCGGACTGGTTTGCTTTGGGGTGGGTTCGGGCTTGGATACCGTTTGTGTTGTTAGTGTTGTTCGGATTTAGCGTTAGGTTATTGCTTATTTCCGAGCATGCTGTCGGGCGTCCTTGTTACATTGACGCGCTTGCTCATTGATTCGTGAGGCGCAGGGCGGGGCGTCTCCTTGCGACAGCTGGCGGCAGCCAGCGAGCAAAAAAGATGAGTTGGACGAGTACTGAAAACGCAACTGCCAGATGCCGATGCTCGGGGCGCATCCAACAGCTCTCTCAACTGCAACGCTGCAGAACTGACGCCTTGAAACAGGCAAACAATAGCGAGCACATCTGGCTCTAAAAGATGAGAGCGTATGCTCGTCGACCCTTTGCAGCGCCAAAGCGCCGACCTGGCCGCTTACAGAATGCCGAGTGACAAGTCCTGGCATGCATCCCCATCCCTGCCCCAGACTTCCTGCCATCCTTCCCCTCCCAGCGCCAGCTCCGCACGCCTAAAAACAATCGGAGATTGGCGACATCGGCGGCACCTTGCGCGTGCCCGAGCCTGGCGAGCCCTTGACGGGCGACTGAAGCGTTTCTGCCGCTGGCGGCGTGGCTTGCTGTGCCGAGCCAACATCATGCGATGGCTTGGCCGCCCCTCGAGGTGAGGGCGAATCGCTCGCTGCCGTCTCTCTGTGCGGTGGCGAGGCGATCGCTGCAGCAGGCTTGGGCATCATAGCCAGCTTGCCTCGCTTCAAACGTGGCGGCGACTCATCTGCCTCAGGCTGTTCGGGCACGTCGGACTCCGCGGGCTCCTCCCCGTCGTCGCCCATGCTGGATTGCTCAGCGTCCTCGGAATCGGCAAGCTTGGCCTTCTTGCCGTTCTGGTCATCCTCGTCCTCCTCGTCCTCTGGTGCCGCCGCAGGCCTCTTCATGCATGCAGCCGCTGGACGCTTCGCCGCCTGCCTCTCTGCCTTGTTGCCGTCGTCGAGCCACTTGCGCTTGAGGTCATCCAAGTCCTCCTTGCTCGTGTTGTTGGCGTAGAGCTTGCAGGAGCTGATGATCCACTCCTTGGCCTTCTGATCGTTGTGGTAGCCTACCAACTGGATCACCTGTGCACCCTCGTGCCAGATCTGCATCCACTGCTTCCCGCCCTTCTTGACGTAGCGGCCGAGGATCTCTGTCTTCTTCGTGGTGTGGGCCACCCTGAAGAAGATATTGTCGTTTCTCATGATCGAGTTGCCAGGCACATCAGGATCGTCTGCGGTGGTACCAGGCACCTCTCAGAAAGGAACGCGTTTACACTACAAACAGGTGGATGAGGAGGGTAAGGAGGCGGGAGAAGAGTGAGATGCGTTGATCGAGGGGGAGGGCGGGGAGAAGGATGAGAAGGATGAGGAGGCGGAGGAGGATGAGGAGGAGGAGGGTGGAGGAGGAGGCTGGAGGTAAAGCAGCAGGAGGAGGGTGATATGGAGCAGGGCTGCGAGTGAAGCACGGGAGGTCAAGGGGAGGCAAGGTGCAGGTGAGGGAGGATAATCACATTATGGTGGCAGTCAAGGGAAAGAGGATTGAGGGGATAGATGAGTGTTGTCTGGGTTTCTGGGCCCGCTCACCTTCCATTTGAAATCGTCCTGCCAGACTGCCACGAGCAAGGATTCCCCATCCTCGGCCTTGGCGACCGCATACTCGGGGTGCTGGTCGGTGCCCAGAGGGATGCGCCACGCCGACTGCGAGGGACCCACCCGCAAGTCCTCCCTCCACTTCTCCCTCCATGATCTCTGTATGCTCCTCCCGCCTTCTCTCCACCCAAGCTCTCCCTTATTCCTCCTCCTCCTTCTCCTCCTCCTCCTCCTGCTCAGGTGAACCTGGAGAGGTTCAGCTGAGGGGCGCCATCAGGAACTACGCGCAGACAGCACGATGGGCAGCGGCAAACTTAGGATACATTGTGATTGACGGATCGTGTTGTCTGCGCGTAGTTATACGATGACCATCGTGCTGTATGCGCGTAGTTCCTGATGACACCCCTCAGCGTTAGTGTCTGCTGTTTGTTTGTCGACCGTCGGTCCTGGAGCTCCTTCTCATAGCCGAGGCGATAGCCCCGTTCCTCTGCCAGAGCCGTGAGGCCAAGGTCCTGGCTGGTCTGCCGTGAGGCCAAGGTCCTCCTCCTCCTCCTCATCGATCCTCCTATCCTCTTCATCCTCATCCCAGTCCTCCTAGTCATCCTAGTCGTCCTAGTCCTCCGTCTCCTCATCATCCTCTTCCTTGTATATCCTTATCCTCTCGCACATCCTCATCATCCTCATATTCTGGCACTGCCGCTGGTACCCGCGTCCTTGCCCTCCTCCTGCCTGCTCTTCCTGGCATTCTTATCCCCACTGTTGCCCTATATCCTTCTTCATCTGCTTCGTCTTGCCGCTGTCAGCCCCCGTGCCAGCGTCGACATCGTCGCTGGTCTTGGCAAGGTCTGAATCGACGAAGACCTTGGCCCAGTGCGGCACCGTAGTTCTCGATATTGCTTTGGCAACATGTCGTAGCATTGCCCGTATCATTCTGGCTGTCGTTGCAGACCACAATTTAGACTCCTTCTGGAGCTTCCACGTCTCGGAGTTAGCCTCTGCTATTTTGATGAGCGCCGCCTGGGAGCGATGCTATCATATTGGTTTCGAGGTCTCGATGTGAGTGGCTCACCGAGGCTCACCGCATCTCACCGCTTGCGGCGAGGTACGGTTAGCCTCGGTGAGCCCGACAACCCCTTCACGCCACCTCCTCCGTATTCTTTCCATCTTCTTCGATTCCGCATTGTTTTACTCCCTACCCTTCCCCCTTTCCTCATCCTCTCCTCCCCCTGCTCCTCCAGCTCCTACGCCTCCCTGCTCCGTTCCCCCTCATCCTCATCCCCCCCTCCTCCTCATCATCCGGTACCCCTCCTTCTTCCTCTTCCTTCCTCCTCCCTTCTCTTCATTATCGTCTTCTTCTTCTTCGTCCTCCTCCTCCCATCCTCCTCTCATAATACTGGTGACCGATGCCTCCGCCACCTTCTGGGGCACGCCGCCAGAAGGACAGATCTGCCGCGTGCCCTTCAGGAGGGCCTCATTCTCTATGATCGTAGTCGGATTCTGCCGGCCGTCGAGCTCCTGAGTGTACTCGAGCCTGGGCCACGGGGGCGCACGGATAAAGGCATACGAATAATGAATACATGCTAAAAAGGGTGGGGGAGGAGGATGACAAGGAAGAGGAGGGGGAGGAGGAGGAGGAGGAGGAGGAGGAGGAGAAGGAGGAGGAGGAGAAAGAGGAGGAGGAGGAGGAGGAGGAGAAAGAGGAGGAGGAGGAGGAGGAGGAGGAGGAGGAGGAGGAGGAGGAGGAGGGGGAGGATAGAGTCGCGGTGCGGAGGAGGAGGGAGGAGGAGGAGGAGGAGGATTCCACGGGAACGGGATAGCATATGTGAGAACGAGGGGAGGGGAGGAGGAGGAGGAGGAGGAGGAGGAGGAGGAGGGACATAGATCCCCAGATCGACGGATCCGTTTACATCACAACGGGCCCCATCAATCCCAAATGTCCTTATCGCCCCCCATACCCAGTCCAAACCCTCGTTCTCATGAATGCCCTGCTCCTGTGGAATCCTCCTCCTTCTCGTCCTGCTCCTCATCCTCCTCAGCACTACGATTATTTCCTCCTCCTTCTCCCACTCCTCCTCCTCCTCCTCCTCCTCCTCCTCCTCCTCCTCCTCCTCCCCCTCCTCCTTCTCCCTCTCCTCCTCCTCCTCTCCTCCTCTCCTCCTCGTCCTCCTCCTGCAGTTCTCCCCCCTGCTGGCGCCCGTCTGGCTTGGTGATAAACTTCGCCCACATCTCTGCCAGCTCATCTGCGTCCGCCGAGCTAGCCTGGCGGACGGCGCCCTGCTTGGGGCGCTTGGCCTCTGAAGCCATCCTCGAAACAGCTCGGGCCGCGAGGCTGCAGCAAAAGAGCTGGAGGAGAGGCAGAAACGCGGCGGCCGCAACCCGAGGTCGAGCATGGCCAGTTCCTTTCCAAAATGGTGTTCTCGCCCGAGTGGCCAGGCACTTCAAACGGGCACGGGACGGGACTGTATATATCTCTCTATATATATATATATATATGTATACCTATATGTATGGTATAAATATGTATGTGTGTAAATATAGATGTAGACATGTATTGTCGTTGGTGCTACGTTTACTCTTGTCGGGCGACTCTTCCTCCCTCTCGTTCTCCTCCTTGGTTTAAACTATTGGGTCACTATTGCTATGTTTTTTTCATACAAGCGCTCGCCCCGATGAAACGTATTGTATGATGTGGATGTGTTAATTATTTCTGATGCACGTTAAGTATTTGATGGGTGAAGTTACCTGAAACGATTACGGCTATGGTTTTCTGATGCATATTTGATGGCGCATGGTTCGGGACTATAATATAGGAACGGGTACTATTTTTTAGGAACATGATGACGGGACTGGAAAATAGTCCTTTTAGACCTCTGGGTAGAAGCGGATCAAGTACTTCCGTCCGACCGTATCCTCCGCCTGGGTGGGGATGGTCAGGAGTGGCGTAGGCCTCCCCCCATTCACAGTCGCGGGGGCCTCCCCATCCCCTTCGGGGGTGCCTTCAGACACGAGTGCGCCCGGGACGCCGTGCGTCAGCTGGTGGCAGTCAGATCCCACCGGCACGCCAGGGGCGGCCGCGGGGTTAGGGGACACCTCCTCGGAGGCGGCCGGCTCCGCGGGCGGGGGGGAGGGAGGTTCCCCTGTTGCCCCCAGTGCGGGCTTCCCCTCCGCAGGGCCCGCAGTGGGGACCGCGGAGGGTTCGGCGGCTGGCCCGGCATTGCTTAGGCGCGCTGGGTCAGGGGGGGACTTGCTAGCGTCCGCCCTTCCCTCCCCCTCTCGAGCAGGCTGCGGAGAGGGGTTCGCGTGCCTGAGGCAGAGGCGCTTCCCACCGAACCCGGGTTCCCCAATGTGCCAGCAGCCTGGCTCCGAGCACTGGAGGCTCAGGCGGAGGTTGTGGTACTCCAGGCCGTGGTAGCGGCACAGGCAGGCCATCGGTGCCCCTCCCCCGTTGCGCGGCCATCCCCGGGCGTCGGACGTGGGCCCGTCCTCGATGAGCAAAGGGGTGGGCTTGGGTCCCCTCCGATCCTCGCAAGTGCCATGCTTCTGGAGGCAACAGTACCCTCCCTTCGCGTCCATCCAGCCCACTGCTTCGGCCATGCAGGGTTCCCAGTCGTCTTCCTCCTGCTGAGGTCCCCGGGGGTTCGCGGTGACCTGGCGCGGCCCCGGCCGGTGCAGGCGGGCCCCCCTCCGGCAACAGCAACAACCCCGAGCCAAGCAGGAATGGGCGATGCGCTGGACCCCACCCCAGAATGCCCTCCAGAGGGTGCGGAAGCCGGCCAGGAAGGGGCTTCCCAGGCCCCTGTCCTCGGTGAGGTCGAGGATGGCCTTGGCGTCGACCGCGGTATACTTCCGGAAGTGCATGGCGAAGGCGTCCACGCTGGGACAGCCGCCCACGGGTCCCGCCCTGCAGAGGTGGACCACCTTGATGTCCGCACCCTCCAGGCGGCGTCGGAGGTCAGGGTCCGTGCAGTCATGCACCCGGGCGTGCGGGAAGTCCTGGCCCGCCCGCTTCTCCTTCCGGATGGGGTCACCGTACTGCCCTCGATCCAGGCGTGCCCGCTGGCCCCCGACTTCGGCCACGAGGTGGTTGGGCAGCCTCGGGGGCTGGTCGCTCCTCCCTCGGATGATGTCCTTGAAGAAGTCGTCGTCCACGGGTTGGGCATCAGGCCCCCTCCAGTCGAGATCGAGGAGGAACCGGCGGTTGTCCTCCACCCGGGTGCAGAAATCGCGGAAGGTGGGGGAGCGCCTTAGACTGCGGTAGAACCAGAAAAAGGGGCGGGCCAGGTGGTCGAGGAGGAGGACCAGAAAGCAGATCCCCATGGCGCCCAGGTAGAAGGAGCCCAGCACGTACACGACTACCTTAAAGCTCACCCACCTCTCCCCCACGAGGACGGTCAGGCCGGCATCCAGCCATCCGTAGGACCACACGATGAGGCGGAAGAAGAAGTTGGGGATAGGGACGCTCCGGACCTCCAGCGCCACTTCCCGGCGGCGGCCGGCAAACCAGTGGTTCTCCCACCAGGGGGTCGCGTCCGCCTCCTCCTGCTCCTCCTCCGTGGGGGTGGGAGAGGCCCACCTCAGCCATTCCACGAACTCCTCCGCGGGGATTTGCTTGGGCCAGGGTAGCCCGTCCCCCGGCTGCGGAGCGGGGGAGGTGTGCCCCCCGCGGAGGGCCGGATGCGGCGGGGGGGCGGTTCCCGAGCCTGGCCCCGCAGGCGCGGGGGGTTCGGCGGGGGCGGAGAAGCTCCACCAGAACGGGGTCGGCGCCCCACCTGGGGTGTTCTCCGGCGGGGTCGGCGAAGGCGTCCTCACTTCGGCGGGACTCACCGCCGGCGTGGCAGACGGGGGGGCTGGCGTGCGGGCCCACCCAAGGGAGTCGCCCCAGCGTCCGGGCGGCACGTCCACGCTTGTGGGGCTGGCCTGCGGCGATGCCGGGGCGAACGCGAACGACGCGAGTTCCCCCCACCAGAGGGGGGCAGGCGTGCCACCCGGGGTGCTGCCTTGGGCCGAGCCTCCCGCCCTGGCGGATCTCCCCTGGATGGGGGAGAGGATGGGAGTCAAAGTAGGGGCTGCGAGGTTGGATGAGGTGGGGAAGTCCCCTCCCTCCCCGAGAGATAGCTCGGGGTGGTTCCCGCCCTGAGCGGCGGCCGGGTCTGGGGCTGTGGGGGCGTCCGGCCCAAGGGCCCCCTGTCGAAGGGGAGACTGCTCCTTGGGGTCGCCACCCGGATAATGCTCTAGTGGATCGGGTGGGGCGTCATCCAGCCCGCAGGTGATAGGGTCCCGTGATAGCCAAACGGGGCGCCCGTATCCCCCCCGCGCCCCGTGGGGCGGGTGGGTCCCTGCGGCGAGACGGCCCACTCCACAGAGGACCGCGGCGGCCGAGACAAGCGGGACCGCCAGGCATGCGAGGCCAAACATGAGTTAAGGGGGACACCCCTCCGCAAAAGGCACAAGCTAGCTGAAACAGCTGCGGGAGGGAAGGAAGAGGAGGAAGACCGGGGAGCAGCCGTTGCACTGCCGTGGGTGAATACCCCTGTTTAAGCAAGCCTAAACAAAACACTCTTGGTCGCTACATGATGTGTGTTGCGATAGATTGTTTCTCGCAGCGCGTGGGCGGCGCAATCGTGCGAATTTCGCACGGCAGGTCTTGCAGTCCTCAATAAGGGGCCACGGGCGAAGCCCACCCTAACCCCCCGTGGTTTCCGATGGGGGAGGGCGGGGTTCACTTCGCTCAAGAGCTCCCAAGCGAAGTGAACCCCACCCTCCCCCTTAGAAATCGTGGGGGGGTATGGGGTAGGGTTTACATGTGGCCCCCCACTCAAACAATCACGCTGATTTCTTGCAGCAGAACTTGCAGCCAACATATCCGCGTCGCGACGCGAATTTCAAGCGAATCTCACGGAGATCTACAGCGCTGCGCAACCCTGGGCAATTCCTATCCTCGCGGTACTTCTTGCCGGCGACGGGCGCAATCCACCGGGGCTGCTTATGGAAGAAGAAAAATCGCCATACACATAAACTTTCGGAGGTCCGCGCGGATTTCCTGGATCGGCGCCAAACCCTCCTCCCCGGCGCGCGGAGCGCGCTAGGGGCGGCGCCAGAGGCGCCGCCAACGGGGGCCCAGCGCCGATCCAGGAATCAGCGCGGACCTCGGGAAGGTTATGTTTATGGCGTTATTCCCGCTCAAAGCTCAGGCGGAGGCGAGGGCGAAGGCGAGGGCGCAGGCGGAGGCGAGGGCGACGGCGCGGGCAAAGTCGCAGGCGTGCACGAGACCTTCGAAGGCGAGGGCGTAGGCGGAGCCGTCCGTTGGGGCGGGCGAAAAGGGGGGCAACTAAAGAAGGGCAGCGCCTCGAGGCGCCGGGGAGACTGCATCGAGGAGCGCGCCTGGCGGCGGGGCCGAAACCAAGTGCACCCAGCAGATTTGGAGACTACGGTAGGTTCGTGTCGCGATGACGTCGGCGTTGGTTCCTGAACGATCAGCGGCAAGGCGATCGCCAGAGGGTTCAACGTCGAAAGATCCAAGGCCACCGGCGGCCCTGCCGCACCCTGTCCCCGCCCCCCTTTCGCCCGCCCCAAGTCCAGCGCCCCACTAGCACTCCAGCCAGGAACGCGGCAGCAACCAGGAACGCCACCGCCTCCACGGGCATCCCCGCCACTCGAACTCCAAACAACTACGCCTGGATGCGCTGAGCCTCAAAGAACTCTGGAACATCAACAAATCAGACCCCCGTCGAAATTCCGCCCCCCCCCCCCCCTCCAGCTCGAGACGCGTTTCTTCTTCTGGACCTTAAGAGCTGATATCATGAATAATGCATTCGCTGCGTTCGTGTATGCATGCGTGCCGCCGTGAACTACCACGAGCGCGCCCGCCCGCGCATTCGCGGGCGGGGGCCAGTGCTCCCCCCCCCCTCCCCGCTCACTCATCTTCCTCCGCCCTTCCTCCTCCACCTCCTCCTCCGCCTCCCCCTCTTTCCCCCCCTACCGCCCCCTGCCCTTCCTCCTGCCCCTGCCCCCCCCCCAACCCACTTCAGATTTCAGATCCTCCGGGAGGGGCACAGGCGCGCGCCAGGCACCGCTTCCGGGGGCAAGTCGAACAGGAGGGCGCCGACTACGTGCACCTGCGCTGATCCTAGCCCAGCCAGGCCCCTCCTGCGCCCAGGATCGGCGCAGCCGCCCAACTGGCCTGGCCAGAAAGCGGCATAAAATGCACCAGTCCTGGGCCTAGGCGTGGCCTGGCCAGCATCGGCGCAAGTGCATAATTAGGTTAAGTGAGATACGCGTGCACTCAACGGAGGGAGAGGAGGAGAGGAGGGGACGAGAGAGGGACCAGGACAGGGCGATGGTATTTTCATGGCAGCGTGGCGACGCGCATCTCCGCCTGGGCGTGGGCCCTGATGGCCCACGCTCAACGCGAGCGCGTGGGCCCTGACGGCCCGCGCGCTCGCGCTCTGGCACGCCTGCGGCCGCTTGGCCGACGCAGGCGTCTGGGAGCAAAGCGGGGTGGGTGGGCACCCGCGCGTCGGCCAGAGCCGAACGCTACGGACCCAAAATGGCTACCTGAGCCCACACCCCCTCCCACTTAACCTGCAGTCTACAACCAATCAGACTATACAAGTTAAGTGAGATACGCGTGCACTCAACGGAGGGAGAGGAGGAGAGGAGGGGACGAGAGAGGGACCAGGACAGGGCGATGGTATTTTCATGGCAGCGTGGCGACGCGCATCTCCGCCTGGGCGTGGGCCCTGATGGCCCACGCTCAACGCGAGCGCGCGGGCCCTGACGGCCCGCGCGCTCGCGCTCTGGCACGCCTGCGGCCGCTTGGCCATGAGAAAAGAGAAAACGCAGCCGCGCGCGCGGGGGCGCCCCGCCCGAGTGCGAGGGCGGATCCGGAGGCTGCAAGAGCCTCGCGCGCGCGGCCACTTGCCTGCAACCTTGAGGCCTTCCGCGCCCCGCGCACCCAGAGCGCGGGCGCGGCGCGTGCGCGATGCGCGCAAAAGAACTGAAAGGGGACGGCGCATGATGCGCCGGGCGCAGAGCGCAAGTGTGGCCCCGACCGCACGGCGCGCAAGACGCGCGGCACGGCCGGGTCCAGGAAGCACGCGACGTGCGCGCAACGTTAAACTCCTCCAAAGAGAGAGGATCGCAGGCGCCACCTGCGTACCGTAGGCTAAAAGAAAGAAGATCGCAGGCGCCAGGCTAAAAGAAAGAAGATCGCAGGCGCCACCTGCGTACCGTAGGCTCAAAGGATCGCAGGCGCCACCTGCGCACGGTAGGCTGAGAGGAGGGCCGGCTCACTCACAGGCCGCCGCCTTCAGCCCGCGCCCGCGATGCCGCGGGCGCTGGCGTCGGGGTACGGGGGGGGCTCCACGCCTAGATGGAGGGCGTGTTCCCCTGGCGGTCGCGGCTCTCGTCTCCGCTGCGGTCTCCGCCGCGCTCACTGGGGTCCCGGGGGCTGCCGCCATCGCCGCCCCTCGACGCGCGACCGTCCGCGCTGGGCCAGTCACGCTCACTCCGGCCGCGGCTGCCCTGGTCGCCCTTGGAGTGGCCGCCCTTGCCGCTCTTGTCGCCCTTGCCGCCGCTCTTGGAGCCCTTGGCGGCCTTGCCGGAGTGCTTGCCCTTGACCTTGCCGCCCTTGCCGCCCTTGTCGCCCGCGCCCTTGCCACGCCAGGCTGGGATCCCACCCCCGCCCGCGGCAGCCTCCGCGGCGGCAGCACGCCGCCGCTTTTTCTCCTGCTCGTACCAGCCGCCGCGAGGAGCGCGAAGCTGCCCAGCGTGCTTCCCGGTCTTACGCCGCGTGCGGCCGGGAGGGGTGTCGCCGCGCCGCGCCCACGCTGGGTCCCGCGCCAGACTGCGGCTGGGCGACCTCTCGCGCTTGGGCCGGTTGCGGCTGGGCGACCTCTCACGCTTGGGCCAGCTGAGGTCGCCTGGCGGGCGGTCCCCCTCAGCCCCCGCACCCGTGGCACCCGTGCTGGGGCGCTCTCCGTGGCCGGCACTGGGGCCCGGCGCCTCCCGCACGGTGTGGCCGCTCCGCCGGGCCTTCTCCACCACCGTCTTGGGTTTGCCGAAGGCGACGCGGCAAGCCTCGCAGTAGCTCACGTCGCACCCCTTACAGTGCCACCGCAGGGCTCCGCTGTTAGCTCCGCCCGCGGGGCACATCTCGCAACCCCAACCGTCTCCCGGGTCAAAGGAGCTCCAGCGCATCTTGAGAGCGCACGTCGGGCAGGCAGGCGGCTGGATGGTCGGGCCATCCTCCCCGTCGCTGCCTGGGTCAGGGCCGCGAGGTCGGCTCGCCCACTCCGTGACCACCGTGCACGGGTCCGTCTTGTAGAACCGATAGTTCGACCTCATGCACTCCCGCGCGCGCTTTGCGTCAGCGCGGCGCTGGAACTCCACCAGCACGCACGGCTCCCGCTTGTGGCGGTGGTCGTACAGGAAGGCGATGTGTTTGACGACCCCAAAGGGCACGACCACCTGCCTGACCACCTCGGCATCGACGTGGTGCGGTACCCGCTCGATGCGGATGATGGACTCGCCCTCGTCGTGCTGGTCACTGGGCTGCTGCTGGGCGCCCTGGCGCTGCTCCTCCTTGCGCCTACGGCGGCTCCTCGAGCGCGGCTGGCGCTGGGGCGGACCGTCCCCCGCGCCTGGCGCCGCCGCCTCCTCCACCTCGGTCTTCACCTCGAAGGACCGCGGCGGCGCCCCCCCGCTCTTGGGCTTCAGGACGGCCTCACGCTTCACGATGTCGGCCTTCGGGGGGGCGCCGCCCGTCTTGGGTTTCAAGACGGCCTCCTCCTCCCGTCCCCTGCGCCCGCGATCGCGAGGCTCATCGCGCTCGCGATCGCGGCGCCTCGCGCGCGAGGGCGAGCGCAAGGGCGCATGGCGCCTCTCGCGCTTGCGGACCTCTTCGGCGAGGCGCTCTTGGCCCCGGGACCGCGCGGGCCGCGGGCGCTCCGCTGGAGCGCCTTTGTTCTGGCGCCGCGCTGCAGCCTGGATGGCCGCACGCGCCAGCGCCGCGGTGACCGCGTCCTCTCCCGGCTCGAGGACCGGGGCTGGGGTCGACCTCCCCTCGCCCCTGCTCGAGGCGTCGTCCACGTCGGTGAGCTCCACGACCGCCTCCGCGTCCACCGTGCGCATCATGTCGAGCAGCCCCCTGTTGTGCTTGCAGAGCTCGCGGAGCTCCGGCATGGGCTGCCCCTGGAACTGGGCCAGGGCGAGCGCCAGCTTGGCCGCCTGGCGCTGGACCTTGATATTCGGCCCCGCGCCCACCCCCCACGCGCCCCGCTTGCCGTCGACGATCACCAGCTGGCCGTGGTCCTCGCTCGCCCCCGCGGCCAAGCAAGCCGCCGCGATGCACGGGGCTGCTTCGTGGTCGTGGTTGACCACCTCGACGAGGTCCTCGCTGTCCAGCTCGTTCACCACCGTGTACAGGATGTTGTGGGCGGCACTCCGGAGCTCGTCCGACAGCGCGGCCCCCGAGACGACGACGCCGAGGGGGTTCACCGCCATGATGCTGTAGTCATGGCCGCGCGCCTTGCTCTGGTCCGGGGCCACCAGGCCCACCAGGAATCCCATGATGTACGCTGCCGGAGCGCGGGGCGGAGGCGCGGCTGGCGCGCGAGGCTGGGGTGCGCGCGCTGCTCGCGTGCCTCGCTCTGGAGTGGGAGATGGCTGCGGATGAGAGGACCAAGAGGAGGTGGGCGTGCCTGGGGCGATCGGGGGCGGTAGCGAAAGGGGGGTCGAGGGCGAGAGGTCCACCGGGATACCCCCACAACGCGAAGCCCCCGCCCTGACCTGAATACCTGTGGGACCCGCCTGCTGCTTCCCCACACGCCCGTTAACTCCTCGCCCTGGCTCGTATCTCACCAGCTCCTCCTCTCCTTCCCCCTCCATAGTTGACCCTGCTCGCGCCGAAGGGCGCGCCCAGGGGGGGCGCCCGGGCGCCCAGGCCGGGCGTTCCGAGGGCCTCAGGTCGCTCCCAAACTGGGGCGGGTCGCTCCCGGCCAACTGGTCGGGGCGGGCGCCGGCCGCGGCGCCGTCGTCACCGCGGGCGTCCGGGGCCAATAAGGCGTGGCCCTCCGCCATGCCTCGGGCGAATGGAGCCTGACGCCGATGGTCCTCCCAGAGATATCCGTGGAAGGCGTCCGTGGACCACCTCCCGAACCTCTTGACCGCTTCCAGGTCGCGACAGGCGTGGTACAACGCCGTCGCGCCCCCGATGCGCAGGGAGTGGGATCCCATCTGGCCTGCGTCCACGCCGCAGGCGGCAGCCGCGAGTTGGAGGAGCCCCTGCACCTCCTCCCGCATAATCGGGTGGCCATCGGGCCGGCGGAACAGGGGGAGCCCCGCCTCGGTTCCTCGTCCAAACCGGTCCGGCAGCTCCCTCTGGAGGTCGGCGAGTGCGTCCACGACACACAACTCCACCCCCGAACGGTAATGGTTGCGTACGCAACCTGCGTTAAACTGGTCCGTCTTGGACGACGTGATCGTCAGTACTACCTCGTCGCAGTCGCTGAGCCTTGCGCTGGGTGTACCCCCGCGCATCCCCTGTACGTCCTGCCCACGCACCACCCGTCCCATGCTCCAGGAGCGGTCCTCTTGGACCAAATACTCCGACGCGCGGAGCATGAAGAAGTACCCCGTCATAAGCGCCGCCCATAGGATGGTCGCCTCCCGGCGCGTGGCCGTTCCGTGGGCGAACAAGTACTCGCGGAGCCAGCGCAACATCCGGGGCGTGGCCGGCAGCTTCCGTTTCGCCTTTCCGTCCCAGCGGCGGAGTCCCTCGATCGCGGTCCAGAGCCGGCGCCGATCGGAGGTCACATCCCCCAACCCGGCCAGGGTGTGGGCATATCGAATGGCGAACAGGCGCTGGCGGATGGTCGTGGCCCGCCTCTTCATCACCTTGTACAGGTACACGACATACCGGATGAGGTCATCCTCATCCGCAAGGCGGGCGTCCCGGGTCTCCCCCTGCAGGTATGGGCTCCGGCCTCGGAGCCTCCGCCAGAGTACCCAGTTACGCCACCCGGCGCTGTAATTGGCCCGCGTCCCTTCGGCAAGCTTGGCCAGCATCGCCTCGGTGGCGGTCGCGTCCAGCTCGCGGGGGTCGGTGAGTTCACCCTGAATCCCTTTCGGGGCGCCCCCGCCGGCGTACCGCCAGGCGGCGGGCTTCACCAGCGCGGGAGCAGGGGCGCTGCGGGTACGCCGGCGGGCCTTGCGCGGGGGGCGAGCCTCGCCGCCCACGCCGTCCGTGGCGCTTGGCCTGGGCATGCCCGCGCCTTCCGGAACAGCGAAGGTCACCGCCCCGACCCGCTCCCCGCCTGCCCCGTCCTCCCCTGCTGCGGTGGACCGCGCGGTAGCAGGGGGGTCGAGCTGGTCCGCCAACCGAGCGGCGTCGTCCGTCGTCTTCCCCGCCTCCAGCGCAGCCTCGAATGGCCCGCTTGGGCGATCGGGGGCCTGAAGCCAGGCCTTCAGCCACAGCTTAACCATCTCGTCGTTAGCGAGTCGGTCGTGGTCGGGTCCGACGCCAGCGCGCGCCCCGGGTGCCTCGCCTGCGCTTGCTGCCTCTACGGCCTGCCTCAGCAGGCGCTCCGCCCACTGGAGCACCCAGCGGGCCGTGCGACGCGGGAGTGCACGAGCGGCCTGCCGCATGCGCTCGGCGATCGGCATACCTCCAAGGCCCAAGGCATCCCACAGCTCCGCCGTGCCCCCCTGGGCGCACCAGATTTCTTTCGGGTGCAGGGCTCGCACGGTCCAGCCGCCCTCGGACCCTTCCAGGATCAGGGTGTTCGCATAGCCCTTCAACGGGTCGGGCTTCGCCCGTGCCGTATGGCAGGGCCCGCGCGGATCATGAATCACCACGCGCTGGGCCCGCCCGCCTCCCGCGGGCTGCCATGTGCCGCGCGGCCAGGGCATCATGCGATCCCCCGTCGTCGAGATCCGAGGGTCCACGAGCAAGGTGCCGTTGTTGAGGTCCAGGCGGAGCTCATCCAGCGGTGGCCGCCCTGCCTCTTTCCAGAGCTGGCAGAGGCCGCGTGGCTCCACGCAGGGCTGCCCCAGGGGGGGTATGGGGCTCGGTGCCCGAACCCGTTCTCCGCAACCCCAAACCTGGACCGCCCGCGCGCGTGCCGTGACGTCGCCGAAGTGTGTGCACAGTAGGCGCGTCTCCGGGGAGAGTGCCACATAGCCGAGGCGCCGTAAGCGCGCCCCTAGCCGCACTGCGGCGTAGTTGACGGGGGCGTCGAGCAGCACGGCCAGTGGCCGAGTGGTGATCAGTAGCCGCTCCAGGCCCGTCGCTTCGCGTCCACCGGGGTCCTCCGATAGTGACGCGCACAGCCAGCGGGTCCGCGGGGCCCCAGTGGGGTCCTTGGGGTGGTCCCCGTCGTCCGGGTCCCATCGGTCACCGACATCCCACGGCGCTAGCAGCGCCGACCCACCGAGGCTCTCCCATGCCTCCCCAAAGGGGGGCCACGCGGTTCCCACCTCCAGCAGCCGCGCCCCCTCGACCTGCAGGGGGGCGTAGCGTGGTAGGGCCTCCCGGGCTCCTTTGACTTGGAGTGCAGCCGCGCGCCAGGGCCCGTCGTCTCCTGGCATCCGCAGCTCGCGCTGGGCGGCCTCCTCCACCAGCTCGCCCCACGGTGCTGCCGGCGACAGCTCGGTCCATCCGGCCTCCGCCATCCGCTGGCGTACCTCCTCCACCGTGGCACGAGTAATGAAGTCGGCCAGCTCGTTGTGGTAAGTCCGTAAGTAAAGCCCGTCCAGGACCCGGAACTTGTACCGTAGCTCCAGCATGGCCAGGACTCGAAGCAGGTGGCGCGCCACCGCGTTCCGTGCCCGGCGGCGTCGCAGCCAGCGGCTGACATTACTGTTGTCAGTGACGTACGGCAATAGCAGCTGGAACCAGTCCGGGCCCTTCTCGGCCGCCAAGGCTATCAGGCAGAGGAGTTCGACCACCGCGATGATCTCCCCCTCCCCCTGCCAGGTGACCCCAGGGGCGGAGCGGAGCGTCTCCAGATAGGGAGCCGCCTCCGCCACGATGTACTCGCGCGAGGACCAGTCCAGCGCACCGATCCGATCCAGGGTGGCATCGCCTCCCAGCCAGCGCAGCTTGCCGAGCGCCCCCGGGAGTGCGAGGGCCTCGCGAAGGCCTAGCAGGCCCTCGAAGGAGGTCTCGAAGATACCCTCGACCGGCATCTCAAAGCAGACGCGCAGCCAATCCAGGGTCTGGTGCCAATCGTCCCACGCAGCCTCTACCATCTCGGGGTCGCCCGGCGGGTGGACGTAGGCCTGACCTGGGTCACCCGACAGCATCCGGTGGACCGCTGGGAGCTCCAGGCTCAGGGCTGGAGCTGCGCAGGCGCAGAACTGGCCGAGCCCACTTAGCTCCCTCGCGGTTCGCAGCCGGACCATGCGGCAGCCGAAGCTCAGCTCCGGCTCCGCCAGTAGGAAGCGCATCTTCATGGCCTTGGGCTCCGGGAGTCCAACTCGCTCGCGCTCGAAGTCCATACTGAGCCCCCAGATAATCTGCGTGGTGGAAGGCTCCCCCTCGGCGTCCCTCTTGCTGACGTTCACTGCTTCGGACCCAAACACCTCACGTATGGAGGCATCCAATGCGTCGCAGGCCATCCACGGTCGGACCCCAATGTCGGGCTCCACCACCACAGGGTCATCCATGAGCCACTCCGAGTGGAAGTGGGTGGTGTCGTGCCAGTGCGGCCCCCCAGGCCGATAGCTCTCGTGGAGCTCCCTCGCCGCCAGGGCGAGCATCATGTAATTGCCTGGGGCTCCCGTCCACCCAAACACGACTCTGACGTCCCCCTCGATGCCAGCGTGGGCCCCCGGTAATGAAGTGCCAAAGTCCCCGACGTCCGCCGGGGCGATGTCCAGCCACTTGAAGGCCCGCGAGACGTCCCGCTTGGCGCAGAGGAGGCGCGCTCCGGGGTGGCGCGCGCGATGCCATACCGCCGTCCTCGCCACCTGCCGATGGCGTGGCTGGACGGCAGGCGGGTGGTCGCGCTTGTGTGTGGCGGCGTTGGCCGAGAGCATCGCGTGGATCATACGCCCTTCGGACGATAAGGTTCTGTCCGGTAGCTGCTTCGGGACCCTCCCCAGGGGGGCTTCCACCAGCTCCGTCAGAAAACCCTCTGCCGCCTGGGAAGCCACCAAGACGATCCCCCAGGTCACATCCGCCCATACCTTCTGGTAGGCCTCGTCGATGTGGGCTCGCACGCTGGGGTACGGCTGGGCTCGCTCGCGCCTCCGCGGCGCGCCCCGCCGCGCGGAGGCTCCCCCTTCCGCTAGCTCCCGGACGTACTCGAAGTGCTCTCGGCTTAAACACCGTCGCACCTTGTCCCCCAGGACACCCCGAAGGGGGTTGCCCAGGCGCTCGTGGCGCGCGCGCCTAAGCAGCGCGGCCGCTTCCTTCAGGGACCCCGTCCGCTGGAGGAGCTGATCCCCCAGCCCCACCAGGGTCCGCATGGCTTCGGGGTCGTACTCAGGGTGCTCCGTGCAGAAGGTCAGGTAGACCGTGGCCAGCTCCGCCGGGCTGCACCCGTCGAGGTCCTCCGCGATATCTCTGGCCGGATCCTCGCAAGGGGGTCGAGTCTTGCCCGCACTCACCTCCCCCTGTGCCTTGCCCAATGGGGGCTTAGGAAGCCCCGCCAATGCTCGGTGCATGGCTGGGCTAAGCCTACCGCATTTTGAGCCGTCCCCTGAGGCCTGTAGGCGCTCGATTCCAGTGAAGTCGACGCCCTGCAGGCGCCCGGGCGCCTCCGCCCGGGCGATTTTGGGGGGCGCCCCCGGGCCATCCTCCCATATAGGCGCCAACTGCCGACGCAGTTGGCTCACCGACCAGCGGTGATAGGCCCCTTTCAACACCTTTGCCCACGCGGCGCAAAGACGGGGGGCCCAAACCTGCGCCTCCTTGGTGCGCTTAATGCCCGAGCCCGGCACGTGATCTTTCAGCTCGACGTGGTGGTGGTCACGGGGGCAACGTCGCGCCAGCAACAGAGCGTGCAGGTACAGCCGGGGGCTGACGAGCCACCAGCTGCCCTTGCGATAGCGGCTCTCTGGCGCGTCGGACGGGGCCTTACCCCAGGCGCACATGTGGATCGGGACGATCATGGCCCCCGTCGCTCGACGCAGCTCGTGCATCGGGGCCTGGTCCCAAATCTTGGGGTAGCGGCCCGAGGGGCAGGAGGACTCGATGAGAAACTCCTTGCCGGCGTCGTGTAGGATGCGGCAGGTGTCGCACGTGAACTGTGTGTGGCTGTTACCCACGCGCTCGAACTCTTTGGAGCCATCCCCCTCGGGGTGCTCCCACGTGCGGGTGCCCTGCGGGGTCCCGCCCGGCTGGGTCATGAGCCCGAGGTCGGTGTACGAGCCACACGGGGTACCCCAGCACCAAACGTTGGCCACGTCGGGGCCCATGGGGGTCCGTGCGGCCTCCTGTAGGCGCGCGCGAACCGCTGGGTCGAGGGTGTCATGATCCGGCCGTGGGCCGGACTCTCGGAGAGGGTCGTCGTAATATTCGATCGGCTCCAGCACCCGGATGCCCTCGGCGCGAAGCGCGGCCGACCAATTTCCCGAACCGGCGTACACCTCCTGGGCGATCAAACCGTACGCGAACGCGGGGTCGTGTCGAATTGGCATCGCGTTCGCCTCCAGGAGGCGTGCCTGGACGTCGGCTGGATGTTCCCCGAACGAGGCTGGCGCGCGTCCCACTGCGCGGCCCGCCCGACCTTCCGCTGCCTTGCAGTGGGTGCAGGGCGCGCTCTTGCCCGGGACGGTGGGTTCAACGTCTGGGCCTTCATCGAGCATCTCGCGCCAGCCGACACTTACGATCTCGCGGGACAGGCGTCCTGCGTGCCCCCAGCGCTGGCCTAGGGCCGCCGCCTCCGCGTGGGAGCGTGGGCGCAAGGCGCGCATATGGCCACGCCAGATCAGGAGCGGAATTACTTGATCCTCCGCGCCGACACCCGTCCCCATTAGGTGGTCCACGCATAGGCGCCCACTGCCGTTGACACGGTGCACCTGGAGCGTGACGGCGTCGAGGTCGGTGACGGGGCATGCTGCCAGGCAGCGATAGTCCTTGTCGTGGTGCGGGTGCACCGCATCATGGACGTAGGAGCGGACATCGGCCTCCAGGGCCGTGATCCACGGTGGGGAGTCGCCCAGGGCACGAAGGGCCTCATGGGCCTCCTCCCATAGTGCATGGCGATACGTCGCGGCCAACTGCTGCACCGCGTCCGGGCTGGGCTCACCTGTGCCCTCGCCCGCGCGTAGCAGGAGCACCCCCGCAGCTACGTGCAGAAGCAGGCACTGCCGCTCCTCGGCGTCGCCCACCTCCAGGCCCATCGCCTGGCCCATCTCCTCTGTAGGGCTGAGGCGGTCCCGGTAGTCGATGAAGTCCCACTGGATGCGGGTGTCCCCGTCCCAGAAGGTATAGGACCCGCGGCCTATCAGCCCGTCGGCGTCCCACGCAACCGGGCCAACCTCGGCCCCGCCCTCGGTGACGTATCCTGCGGCGCAGCTAAGCGCCTCATGCAGGTCGGCTGCCTCGCTGCTGAGTCCCCGATGGCCTCGGTCCACGGCTTCCTCGAGGGCTCGCTCCAGGGTGAGCCGCTCCCCGCGCAGGCGCGCCCCCAAGACGCGCCCGCGCACGTGGCTCTGCAAGTACTCGCTGGCCCCCTTCAGAGGCGCGAAGATGCCCTCGGATTCGAGCTCCTGCATGAGTTTGAGGCGAAGCTCCGGCCCATCACCCGCGGGCTGGGCGTCCCAAGTGGCCGCCGCGCGCGGGCGGTCGTGGTCTTCGAGCCATCCGAAGTCGGGGCCCTTAACCGCTTCCCGGAGGTCAGATTCCATCGCGGTAAGCTGGAGCGCGGTGTAGTCGTCCGGGGCCTGCCCCGGGCCCGGGTCGCCCGCTGCTCGCGAGCCGCTGCCACGGCCACGGCCCTTTTCCTTCTGGGAGTCAGGGGCAGCAGGTGGGGAAGTGTCCTCGCCAACCTTCTCGGCCTCGGCTGCCTTGGCTTGCGAGCGCAGCTGCGCAATCATCCCATCCACCTGCTTGGGGTCGATCCGGGGCGTCCCAAGGAGCCCCCCGCGCCTCGTGAGCTGCATGACTACCGAGTAGTCCAATCCTCGCGTTGACTTGATGGGGTCGTGGGAGTTAGGGCAATCGCAAGCCTTCCGCGAGCAGCCCATGTGCGTGGTGGCCCCCCAGCAGATAGGGACGTTGTCCTTATTGCGGGGCGCATGCGCCACGGATCGCGTACGCTCCGGGCGTGTTAGTTCCTTGCCCGCTGGGTACGCCCTCTTGGGGGCTGTCCCCGCTGGGGCCCCGGTGCCCGCCTTGGGCCCCGCCTTCGGCTGGGGCCCAGCCCCCGCCTTGGGCCTGTCATCCCCCTGCGCCGTGGGCCGGGGCTCGCCCATTTCCTCGCTCCCTCCCGCCTTGGGCGGTCGCTTCGTGAGGTGGGCGTTCAGCTGCCCATTGAGGAGGCGCGTGAGTGCGGCCTTGCGCCGGGGCACGACCACCTGCTGGTAGTAGGCGTTCGGGTCCCCGAGGTCGAACGTTCGGGGCAAGTCGTAGCCGTTCTCCGGCATGAGTAGGATGTACTTGATGTCCTCCCTCCTCGGGTTCTCGGTGTCGAGCTCTCGGCAGAGCCGACGCCTCAGCTCCCGTAACTCCTCGACCCAGGTGCTTCGGAGCTCTTCCCACAGATCCTTGACCCAATGGTCTGGGAACTCCGAGGGGTCCCTCTCGAAGGCCGCCTCCAAGAACCCTAACGACCGCCGACGCTCCGCTCCATGTGCGACCCCTACGATGGATTCGAACATCTGGATCTCGCACCGAGCCCTCTTGAACCAGGTCGCCATGTGGGTGGCGGGCCGCTGGCGGGGCTCCAGCTTGTCGTCCACAGGGAGCCGATAGCCATCGAAGTCCTCGTCACGCGCGGGGGCGCAGTCGTCCACCGCCAGGTCGTGAGGGCCCGTCCCGAAGGCGAGCGCCGCGTAGCCGTGCGCCACACGGTTGGTAACCAGGCAGGGAAACCCGATCGTCTTGAGCGTGCTCTTGGAGTGCGCACACATGCGCTTGAGAGAGTCGAACAAGTCCTTCCCCGTGATCCCCTCGCAGGCCTCAACCACGAAGGTGTTGCATCCCCGGGCTATGTAAAGATCAAGTTCCTCGTCCCGACCGATCCCTGCCCTGGTGCCCCGGGCCTTCTTGTCGCCCTCGGTGGCCCGCGCCTGCCGCTCGGCGGCGAGGACGTGGCGTTCGGTGAGGCGGTTCTGGCGATCCAGGCGCTCGATGATCTGGGCTTCGGCCTCGGCTGTAAGCCCGCCCAGGGCGCCCGCCGCCCCGGCGTCGTCTGGACCCCCAGCTCGCTCCCCACCCAGGCCGCCCCCGTGGGGCGTCTGGCCAGTGAGGTGGCCAAGGACCGAGGCTCCGTCGAGGAGCGGGTTGGCCCCACGAGCGGCCCCCCCGCGTCCATCGCGTGCCAGCAGGCCCCGATCACCCAACAGGCCCCGTCGTGGGCCCGTGGGTTGGATGGGGGGCATGGCCCCGAAGAGCTCGCGTCGGGGTCCCTGCTTCGGGCTGGGACCCCGTCCCCGCGCCGAGCGACTCCGCGACCCCTCGCGTGAGAGGCTGCCCTGCAGGGGAACCTTGTCGGCGGCCGCAGCACGCTCCCGCGCGCGCGCTTCCAGCTGCGCGTCCTCCAAATCCGCGAGGGCGCGCTCTAGATCGGACCCCAGTGGGCCCGCCGCTGCCACCTGTGCGACTCTCCGCCGCAGCTGCCGTTCCGCCTGATCAAGCGGAACCCCGAGCAGGTCCGCGGTCATACCTAATGCGCTGAGGGCCGCCGCTTGGCCCCCCCGTCCTTTGAGATCCTCGGCTCGCAAGGAATCCATGAATATTTCGAGGGGGTCGGGCTCCTCAGCGTCCTCGCTCACGCCGGCGGCGGCCGCCGCCAAGCGCGACGGTGCCGCCACGGGGGCTGGGCGGGGCAAGCCCTCCATCCTGGGCGCAGGCTGCGCCCCCTGCGCGCCGCCCCGCCGATGGTGGCCGAGTGTGCGCACCGGGTCGTGCTGCAGCTGCTGGCGCTCCGTGTTCGTCAGGTAGCGCCGCCTCCAGCCGCTCGCGCTTTCCACGTCCACACCGCCCCACTGCTCCTGGCGTAACATCGCCAGCAGATCCTGCGGGATGTGGTGGGCGATGACACGCAACCCCACTTCCCGCGCCCTTGGGGGACCTCGTACAGCAGCCGATTGATCCAATCTATCGGGTAGCGCCCGTCCTCCAGCGGAGGGGGGTGCCGTACGACCTCGCTGGCTGGGACCTCCACCCTGACGCCCTCGAGGCTAGTCCCGATGATAAGTCGGGCGTCCCCGCCAGTGCCCCGTACGTCGAGCCCCTCGCATTCTCCCAATAGAATAAACCAAGGACTCGCCGGGGGCGCGCCGTACGCCTCCTCGGCTCCCCGAGGGTCGCCCGGGAGTATCGGGCAGACCTTCACGAGTAAGGGCTCCTGAAGCCACCCGTGATGGGCGATCCGATCGCCCGGGGCTCCGCGGTCGGCAGACCGTGAGCGTCCGCTGGCCCTTGCTTCCGCGGAGCGTGTGCGACGCGGCTGCGGCCCAGAGGCTAGGGCCTGCGCCCCCGAGGGCTCCACATCGACGGATGGGGCCACGGCGGACGGTGGCGGTGCAGCGGGCGGGGGGTAGACCGGCCCGGGCGCTATGCCAACCCCATCGGCGGCATGCGCGGTCCAATCGCGCGCCCTGGCGGGGCTTGGAGCCCGCGCCCGCATGCGGCGGCGTAGGCCCCCGAGGATCCCAGGTTGGACCGTCGCTTCGACGCGCACGGTGTGACCCTCGTCCCGTCGGAGATGTTCCCCGCACATCGGTGCCCCCCCGCAGCTACCCTTCGCCATGCGGAGACAAGTGGGGAGGCTGCACTTGCGGCCGATCAGGGTAGACCGATACTTCTGCGCATGGTGGGCGCAGAGGTGCACCTGTGCATTGAGACAATGCCCCGGCCGGGGGACGTCCGACACCTCCGCGTCCTCCTGTAGCAGAACAGTAGCCTCCTGCATCCCTCGGTCGCCGCACCCCTCCGGCTGGAGGGGGCGTGCGCCACCCGCGAGCTGCACCCCAACTTGTGCGGCTTGGCAGGGGCGCTCCTCCGCCTCCACCTCGCTCTCCGAATCGATGTCCAGGCGGCGATAGCCCGTGGCGTCGGTGATGTAGCGGGGCTCCGGCCGGCCCCGGCACAGCCATCCAAGTACCGACCAGGGTGAGCAAAGCAGCCACTTGACGACCCCGAATACCTTCCGGAGTCCCACGCCGACTGCCCGGCAGGCTGTGGCCTTTCCGTGCTCAGCCAAGTCCACGATCTGTGTGTGGTCAATGGCCGCGTACTGGTCGACATGCATGGGATGCGCCACTGGACAGGAGGCGCACTCGACGGCACGGCATAGATGCACGTTCCCTGTCTCCTCGAGGTTCAGCCGCCACTTGCGACTGGTGCACCCCAGAACCTGCCCGATCTTGATGTTGAGCCCGTGGCGGTCCAGTCGGTACCGGTCCGCGAAGTTGCAGCTGATGCGGGCCACCTGCCCGTGCTTGCGCAGAAGCACGTGGTTGTACGCCCGATTGGTCCCTCGGCCGCGGACCCCCTTTGTGTAGAACTCCGTCTCCACCACGCCGCCCAAGCCCGGCCCGCGCCAGCGCACCAGCAAGGGGTCGGAGGGGGTGGGGGAAGATGGGCGCCGGGCCCATCGCCTCCGCGTCGCTGGCAGCACCGGGTAATCTGGTACCACGCCCAGCGGAGTCCCCCGGCTGCCCACAGCATAGGCTGGGCTGCGGTGTTGACGATGAAGGCCAGGGCACCCAACACGAACGTGAAGATGCCTAGGGCAAAGCATAAGACCGCGGTCTCCCACCAGTACCCAAGCATCTTAACGCCCAGGCGGTCGACGGCGGATCCAATCCATCCGCCACTCGTGCGGATCGTGCCCGCGTGGTCGGGGGAGCTGACCCAAGCTCCGTAGCCCACGAACTCGAAGACCCAGGCTGCGAATCCCCAACCGGGACCTGGCCCCGCCTCCGGGGGCGGGGTAGGTGGCGGCGGCGGCGGCGGGGGCACGTTCCGGCCAGCCCACCAATGGGGCAGGTGCGGGACCCAACCACTCCACCCCCAATACCCGTCCAGCCCGCGCGGCGGGTCAGGCTCGCCATCGCCCGTCCGGTTTCCCGGGGCGGACGGCTGCCCAGGCGCGCCCGTGGGCTCGTTGCTACCTCCGTATGCCGGCGTAGCTGGGCTGCCCGTGGGCTCGCCCTCGCCTACGCGCCCGATGCCCGCGGGCGTGGTCGTCGTAGTCGACCCTGACCGCGGCGGCGCAGGGACGCCCGGCGCCCCCGGGGGCTTGGCCGGCGGCCCTCGCCCCTTTCCCCCTGCAGGCGCGGGCTTGGCGGGCGGTCCTCGCCCCTTGCCTCGCCCCCCACCGCCTGCCGGCAGCGCTGTCGGCCCGGGCAGGGCTGACGGCGTCGGCGCTGGGACCTCCTGTCCCCCGCGCCCGAACGGCAGCCAGCCAAGTGCCCCTTGGACCGTGAGAGCACCGCCCGTAACCAAGATCATCAGGTGCGCACCCAGGAAGCCCACAGCCATGGCACCACAGGCGCGCTACCTAGTCCGCGGACTAGCACGGCTGTGGTTATGGCCGCCCCGCGGCCCCCTGGAACACCCGCGCGTCGGCCAGAGCCGAACGCTACGGACCCAAAATGGCTACCTGAGCCCACACCCCCTCCCACTTAACCTGCAGTCTACAACCAATCAGACTATACAATCGGCGCCCTCCGATCGAACTAAAAGCCAGGCAATGCGACAAAAAGGCGCCGCAAAGGGGGTCGCCGCAAAAGAGCGTCGCCCCCGCTGGGCCCGCAGAGGCCCCCCCCGAAGCGGCGACATCAAAACTGCGTGGAACCTCATCGATCCTCGAATCTCGACCCTCCGGGACGGGAGACCTCCTGCGGCGCCCCCCTGGGGCAGACAGAGACTGGGGCCGCGCGGCGCTGTGCGCCGCGCCACCCTCATGACAAAAACGAACGAATGAAATGAAAAATCAAACCGGCTGGCCCACTTGGGGCCAATCAGGCCGCCTTGGTGGCCTTGTTGCCCTTGGGCAGGCCGCCGCCCTTTTTGGGTTTGATCTGCTGGGCAGGCGCGGCACCATCGCTCTTGTCGAACCTCAAAGCCTTCTGGAAGTTCTCTGGGACGTGTTTCTCGCCGATCTTGAGCTTGGTCCATTTCCTGAGGTCGTCGATCGCAGACTCCTTGAGCACTGGGGCCTGAATCTTGTTCGGGATGTGATCGAGCAACATATAGCACAAGTAGGTGTAGTAGGCGCACTGCACGCCGTCGATCATAAATGTTATTGTAACGCTCTTTTATACTGCTTGTTCCCCTCCCCTCGTGCCGTCCTCTTCTGTGTCTTCACTCGGCTTTGCCGTCCTCAAGATTTCGGCTCTAGAAGCTTGGGGTCCCAGCGGACCCGTGGGCAGAGCCGTCTCCTTTTTGGCAGATTGCACGTGTCGGGCGGCGCCCGACGGCCTGGCCATCCCCAGCGGAGGGCCCAGACCCTCGTCACCACGAGGGCGTGGTGGTACATCGCGGCCTGCGCGGCGGGCTGGATCGGGCCCGACCTCGCGGAGGAGGGCCGTCCTCTCTTCGGGTTCGCGGAGGCGGACGAGCTGGACGAGGGCGACGGCACGGACTACGAGGACGCCGCGGGGCAGGTGATCATCGTCGGGACGAAGGCGTCGGTCGTCATGGCGCCGTGGGCGAGGTGGAACCGCATCTACCTCAAGACGGGCAGCAGCAGCGGCAGCGTCATGCTGCTGATCAGCAAGATCGGCAAGTCGAACAGCACGCTCTGGACGTGTGCCGACCCCACCCTACGGGTCCAGGTCGTCAACGTCCGTGACAAGGACAGGGTTTTCACGAAACCCAGGGTCGGCATCCAGTGGACGGAGCACCCTGGATTGAGCGCGGCCTCGCGCGACCTCGTGCTGGCGGCCTCGGAGAAGCTCATCGCGAGGCGGGAGCTCGAGGGCGAGGGGGCCGCTCACAAGCCCAGCCCGAAGGCCAAGGCGGCCCCGAAGTCCAAGAGGATTGGCAAGAAGAAGGAGCACTTCGTGTGGTGGGCTGTCGGGGGCGCCATCAACCTGGTGAGCTTCGTGTGGCTCCGCCGCTCGGGCGGGTTCTGCGTGGCAGCGGGGTTCCTGGGCTGGCGCGCCTGGCGGGCGCTGGGGCTGGGCTCGGCGCTCAAGTCCTTCTACGACATGGTCGTCACGGCAGGTGAAGCGGCTCATGAGGCAGGGCAGTACTACGAGATGGCCGAGGAGATGTGGGAGAGTGGCGAGCTCGAGACGATCCTCACTACCCTGGGCTGCGTGGTGGCGGGCGCCTACGTCTTGTTTTGGATGTTCCACGGCGGGCGCAAGCTCTGGTCGGGGGACTCTGACACGGAGAGTGAAGCCTCGGATTCGGACTACGTGGCGGGGACCCAGGTGCCCGACTCGGACGACGAGCCTGATGCGCGGCACCTCTATGCAGAGCTTGCTAGGGGCCAGTCGGCGCTCCAGGCGAGCGCCGCCTCGTTGGCCGAGGCGATGGCGGGCAAGACGGGCGCCGGTCAGGACGAGCCGTCTACGCCGAAGAAGCCGCCGAGGCGCCTCCACTTCGAGAGCGACAGCGAGGAGCAGCAGCCCGAGAAGCCCTCAGGTACCCAGGTGGACGCCTTCCTGAAGAAGCTGCAGGAGCACGAGCGTGTGGTCTCGGAGGACTCGGGCCGTGCCACCAAGGGGAGTGCGCCGACGTCGGCCTCTTCTACACCTACGAGCTGGGACAAGGTCTCCGCGGGATCCGCGGGGGTGCGTGACACCGTGGCGCAGCTCGAGATCGAGGCCCGCAACCCGAAGGAGGGGCTGCTCGCCACGCTCAAGTCCTACCGCGAGGTGGACGGGGGGCGAGTCGGAGGGGTCCAGGCTCGGGTCGCCCCGACGGTGCTTGCACGTCTCTACAAGTCAGGGCGGGGCGCTCGGGCCGAGCTGGATGACTGGCTCAGGCAGAAGGAGCTCATCAAGTGCTCCATCGCGTCGGAGGTGTACATGCTCGGGGCTGTCTTGGACAAGATGATGTCGGCGGGCGAGTTCGACTCCCTGATCAACTCGCAGGCGGCCGAGCTCACGTGCTTGCGCTAGTACTCGATTTTCAAGGCCTACGAGCTCGTCGAGCAGGAGGCGGATTGGCGACGCCCGAAGTCGGCGAATGGCAGCAAGTGGAAGTCCAAGGTGAACTGGGCCTACGCGGAGGAGTTCCTGGACTTGGCGAGGCAGACCAGCCCTGGCGTGCTGGCGGCGGACGACGAGGTGGCGGAGCGTCTCAAGCGGAAGGCTGCGATCAGCAAGCACCTCGGCGGGCTCGGCGAGGCAGGCGGTCGTGGCCATGCGGACGAATAGGTTGCGGCAGGAGGTTTCACGGCTACCTCTTGCCAAGCCAGCACACAGTGCATAAGTCCGTGTAGCTTGATCGCCCAGAGTCTTGGAAGGTCTTCGACGGCTACGAGGGGTTGGGACTGTCGCGCTGTTGGGCGTGGCTCGGCACGTGTGATCAGTTGCGTCCTGGTGGTCTTCGTCCACTTGTATATCGGGGCGCAGCTCTACCAGACTGTGGGCATCTCTCATCGTGGACTGCATGTCCAGTTGCTCCCCGATGGCTGGGGCTGCTACGTGCGATCGTCAACGCGATCCGCTGCGAGACCTCCCGACGCCGCCCTACGCGGCGATGGCGGGGAGAGATCCCCACTTGACGGAGAGGGAACGCAGGGTGACGTGGCGGAGGCTTGCCAGGGCGACGGCGGCGATAAGGTCTTTGGCTCGAGGGCACTGCAAGGTAGTGGAGGAGCTGAGGATCGACTACCCGCCATCCACCTGGGCGAGCGCGACGCCGACACAGAGGACGATCATCAACGAGCTCTGGTCGAAGTTGGTGCTGAGAGCCGACTGGGGGAGCATCAGCGATGGCAGGGCGGTGCTCGGCCGCCTGGGCGCGGGAAGAATGATGGACTATGGCGGTGTCGGGCAGACGGCACGGACCACTGGACGACTGAAGAAGGGGGACCTGTGCGACCTCTTGGCGGAGCAGGTGTCTGTCCCTCGACGAGGCGTCAGGGGCCTACCCATATCGAAGCTGTCGGCGGCCGCGACTCCCTACCTGGAGAACGTGGCGGGGCTCATGCTGAGGACGGACGACGAGATCGACTGGGACAAGTATCGGGGGATGACGAGCTACTGCGGCCCAGGGTGGAGGAACAAGAAGAACCGTCTGGAGCTGAGCCTCCGCATGTGGGAGGGGGGAATGTTGACGTACGTCGACCACATCGAGGAGCGGGTGGGCGTGTTCACGGTGGTGAAGAACCTGAGTCAGGACGACGAGGGCCGAGTGGAGTCATCGCGGCTCGTCTGGGACTGCCGGCGTCTCAACCTGAGGTTTCGGAGGCCACCGTGGACGGGACTGGGGTCACCGAGTGCGCTGAGTTCACTGGATTTGTCTCCCGACGTGCTGGGTACGAAGGAGCTCTTCTCGTTCGCGGGGGACATTCCAGATTGGTTTTACAGGCTGAGATGGAACAGCAAGTTGGCGGAGTTTTGTGTGCTGGAGGACGTCTCCCCGAGGGAACTGTGGAAGTATTCCTGCGAAGTGGGGAGGCCGATAGAGGAGCCCTTGGGGACGAGCGTGGGTGTTGGAGCCATCGCACCCGTGATGGGTCATTCCTGGGCTGTGTTCTTGGCCCACTCCTGCCTCACCGAGTGCCTCAGGGACGTGCAGGGCTACGAGGTGGCGGAGCTGGCGCATGGGCGCCCGACCCCCTCCTTCGAGAAGGCCTCGCTGATCCTGATGCTCTACATCGACGACTACATCGGTTTCAGGATCCTGGACGCGAAGGACGGCGACATCCAGATAGACAAGGACATCGTCAAGGGCTCTCTCGAGGCGAAGGGTCTGCAGGTTCACAAGGAGGATTGGGGGCCTGGGATGACGAGGGGGCTGGGGCTGACTATCCGAGGACGCCCATACACCGTCATGATACAGCCCGAGAAGATGAAGGAGCTGGTCTTGGCGACGGAGGCCATCGTGATAGCTGGGAGCACCACACCATCGCGTCTGTCGTCTTTGCTGGGGATGTGGACCTGGTGTCTTATGATCTCTCGGTCTGGCTTCGCGATCCTCAGCGCGATCTACTCGTGGGTGCAGGAGCGCATGGGCGACGAGTGGGACGTGAACCTGAGGCTCCCCCAGGACGTCGTGTCCGAGCTGATGGCGCTGGCGAGCCTCTCGGTTTACTTTACCTCCAACCTCGAGGCCGACTGGTACCCCAAGGTGTTCATGACGGACGCCTCCGAGGAGGGGTACGGCATCGTTCAGACGGAGGCCACTTCGAGCGAGTGCCGCGCGGAGATGAGCAAGGGGAACCACCAGGTCTGGGAGATGAGGACCGAGGAGGTCTTTGGCGAGATCGAGCAGGAGATCGAGATGGCTGGACAGGAGGACGACGAGGTCATCCACCCCCCAGCGGGGATACCAGGCTTCCTCGAGCTCTACTCGGGCGTCGAGGCGCTGACGGACGACCTGAGAACGATCGAGGGCATCTGGTGCGAGGCCTCAGAGATCCTGCGCGGCCCGAACTACGACCTGATGATCCCGAGCGAGCTCGAGCGGCTCTTCGGACGGATCAGGAGGCGCTGGTGGTGGTTGGCGCACCTGCAGCCTGGCAAGGATGCTATCGCACAGCACCTGGCGCTGGAGGTGGCCAAGCTCATGCGCAGGGAAGGCCTCATCTTCACGGCGATCCTTCGGCACAGACGATTTATCGACGAGGTCTGGTCCGACTTTTTGGTGCTGGACGGGGTCTACGGCTACACCTGCGGCGACGCGTTATCGGAGACGCTGCTGGTGACCAACGACAAGCGGTTCTCGAGGCTGAGCAGTGTGGAGGAACCTGGGACCTGGTCAGGCACGGGGGAGACGGACTTCAGCTACGGCACTGCCTGGCGGAAGTTGTACGGCGAGACCGTGGCGGAGATCTTGCCCGATTGGTGCAGAGTCTCGGCGGGGGCCCAGGCGAAGATCGAGGAGGGGCAGCTGAAGATCGTGCGGGCCAGGGGTCAGGCCCTACCCGCTTCTGCCTCATGGACGATGGTTTCGAGGTGGGCCCTACTGTTTCAGGGGAAGTGGGCCAAGGAGGAGCACAACAACATCCTCGAGCTGCGCACGATCGTTGCTTTGCTTCGTCACCTTTCCCGATCGAGGCCTTGCTGGGGCATGAGGGTACTGGTGTTTTCGGACTCCCTGGTATCCATGGGAGTGCTGGCCAAAGGACGGTCATCAGCGGCTGGCTTACTGCATCTGGCGAGGCAAGCGGCAGCAGTGGTGCTGGTGTGTGGCATCAAGCTGTGTACGAGATGGGTTGCATCGGAGGACAACGTGGCCGACGGACCGAGTCGTGGACTGGGGATCGGAGCGGCGGAGGCGACGAAGGAGGAGCACAAGTGGCGACACACCCCGAAGGCTGTGAGGATGATGCTGGGGAGGCCCTCGACGTGATGATTTATCTGATGGAGCTGGCCGAGACGCGGGAGGGGCCCGAGGAGTGGGCCTTCGGGCTCCAGCCCCCGCGGAGTACTTCGACGAGAGCACGGCCAGCTTGCCTCTTCCTGATCATCTTTGGCCTCGTGCACACCGCCGGAGCTGTTCGTTCGACATCGAGACCGCCGCCCTTGAAGACCAGGGGAGCCCTGGCATGGGCGAACGCGGCCACGGACACGTTGGAGTTCAACAACAGATTGGCGATCCACGCGGTCGACGACAAGACGAATGTGGTGTACGAGAAGGCTGTCAGGGATTTCCTCATCGACACAAAGAGGCTGGGCGTTCCGTTCGAGACGGTGCACCAGCGTGACAAGGCCCTGGCATCATACCTCTCGGACCTATGCTACGTACGTGGACTGGGTTATGCGAGTGGCAGTTTGGCTTTCAATGGATTCATGCACATCTTCGAGGATCATCGTAACTACCTGCCCCTCGCTGCGAGAGCTCTCAAGGCGTGGGAAAGGCAGCAGCAGGGGCAGGAGGGGCAGCCCATCCCGATCGAAGGGGTCGCACTGATTGTAGTGGATTTGTGTGAGCGTGGGCTGCCCCTCGAGGCCTGCGCTGTCATCGTGCAGCTGGACGGCTGGCTACGTGAGCAGGACTGGGCCGGCCTTCGCAGACGCGACGTGAGCACGGACAAGACGGGGCGCATGGCCTTGCTCCTGGGGGACCGCGCCAGGGGCGAGAAGGTCAAGACGGGGTCGGGCCAGGGCGTCGAGCTGACGACGGAGCTCGGCAAGCAGATCATGAAGGTCTTGATCTCCGACCTCGCCCCCGACGACTGCGTCTTCCCCATCACCCCCGACAAGTGCAGGCGCGAGTGGAACCGCTCCCTCGTCAGGCTCGGGCTCGAGCAGTTCGGGCCCCCGCATGGACTCAGGCACGCGGGGGCCGCACATTTCGTGGCGGGAGGGGGAGACCTGGAGGTTGCACGGAGAAGAGGGCGCTGGAACACCGCCAGTGCCCTCCAGAGGTATACGAAGTCGTTCATCCTCATTGCGAGGCGCAGCATCATGAGTGACGCCAAGCTACGAGACGGCAAGGAGTTCTGGCGGGCCCCAGGCATGTTCATGGCACAGGCGCTGGGGAAGTCCAGGGTGGCGCAGAAGCCACTCACTGCTCGTCTGATAGTGATGCTGAAGGGGCTGCCGCAGGGCGACTCGCTGCCGCTCGGCTCCTCAGAGGAGCCGCGCCCAGAGGTGGCGAGGCCCAGGTCGGGCCTCAAGGCGCAAATTAGAAGGCGCAGTACGTAGCCTCGTTTCTCCAATTAACATGAAGAATGATGTATTTTCGGGGATCCCTAAAGATGTGCCTAAGCTGGGGGGTCAGGACTAGTTACCTACTCCTTCGCCCCTCCCTCCCTCCCACCCTGGTGTGCTACGTTCTGCGCTGTGCAATCTAGATAGGGCCTGCGGCCAGAAGGGGCTGGTTGGCCTGCGTGGGGTCTTCCGCACGTGATCTGTTTTTGTTGGCCTCGAGGGCCCCCTGGAGTGCCAGGTCAGGCACCGACTTTTTGGGGCCCTCGGGGCCCGCCTGCAGGTCCCGAGCGGGATCGATCGAACAAACGTTGGGGGCTGGACGCCCCACGCTCGCCCGTGTCTGGTTTCTCCTCGTCTGCTGCTGCTGTGTCGGGTATTCGCATTTATCCTTTGAAGCCTGGCGGCGCCGTGGGCGCCGCCTGCCCCCCTACAGCTCTGGCACGAGGGATCCTAGGACAGCATAGTTTAAATAAATGTTATTGTGACGCTCTTTTATACTGCTTGTTCCCCTCCCCTCGTGCCGTCCTCTTCTGTGTCCTCACTCGGCTTTGCCGTCCTCAAGATTTCGGCCCCGCCCACCCTCCTCTCGAGGGGAGGGGTCTTCCGCACGTGATCTGTTTTTGTTGGCCTCGAGGGCCCCCTGGAGTGCCAGGTCAGGCACCGACTGTTTGGGGCCCTCGGGGCCCGCCTGCAGGTCCCGAGCGGGATCGATCGAACAAACGTTGGGGGCTGGGCGCCCCACGCTCGCCCGTGTCTGGTTTCCCCTCGTCTGCTGCTGCTGTGTCGGGTATTCGCATTTATCCTTTGAAGCCTGACGGCGCCGTGGGCGCCGCCTGCCCCCCTACAGCTCTGGCACGAGGGATCCTAGGACAGCATAGTTTAAATGGCCTTTTTCGCGTCGCCGAGAGCTGCCGAGGATACCTGCTCGCCAATCGGGCCGGTGGAGTATCGTCTTGCCGAGGAAAACGATGAGCTTCTGGATGGCATCTGCCGCGGCCGAGAGCTTCGAGTAGTGCTCGTTATCGCGCAGAGTCTTGGCCATGGCCTGGCCATCCCCAGACGGGTCGAGCAGCTTGTCCTTCAGCGCAGCCCAATTCGTCGGTACCCACGTCGCCAAGTTAGACACGACGTCCTCCATCCGGGATTTGAGGTGCCCGGCGATGGCCCCGACGAATCCCACCAGCCCTTTAGGGCGTGAGTGGTTTAGGCCAAACCCTCATCCTTTCAACCCCCTTCTTCCCCCTTGGAGAGGGGCCCACCCCCTCCCCTGGACCTGGGGCCTGGACGGGGGGGGGGGTCGAGAGGGGTGAGAGCGCCTAAGAAGGCCCAAGATGGCTCCAAGAGGGCCTCAGAGAGCCCAAGATGGCCTCCAAGATCGCTCAGGATAGCCTAACATGGCTAGAAATAGCTCGCATTATGCCTCCAAGAGGCTTCAATACCGCCTCAAGATGGCTTCAAGAGGCCAAGGGGCCTCCCAAGGAGGCCCCCGAAGTCGAAATCGCACTGGTAAGCTTAGATATATGTTCCGCCTTAGGCGCTCCCATATCCCAGGCTTTGGCTCATATCGCATGAGCAAGAGAGCAAGACGAAGCATGGGATCTGGAGTAAAGGATAGGATGGGCATCGTCAATGGAAAAGGTATTTTCCGATCTCAGATACAAGTAGTGCGCCTCGGTGAGGCGCAGTCATATATTTGGACGGGCCCGGCTTGAGCCAGGCACGGCAGCGGTGCATGCTCGATATACATCTCGCCTTTAACCTTCTCCGTTTAAAGTCGGAGGGGGAGGAGACGAGCGAGCACCGCATTACTACATTACGCGGAAAAACCAGTACTAGGCAACAGCGGCTGCCTACAAGGTAAGGGCGGAAAAACAAGTACTAGGCAACAGCGGCTGCCTACAAGGTAAGGGCGCGCGAGTAGCCTCGCGACCGGCGAGTTTCCTCGCTACTGAAGCGCACCTGCACGCGGGTTTCCCCGCTAGCTCGGGAGGCAGGGCCGTCTTGAGACGACCTGCCCGCCCTATACGGTGTATGTTTCTTCAGCTCGTGCTTGAAGGATTGCTGGCCGGCCATTACTTGTAGGAGCAACGCGCGGTCAATACTACCTTTGGTATGACCATCGGCAGTCATATCCCGCGTGTCACACCATTGAACGCTTTCAACGATTCCGCGCTCCATCATCTGGCGGATCCAGCTGATGTGCCCAAGCAGAGTACATTCTGTGGGCTTCTTCAGATCTTTGCTAGACAAAGACTTGAAGACGGACTCGGCATCAATAGTCAGAGTGACTTTGATACATAGACCACCCATTTCCAATATGTTCTTTAACTGTGTGGGGGTCAATGGTCCCGAGTGTAGCTCGTGGAGCGTTACAATGGTCGGGTAGCAGTCTTCCAAGTTGTGGGCTGCTGCCAGTGTTTCCGCAGAGTAGCTCGAACGCACCTGCAGTCGATGAGACTTGCAGTATGCGTCCACCAGGTGCACGACGGGTTTCCCCGCTTGCGTGTGGCCACGCCTCAGCAGGTTAGCCCCGCGGATACCATAGCCTTTGACTTCGTCGTCTTCATCTCCGTTGAGACGACGATAGCCAGAGTCGCTATGCAGGTCGACTTCTCCTGTTGGAGTCATAGCTTGATACACGATCTTCTTCGGACCTGCCTGCAATTTCCTGGTAACCGCGTTTAGTCGTCGTACCTGGATGTTTGTCGGTTCCTGGATACGTTGTAGTGAGACAACATAGACCATCAGCCATACCTGCGTAATCAACGCATAGGCTAGAGCGCCGCGAAGACTGACGAACATATCAGAAATCGTCTTTGTCGCTTTGCTCTCAGGATCAGCGCCTGTGAGTTCTGGATGTGTGATAGGACGAAGCTGTTTGATGTATTCGTCCTGATCGAGAGTGACGCTCCCATCATCGGTCTTGTTGTACCGAACGGCACAGTTTGTGTATGTGTGCTTGTTCAGTTTGCACTTTCCAAACGTATCTTCAACACACTTGACATACTTGTCAATAGCATCTTCCTTCCCAGTCATATTAATGTCATCAACGTGTTTGGCTGTCAAGAGGTTTGGGCTCATCTCGAACTCTTCGTCGTATGAAGTAGGCTGTAGTCCAAAGCTCCTAGTGATGGACCTGAGCTTCAACGAGAATGCCCTGGGAGCATCCTTCGTGCCAGTCCCCGGCTTCAGACACCGAAGACAGTGCTTTGATTCGCCATATGACTCAAAGCCTGGCAGTGTACGAAGGACAGCTGCTGACCCAGGAGGTAGTGTGAAGCACACCACACGCTCTTTCTCGCCCGTTGCCGCGGCGAGCTCACTATAGGTCAGTCCTTTTAAGAAAGCCATGTTGATGTCCAGGGAAGCGATGATCCAAGCTTTGCTGCATGCAGCAGAACTTGCGAGCAGTCTCTGGTTTGACCTCCTTGCTGTAGGTTTCGACATCGAAGGCTTCAATGTCCATGAGGCCACGGAGTACCAAGCGTAACCTGATCGTTCGTTCCATTTCGCCCTTCTCGTTCTTGACAAACTTCCATTTGTATACATAGCGTGAAGTCATGATGTTCGACGCTTTGTTCAAGTCAGTCATCTGGAAGCATTTGTTGTCAAGCCAAGTCTTCAATTCTGTGTAGAGGGCTTTGGAAACTTTGACCGGATTCGCTTGAATGTCGGCCTTCGTGAGTAGATCGTCTTCCTTGACGACCACGGCACGTTTGGAGGCAGCACTAACATATACTCGCATAGTTGTGACGCTGCTGTCATCCAGCAATCGGCGTTGCTGCTCGGACAGGACGACTTTGGACATGTCTGCTGTGAAGCAGAGCTCGATGTACTTCCCGTGCTCGTCGGAATCCAGATCATATTTGTTGTCCGGATCCGTGGAGCACAAAGGAACGTAGTAAGAAGTGTCCATGTCGTATCCTGGCGGGTGACCCCGCTCCGGCAAGTGGCCTTGCGCATCTTCACAGGTCGTAGAGACTAACACACACTGTGTGTCTGTCATGTATGTCGGAACTGTATGCATGACTTCTTCTGTGTCAGCTTCAAAGAGTGTTCTGTCATCCATCAGTTCAGCATACCACGACTTTAAGACAAAAGCATCCAGATCTTCTTCTGTTTCCTCTATGATGGTCGGGAGCCGACCATCATTCTCCGCAGGAGGCTGCTCAGGAGCAGCTGCTGGAGGTGACTCGCTTGGTGGTGGACCATCAGCGAGTTCCTCAAATTTAGTGAGGTCTCGGTCGAATCCAGCAGGCGGCTTCTTGGATTTGAGACACTGGATGATGCGTGAGTGTGTAGATCCTGTGATGTCGTAGATGTTCAAGGCGGTGCCATCAGCTTCATAATAATGAAAGCCAGGGGTCACATCATTATCATAGTGCACTAGTGTACAGCTGTCTGCATAGGGTGCAGCAGGCAACTTAGTCAGGCTCTTAGCAAGTCGCACGGCAACAACGTTTTCAATACGAAAATAGTTGCGAATGAAATACTGAAGAGCCAAGTGCACTTTAGGCGAAAGCCGGCTCGCAGCAGTCATCTGCAGCCGGCCCTGTTTCGCTGGTAAGTATCCAAAAGTCATGGCGGGTTTCCCCGCTGACAGACCGGCAATAAAGGCCAATACTGTCTGAAGGGCCGTATTGTCCGATCCTATCTCGCGGACCATCAGTGCTTCGATGTACAGCGTATGTCGTGTGTCAGGATACTGTACTCGCACTTCGCGACTGCCGACCTTCACGATGACTTGACCCCGGTCAGGTTCGTTGCGGATGACCGGGTATGGACCACTCCATCCACCCCAGTCATCTTTCGTGGTGGTCGGGCGATGATAGTCCACGAGATCTCCCTCTCTGTAGTGAAATTCACCCGTAGCAGTAGTCTTCGTACGAAGAGCCCTGTTTGTCTTGGCAACCGCAGTGGCCTGCGTGATTGCCTCCAGACTAACCCTCCTGATTGTCTCCTCCCTTGAGTGATCTGATGATTCAGCGGACTGATCATGATCCAAGACAGGGAAATCGGGAAGCATAGCTGGTTGTCTGCCATATAACGCATTATACGGAGAAACTCCGTTGTAGAAGGTAAATGCATTGCTGGTAAACATGGCTTCATGTAAAAGACGAGTGAAATTCAGAGGAATATTCCATCTATTTAATTCTTCTCCCATCACGTGTATGAGGTGTCGCAGGATGCCGTTCCTAGCTTCGATAGTCGTGGCGTGTTGGCCACGCGCTCGGATACGAAGCTCTGTTCCCTTGGATTTAAGGATGGCCTTTGCTGTATCGTTATTCAGTGCTCCTTCCCCGTCGGAGTATAGGACTTTGGCAGGGCCATGCTGCATCCAAGTTGTGTGATAGGCATCGAGAACAGTGTGCATAGTCTTATCGGGGATCTCTGTACCAGCTGCCCAACGAATGCAACGATCGATGATGTGATAAACAATATGTTCCTGTTTGTAAAAGAAAAGATCACATTCGACTTCCTCGTTGAAATGTCCTGGCAGTGACACTTTTTTTTTACCGGTCAGGGTCCGTGGAAAGCTCCTGCCCTCTCCCCAGGGCAGGCTAACTACGCATTGCTACTTCACATCTTCATTAAAACTCAAATGCTTGCGGGCGAGCGCCCCTGACCCAAGCAAGTGAGCCACGCGCAGTGCCAGTAAAAGTCGCAAGACAAGGCCGGCACGAGGGGGAAGGAGCGGGAAGGAGGACGGGGACAGGACGAGCCAGTCGAGCCACCGCTCAGGCCACCAAGCAGGATGCCGAGGCAGCCCCACGCTGTAACGGGGCAGCCCTCAATCCGGGTAAACACGTTACTTTCTGAGCCGCTAAAATCGCGAAGCGCGGCCGGGAGGAGGAGCAGGGATGATGAAGCGCCTTGAAAGGTCGGTTCTCCCAAAACACAAACCTGAGAAGCCACCAATACGCCAAATGCGCACGGTAGAGAAAGAGGGAAGCGGGGAGAAGCGGGAGAGAGGCGGAAGAGGAGGGTGCAGAACAAAGAAGAATCCCAGCCCAAGATTGAAGCCCATGATACTGAACACAATCAAGAATGTCAACCAACTGTCCAATTCTGACAGAAGTCATGATTGAAACCAGTGATATTCAAAGAAATCGTGAATGATTAACCCGCCTTAAATTGAACCCAGGATACTGAATGAAACCCCCCCACTTTGAATAAAGGTGTGAGCAATGAGAAACGCAATGCAAGGTGATGGATTATGCTTGATTGGTCAAAATATCTTGAGTGACTTGAGTAGCTCCAATAACTTGAGTAACTCGAATACCTTGCTTGACTTGAGCAAATCAAGAAGTGGGGTGAAGAGAACTTTCATTGAGTCCCTTGAAACCCAAAATACATAAGTGATAACCCATTCGAATAAATGCGGTGGAAGAGGGCTAGACATTGAACTGAATGTCCCAAGCACGCAATGACCCAGAAGATATGGAGGCATACAAAGATAGAACTGTAAAGTCGCGTGAGCCCAACTGTGAGGACCCACTCCAGGTAAACCAAGACATATGAGGTAATTGAATTCAAGCAAGTATGACGCGAGATGCAGGGGGTGTTTATGGTTTGTATTTGGCCAACTACCGACGTTGAAGAACATGCAAGGGAGATTGAAGGGAGACTAAGAAACCTCCAGAGGCCGCAGGCCCATGCACCGCAGACGCCAAGAGGTTAAGACTGAGGGAGTCCCAAGAATGGTATTCACGGAAACTTCCAACGCCACTTTTCCACAAAGAAGTCTCCATCCCACCAATAGTCCGAAAGGTACCAAATCACTGGGTAAGGCCAGCCAGATTCGGGGTCGAACCACGTATCATAGTACTCTGTGTACCAGACTTTGGTGTAGACCTTTTCTTCTTCACAGTAGTTCCACATTCCGCCAGAACCTTGAAACCACTTGAGACGCTTCCTGGATTCCAGCTTGGCTGGAAGGCATCGTTTGACCATCCCCTGACTTGTATATGGATGTTCCCAGCCGTTTCGTACAAGACTACCGCCAGGGTTTGAGGCGAAACGGCTACTGACCAACAGCCAGTTCTTTCCAAGGAACTCTCCGAGCCCTTTCGTCGGGTCCTCTAACGTTTACATACAGTCTATTAAAGCCGCTGTCCCGACACGCTTCGAAGAGCGGAATTTTACACCAGTCATATGTAAGGTGTGGGCCACCAAGGTCCGAAGGAATAAGGAACCGAGCTGGCAACTTTACCGCCCTTTGGAATAGCAGCGTGGAGCAGTAAGAGAGTGCTTCAAGGTCTTGTTTGGATAAGAAGCAAACCTTGCGTTTAGACCTGCAAAGCTTCCCCTGAAAGTAAACGTGAGGGTCGGACGCCTTGGGAAGTAGCATACCGAAAGCTTGAGCCCGAGACTGCAGGGGGCGACAGGGGCAAGGGACGAGAAAGGGCCCACCAGAGGCAGACAGAGGGAAGCGGGATTGTTGCGAAGCCACGGTGTCCCTACGATCACAGAGATCAGGCGGGTCCCAGATAGAATCGCATAAGTGACATCTCCTGGTGTCAGCCAATCCCGAAGGCTGGAGACAAAGAAGGAGAGAGAACACAAAGTGTCCTCGAAACAGACCAAATGTAAATTCCGTTGGGGTGTCAAAAACCCCGCTCCATTAGTATTGGAGCCTGTTCTCTGAGGCTGCCATCAGGTAAGATACCCAAACCTCTGAGGATTTCGTCACATTAAATTTGTGTACTTGCATTCCGTGGAACATTGCCACGGCAAACTTCCTAGTGTGGGGAGCACATGGGCCGCGGAAAAGGCGACGGTCTTTCCCAGTCCGAGCGAACGACCCATGTTGATCAGCAAACATCAGAATAGACCGAATGGAGCCGATGATGGGAGAAATCCCCTCAATGATGTTCCAGAACCGATCAGGCTCAACATACCCCACTCCCAACCCTAACTCCATCAAATCTCCGATGAGCTCTAACCACCTGGAGGTGTCGGGTTCCCTGTTCCACCGCTCTCGGACCATCCTCTGTACATCGGTGACACGGCCCGCAACTGATCGAAGCTCCTCCATGGACTTAGACGAGGCACTGGTAGGTTGTCTCCTTTGAAGATACCTGGCCATTTGGCCCCAAATGTTCCACCAGATAGTGTAGATGAAATTCCCAGGATCTGACCAGCGGTTGTCGTAGAACACGGCGCCCTTGTACGACATTGTCTTGATCTGTACAAAAGACATAGAGCGTACTGCAATTCCCACAATTCCAATAAGGTCTTTGCAAGCCTTACTAGAGAAAAAGGCCTCAAAGAGATTCCATAGCTGTCTCAGAGGTATCTCGAATTCGCGTCCCTTCTCGTACATGTGAAGTGTGACACATCTCCGTGGGTTGTACGATCCTGAATTTGAAGGAACGATCTCGGAACTTTCGATTGCCAGTGCACGTGGGCAAGCTGATGCCCATGCCTCAAAGATACAGCACTGGAGCGATTTTGAATTCCATGGCCTGACAACCCTCTGAGGGGCGAGCATGAGTGTGTTCCCAAAACTTGAGAAGAGGTCGGGGCGAGACGTGCAAAGCTAATTGAACCAAAATGACTACAGAAAGCAGCCATGCCAAACAGGCCAACAGAAAGACAGGGGCCCGAGAGATGGAGTGATGGAGAAAAGAGATGCACTTTATCAGTGAACGGACGGCAGTCAAAGTCCTGGCCAGCAAGGCGGAATTAACAATCCCAGGCCGAACCCATTTGTACTGAAGTGAAGAGGTAAACAGAACACCAAACTATCCCAAGAAAGAACTTGAAACAACGAGGGCTTGGACAGAGGGTGTGCAACAACCCCACTGAACCCCGTCAGCTGAATCGAGAAGAATAAGAATAAGATGCAGTCCCAGCCCTCGCAAGATGACCTGTGGGCCACATGCCCCGAGACACTCATGATCCCAAGCATTCCCATATTGAAACGAATGCCATAAACTTGGCAAAGTAAGGGCATGTACGATCCCATCTGACCCATTTTGGACCGAGGTGACGAGTCAAACTAAGGATAAAGCGGTCCCCGGTTGAGAAGGTCCCATCGAGGCTGTGGACAAAGCAAGAAAGACTCCACTACTTTGGCCCTGACGGAAATTGAGAAGAACAGAACTTAATTCATGCCACAGAGGAAGATTCTGACGTCCCCAATTGAACCAGATCTGAACCAAAAGGCTGACTGACTGACGAGGCGTGCGGGGACCAGGTCTAGCCTGGGCGCAGGAACAAAAGCAGACATGCGGGGAGCAACGGTGCGAGGGTCACTAACGGCGCAACGCCGGGCAGTCCCCACTCGCACCGCGCCCCCCGTTGGGAAGACAAACCCACGCCTGTACTTCCGCCCACTATGCAGGTGCCTCGGGCTCGGGCGCCTGCTGCGGCTGAACCAAAAGGACACTGATGATCCGACGGGAGGAAGAATTTATTTGTATCTTCAGGACTGCCTCGGTCACATCAGGAAACGAGGTTTGCAGAGCAAGTGGCACCTAACATTGGCACCGTTGTTACCAGTCTCCACCGTTATAAGATCACCAACGTCTTCATACGAGTCTTTGACGTAGAGGAGTGCCACAATACAGCTGCCCGCGAAGATCTGAGATTTATCGTGTAGCCTCTCCTTCTTGGGGCAGACCTCAGGGCCAATGAACGCTTCTTTGGTATAAAACCTCGCGTTAAACAAGTGAATGTCCTTGGAGCGAAACGTGTTAAGCCCAAAGTGCCAGAGGATCTTCGTAACGTCCCTGGTGGTGAGATAGCCGTGCTCACCCAAAACTGGGATACTGTCCGAAATCAGTGGACCTTGATTGTCGATGATGAAAGGAGTGAGCTCCCGAACAGTAATGATTTGGAAGTGCTCTCCAACCTTTGCCTTTACAGTGTTCAGGCCTGTGAGCTGAGGAACGAAAACCATAATATAGCGCCTTGAGCTGGTATGGTCAGTGCCGCCCTTTGGGGCGAAAATTGGGCATCCCGAATGATCATACTCCAACTGTGACTTCAGCACTGGAGGACCTAACTTGCTGATCCAGGGCTTCTTATCTTGTTCCCAGCTCTTTGGAGCAGGCTGTGACTTTCGGTCAGGCGAGTCGACTTCTGCTTCAGAGCCAGAGGAAGAACTCCTGGAGCCTGGAGATTCTGAAGACGGCACTTCCCAAGTAGTGCCGCCCACTGGTTTGACAGGTGTTTCCCCACGGTAGTCCTGCGTCTCAGGCAGGACATCATCCGAATCGGGCTTCGACCCCGACCCGCCGCCCTGCGGTTGTTTCTTGAACCCAATTGAGTACTGCATCTTCCTAGCAATCGGCGAACGGCTCCGAGAGGCAGAATTTCCCCTGTGCACAGGTGCAGGGGGTGGGGTGGGGAGAATCCTTGCTTCGCGAGGGCCGGCGCTAGAGGATGCCTTGGCTTTGAGTTCCTGATTCTTGAACTCTACTGATCTCGCTTGGTCCTCCTTTTTCTGTTCGAGCTTCTTCTGCAACTTGATTTTCTTCTCATTCGAGGTGAGAATGGGCTTCGCTTCCATCTTGACCTGACGATTGCGGGCCCAACGATCTAAGGCGTGGCGGTCGAAGCCAAAGAAAAGAGGGATAGTTGGCTGAATCTGATTCCCAGTCCAATCCAGGTCCTGAGAGTAACAGGTGTCCGTGGTGAAAGTAAAGAGCCCCAATGGGCGCAGTGCGATACCGAAGTGTGTCTGGATGCACCAGACAGAGCCGATGGCTACTGAAGGCGAAGGTGAAGCGGTTGCCGAACCCAATCGAGCATTTCTTTGGCGAGGCCCAAACGAAACTTTTTGTCCCGAGAACCCTGCGGAGAAAATAAGGTGGTCCAGGCATCCTTATCATACCTGAAAACGTACCCCCTATGCGAGCGGGAGTGGGTACGGCTGCCACCAGAGTGGTCAAAGGAGCGATTCTGAATGACCCAATGCTTGCAATATTGAAACAGCCTCGACGAAAAATCTTCTGGATGTCTTTGCATGTGTGAAACCCAACTAATGGCAGAGTCCAAATGGAAAATAGCCCAAGAAACTTCTTTGAACCCCTTGGTTTTACGATTTCTGCGTAGACTGAATTGTTCTGGGGATTCCCCTGGGAGCCTTTTGAGTTTCAACATGATCCTGATACATTGATTCTGTGCCTTAGTAATCAAATCCGCCGTCGTCTTACAGGGTACCCAGGCAGCACCTCTGGATCGTATAATCCCTCCCGCCATGCAGTTCAGTTTAGAGAGGCGTTTAGACATGGGGATATGCTCGTTAATCAAGAATTTACTGTTAGCCCAAAAGGCTTTGTTGATCTGTGAAATACCCCGCTTGACATCTTCGTGGCAGGAGCCAGTGGCGGTGAGAACAGGGCCCAGCACCTTGGCCTCCGGTACCACAGACCAAGTTTTCCCGAAGGGGTCAGACCACTTGTATCCTTGAAAGAGGTAAGGATAGGCCGGAAGGATTTCCCGATCGTCTTTGAGCTTGAGCCGATGTTCATTCCATAACTCCGACTCTACCAGGGCGGTCAGAGTTGCAAGATCCTGTTCCGAGGACGCCACTACAAAAATATTATCTGACCAGCTGAGAAGAGCAATCCTGAAGTCAAAGCCCAACTGCTCGCAGCGAATGGAGATTCCCAAAGAAGAAAGTGTAATTTTCTCCAAAGTGGAGGCGAAGCAATCTTCTACAGAAACGCGCGCCAGTATGCATGCTGTCCCAGCTCCTTGCATCAACCCACGGTCTCTTTGGATAATCCCAGTGTTTGAGTCCAGAAGAGAAATGGAAACTCGAGGGTTCCTGTGCAACCTGATGCAGCCCACCGCTAAGAAAAGAGGAACTCCCCGTCCCAACAAGCTCCGTAAAACCATTCCATAACGAATCTGATCGTGGTGAGCTTTGATATCTGTAATCCCAACCATTCCTTTGTTAAAGTGATCTCGCCCATATTCTAAAATGTGGTAGACACTCGTGTGAAGCTCTTGTAATTGTCCACCTTTGCTTAGCCCAAAAATCAGGCCCTTGAGACCTTTGGAGTCAGTGTATGAATCCAGAACTGGCAGAATGGCCCTCGCCACATATGCGTGCCCAATCTTGGCAATAGCAGGCTGAGGAATAACAACTCTAGTTTGAGAAGGGGTTCCAAAACCCTTGATCTTGTTACCCAGGTGGCCCCCGAATGTGACGTCGTTCCAGAATTCAGGGTTGCCTAAGCAGGCTTGTATACACCCCGTGAGCCTTTGGGACCAGCCCGAAACTTTTATAACAGCCGTGCAGGCGAACTCTGTGTCGATCTTTCGGGGGGCCTTGATGTCGTCCAGCGCGTCCTCTAGCAAGGACGGGATGATGGGGTCGTCGTAGAAATTGAAAAAACCCAAGGATCGAAGCCAGGCGGTGTCCTCCTGGCGCTCCGAGTCTGAGAGTCCCCACCTCTCTCTATATTCTTCCGCAACCAGTGTGGTACAGCGGTCCACTTCAAAAATCTTGACTTGATCTACACAGAAACCCAAAATGGGAAGAAGAGACTTGCGTGAAGCCCAGACTCGTTTTCCTTGAGAGGCGTTGAGCGCAACCTGAGCCAGTTCACGCTGAAGTTTCGTTATCTTGAGCGCTTTCAAGAGGAGCTGACCCAAGGCGACCCTCGAGGCTTCGTTAAGTTCGGAGTTGAACCGTGTCCTGAGACTCTTGACCCAAAATGGCTCTTCGGCAAATCTCCTAAAACTCCTAGGGAGGGCCTGAGTCGCTTCATACACCTGTCCCAACATGTTTTCCCAGAAATCGAAGGAGAGGGTAAGGTCCCTTGGATCGTGATACCTTACCGCACATGAATCGGGCTGTTCTTCGTCATTTAGACGAATAAGTTCCGCTGATTCGGGAAACAGACCCTGGGCAATCTTCCTGACCTCCAAAATGTTTGTAGGAGTCCAAAGGAGCGGTCTTCTCTTAAGGGCCCGCTGAGGGAAGGCCAGGACATCACATCCGATGAGGGCATGGTCCCCAGGGACGCCCGCCCAGCAGGCGAAGCAGTCAGAAGAAAGATCACCCCTGGCGAGAGCAATGTGATCGATCGTGCTGTTGGCTTGGGAGAGCGCCTGTTCACCATCGGGCTTCCTTGTGAATTGCATGGAAGTCTCCTGAAACCTGAGAGGGCACCAATGGAGGTCGAGGTAGGAGCAGGCTTCGCAGAACGATCGAAATTTTTGGTCTCCGTTGCCTTGATCTGCGTTCATGTCCCCCAACCAGGAGAGAGTGGACCCGACAGGGCGGGATCGACCGAGTTGGATGGCGCAGTTAAGAGAATCATGGAAAAAATCATGGGCAAGATGAGAGAAGAGAAAGGATCTGGCATGATGGTGGCATCCATCGAGACAGTCAGGACGAAGATCAACGCGGATAGATCTCCAATCGCAGACAATGTCTTTCACACGTTTTCTCAGAGATTTGTGCACAAGCACGCCCATGGCCCTACACCCAGGGCCAGGATGATGACGGTAGTAAGCGTGGCCATTGAAAACGGGGCGAAGAAGCCCATCGTTTTGAAGGCAGCCCTTGAAATCCGCCTCTAGGATACAAATTAAGCCCCAGCACTTCAGCTCGAGCAAATCTAGGTTGGCTTGCATTAGGGTCTCGTCTGCCCACTTGCCTTGCACATTGAGTGCACAAACAAGGCCCCTCACGTAGGCCTCTCAAAGAGAGAGAGCCTCGTCAATGGTGTCTTTCAGCGTCTTGCGGAGCGCTTCATCGGGGATTTCCTTAGGAGCAGGGAGGACGAGGAGGACGAGGAGGACGACCTGGTGCCGAAAGCCGGCCCGTCCGACCCCTCACATATACGACCAGTAAGCAAGCGTGGCGGGTCGTCTTGGGGCTGTCGGGACCCGCGTGGGGCTCCGGAGCTTGCGGCTGGAACGGGGCCGCTCGCCAGAAAAAAACGCCGGCTGAACAACTCGCCGGGGTGCAGTCGAACTGGCACGAGGATTGCGAGACGGGGCCGGCACGAGGAGGAGGGAGGAGGCGGAGGAGAAGGAGGGAGAAACGAATCGCTTCATGAGCACCGGGTGCTCGGGGCGACTGCACGCGGCCTCCGGGCCCGGGAGAGGGAGGGGGGGCGGCAAGCAGGCAAGGCAGGGGGGCAGACGGGCAGGCGGCGGTGGGGCGGGGGGGCACGGCCGCGGGGTGTGAGCCACCAGACCCCGCCGTTAGGCGCGCGTACGCGGGGGCGGGCGGGGGCGGGGTGGGGGTTGGGGGGGAGCGACGGGGGCGCGGGAGGGGGCGCCTACGTGGCACCCTCCTCCCGGTCGGGCCAGCGCGCCTGCACCTGCCTGGCGGCGCGGCGCCACAGCTCCGTGCCGATGGCCGCGGCCAGCCGCTTGTGCCGCCACTCCCCATCAGAGCAGCCACGCCTCCGCGATTGTTTCATCGCGAGAGTGCGGAGGATGGCTGTCGTCCGGGGGTGGGGGCGGCCGTAGCAGGTGTAGACCAGCGGCTGGTATGTGATGTTCTGCCGCGCCAGAACATCGGCGTGCGCCGAATAGTACTCGACCTTGCGCCGGTACACGGTGGCCGCGCAGTCCGGGCCGGCCGCCGCGGCGTCAGGCGAGGCGATGCCCACGTCGAGGGCCAAGAGGCCGTTGCCGAGGGCGCCGGTCAGCACGTCGGCTGGTCGGAGGCGCGTTCCTGGCACCAGGCCCTGGGCCTCGAGTTCTGCTCCTGGGTCGCAGACTCTGGCCGCGGCGTGCACCTGGCGCGCCACCGCGTGGCGCCCCCGTGTTGATTCCGCGCGACAGCAGCGGAGGGCGTGCGACCCTGCCCGGTCGAGGACCGCCTGGCCGCAGAGGCCGCACGGGACTGGGTCCAGCGGCCCGGCGGCGCCCACGCGCAGGCGCAGGGCCTCGGTGAACTCGGGGCTGTCCATCACAGGGCCCTTGTGCTTCGAGAGGTTCCAGAGCCAGGAGTGGTCGCAGTCGGAGTGCTCGAGGTCGTCGAGCCGCCGCAGCGCCGCGTCGTCCCCAGCGTCCGCGTGCCTCTTGCGAAGGTCGTGCCGTCCCTGCTCGTCGAGGTAGCGAAGTAGAGCCCGCTGCAGGTGCAGCTGCCGCGTGCGCGGGGCGGAGTTGGGGTGCTCGTTGTCCTCGTCCTCGTCGAGCGGAAGCAAGTTGCGGCCGAGGCCCCGGGGGCGGCCGCGGCGCTCCTGGGGCGCGGCGGCGGGCGCCTCCGCGTGCCGGTTGAAAAGGGCGGCCCAGCGACCCTCGGCTTCCACGGCGGCCTCTGAGAGCGCGGCCACGAGGAGGCTGCCGACCGTGGGCGGTAGGCTGAAGACAAGGCGGGCCGCGGCGTCGTCCGTGCGCCTGTCGTACTCGGCCATTATGACCCCTGCCTCGCCCAGGCCCCTCTCCGTGAGGTGCGTTGCCATCTCCCGCACGTGAGGCCTCGAGCACACGCGGCTGGCCACGAAGGCCGCGAGAGACACCTGCGAGGCGGTCCGCATGCCAAGGCCTCCTGTGCTCACGCCGAGCGAGCACTGCTCCCACGCCGCGTCGGGGAGGTCGCCGCCTGCGACAAGCTGCACGGCTTCGCGGAGGTCGTTGTCGAATTGCTGCAAGTGCTCGTCCTTCACCCTGTCCCCGTTGAGTCGTAGCTGGTAGGAGAGCTTCGACACGTCGGCGCAGAGCCGTGTGAGCACCAGTTCCGTCGCGGCGTGTCCGACCTCCAGCAGGGCGAGTCGCGTGTCGCGGGCCTTGGTTAGCACGGCCTTGACCTGGTCGTCGAGAGCGTCGGGGGTGCCGAAGGGAGCGCCGAGTGCCAGGGTGGGGCCCTCCGGGGCCAACACGTTGCAAGTGGTCCGAACGTATTCCGTGTCCCAGCCGTCGTAGCGGTGCCGCTCGCTGTCAGGGCAGAGGAGGCGGCAGGAGCTTTTGGCGGTGCCGGCGGCCACAGTCCCGCGGGTGCCGCCGAAGACCGCGAGAGTGGCGTCGAGGCTGCGCAGGAAGGGATCCAGCGCGCGCGGGCGGACGAATACCTGACCGTCGTCGATAAACCACTGCTCGCAGAAACCCGGGGCGGCGGCCCCTGCAGTGGGCGGGCCGGTGTGGGGGGCGCGAGCGGCAGCAAGCGTGAGGCAGGCCTGCGCAGTTCCGAAGCCGTCGCCCTGTTCGGCGCCGCGGTCCGTGGTGAAGGTCTCGCCGGAAGGGAGGAGCGTCTCAGAGGGTTCTTGCTGGTGCCAGGAGGTCCAGGCCGCGATCTCCGGGAAATCTGTCGGGTCTATCGAATACCGCATCGTGTCCCACTCCACGCTGCCGAACATGTTCACGAGGTCCACGTCCAACGCCACCAAGGCGGGGATGGCACCTTGGGCGGCCAGCTCCTCCACCGTTCCGCGCCAGTGCGCCATGGCCTCACAAGCGCCCGGCACGCCCACGCCCCACTGGTGGGCGGCGCGGAAACGAGTGCGAAGAGCAGGGAGGTGCCGTTTGGTGTAGCGCTTGGCAAAGCTCGTGCGTATAACTTCGCCCATCTTGATAGGCCTTGGTTTGCCGTTGCGCTTCCTCTGCCACATGAGCCGCGTGCGGGTGATCCAGCGCATGGGCCCCTGCAGTTCGCCGCCCCGCATGGCCGAGTGAAGCCGCCCCAGGGCCCGCCGAAGGGCGGCTGCTTCGCGCTGCCGCGGCACGGAAAATAGCTCGGTGAGGTGCTCCGGCCGTGCGCCAGAAGGTCCAGGAGCGGTGAGCTTGCTCCATCGCACACCATCGAGGGGCCCACCGTCGGCCGAGGCGTCGTCGGGATCGTCCTCCTGCTGGGCGCCGTCGGCGGGGCGGTCGGCAGGGGGACCGGGCGCTGGCGCTCCGGGAGGCGGCCGCGGCCCACTCAGCGCCGAGTCAGGCCGCCCTGTGCGCGGCAGGAGCTCCTCAGCGTGCGCCCTGTCCTCGGCGGCTGCGGTTGGCAGCATGCTGGAGGTCAGAGAGGTTACCGCTTTCCTGTAGGCCCCCTCGGCGGCGAGATGCCTAGCTCGCCTCCCGCGGCGTTCCGGGTCGTCAGCCCCTTGCGGTCGGCTGCGTCCCCGGGCGCGGTCGATGACGATTCGTTGCTGCTCCAGCCTGTCCAAGAGTGCTGCGAACTCACCGCCCTCCCACATGGAGGCCCGTGTGCCTACCTCGTCGGCGGCCGCCATGCCCTGGGGGACCGAGCCAAGCAGGAGCTTGGAGCGAGCCTCCTCCAGGGCGGCCCAGGCGGGGTCACCATCAGCGCTTCTGTTCCAACATTGCCGCGTGATGCGGAGAAGGCGCATCCGGCAGCTGAGGGGGATATGAATGACCGTGTTGTGTGAGAGTCGGCGGACGCGAACCGTGAAGTCCAGCGGCAGCGCGGGTGCCCCAACCACGGGCGAGTCGTCAAGGTGGGTTCCCTCCGCGGCCGGCGCCGCAGCAGCGGCTGGCCCGTCGCCAGCAGCAGCTTGGGCTTGCGGCGGTGCGCCAGCGGAGGCGGGGCCGGCAAGAATGTCCCCGACGACGGGAGGTCGGCTGGGCGTGGTCTGGCGGCAGCGAGTGCAATGCCGCTGCCCAAGGGGACGGAGCCCGCCGCATGTGCTATCTGTACACACGCTGCGTTGCATAGCGTGCAAGGTCACCCGCATTGGCTCGTCGACGGGGCGTCCCGGGTGCGCACTGCTGAGGTGGCGGACGAATCCGGCAGCGGAGCGAAAATATCGCCCCTGACACCACGGGCACCAGAAATGACCTCCATGGAACGGGACATGTGCAGGAGCGGGATCGCCTGCTTCTGCTGGCGGCTGGGGTTCGGCGCGGGAGCGCTCAGGGATGAGGGACCTCTGTGCTGCAGCACGGGCCCGGGAGAATACTCCGGCGGGGGGTCGAGCCGTGCCTGCGGGGAGGGCGCCAGCCGCGGCAGCGGGCGGCGGGGGCGGACGAGCGGCGGCGGCGGGCCCGGAACCCGAAGAGGGGCTCGACGCGCGGGCTGGGGCAGCAGCTCGCGGGCACCTGCACCAGGTGAGAGCAGAGTGGCAAGTCGGGCAGATAATCTCGGCGCCGCCGGCCCCTGGCTGCTGGATGCCCACATCGACCGCCATCCGCGCAGGGGCGGCGCTGGCGCTCGAAGACGCCGCGCCGGCGGCGGCAGCGGCGGGGGGAGGCGGCTCTGGCGCCGCTGAACCCCGTGCCTCTGCCAGGGCAGCGGCGCGGCCATGCGGAGCTCGAGCAGCGGCTCGTCGCCCTCCGTGCGATTGCGTCGAAGTTGTCGTCCAGGCGAGCCTCGGGCCCCAGTGCCATCGCCTACCTCGATGAAGGTGTTGCGTACTGCAACGTTTGGCGTCCGTCGCGGGCTCCTGCTGGTAGGCGCCTCTGCGGGGAAGGCGGGCGTGAGGATGGCCCTCGCGATCAAAATGATCTGCCCACATACTGTCAACCCTGAAGGCGGCACGCCATACCAAACAGGGCTGAGAAGGCAGGTGGCCCAAATCGTGATCGCAATGCAAATTGGCCTCGTGAAGTGGAGCTGCGTAGACATGGCAGCGGCGCATGCGCTCGCAAGTGCACGCTGCATCGGTAGGCCGTGCACGGCGGCACCGAGCGACAGGATGCGCAGAGGTGTGGGCGAAAAGCCTGCAACCGTGAGAACGATGCACGGGGAAGTGGGAGTGGGGAGCAGCGGCCCCAATATCACGTGCAGCGTCTGCGTGAGAATGGCGTGGAGCAGCAACGGGTACCCGATGGCCAACGCATTGACGAACGAGGCCGGTATCATGCGCAAGAGCTGCTGGAGCAGATCAGCCGGGGCGGGGGAGCAAGGGCTCGAAGACGTGGAGCGCGCCGAGGAGACTGTGGCTGCGCAACTGCGCACGTGGCCGAGGTAGAAGAGCTCAGCCGGCCCCACGAGCCGCGTGGGTGGGGGAGCTTCGAAAGCCCGTCCACCGATCGTGATATTGGCAGCGTTCGAAGCCCATGTCACACCGATTGCGCCATACCTTCGCGTAGAGCTCGCTGGAGCCCTGCCACGCGCCACCAAGAAGCTGCTGGTTCTCGTCGTGCTGTTTGAGGTGGTGCTGCTGGTGCGCGTTATGGTGGTGGCGGTTACGCCGCTGATCCAGGTCGTAGTCGTCGGGGTGGTGCTGCCCGCCAGCTGCGGCAGCGTGGGCGAAGGCGTCGCGGTCGACGGGATGCCCAGCGCCAACTTCAACCCCCTGCCCGCCCCATGTGCTCGTGCAGAGCTGGCTGGGCTTGTGCCGTGCGCCTCCGGGTGGTCCAACGCAAGGCCGAAAGTCTCGAACATCATTTTCCAGACGCCGAAGTGCTCGAAGTGCGCGACGCTGGATTCCATGACGAGGCCGGCATTGCGGCACGAGGCGTGCAACGGCGGCTCCATTGGGAGGGCCCTGCGCATGTCCAGCGTGTCGGCGGTCTCGGCGCTGAGCGCGAGGAGGTGGGTCCCGTTGAAACCGAAGATGTTCGCGAAGAAGTTGTTCCCGTCGAGGCCGACAGTGCCGGACAGCGGGGCGGAGTCGTAGAAGCCACCGACGGCGCCATCGGAGTGGATGACCAAGCTCAGCGTCGTCAGGCGGAAGGCCTCGAGCTCGATGCCGAACGTGCGATGCTGGATCGCGGCGACGTGTGCCCAGGAGGTCACGATGCCGTGCAGGATGTGGATCTCGAGCATCAGCATGCGGCTCTGCACCTCGACGGTGAAGCTGCCCCTCCGGTTGAAGACGCACCATAAGCTTGGCATCTTGTAGTCGTGGGAGCCGTCGACGCTGCCGAAGTAGCTGCCGAAGGTGAGGCTTGCGATGAGGGACGCGTCGGACAGGGCGATGTCGGCGTGTTCCGGGGGCTCCAAAACAAAGGAGGAAGATCGAGGGACGGGGTGGGGGGGGACGGGACGGCGGGGCTTTGAGGTGAGGAGAGTGCCAGGGGAGGGGGTCGACCGCTGTTCTGGAGGGGAGGGGGTGCTGGTGGCCCCCGCCGCTTTCGCCCTGACTTGGGGGTAGGGGGGATGGGATGGTGAGCTCCCCCTCCGAGGTCGCGATGCCGGGCTCGATGCCGGGCTCGACGTCCAGGAAGTCGCGATGCCTGGCTCGGCGTCCAGGACCGCGGAATCCCTGGAGATGCCGAAGATGCGGCAGGAGGCGTGCAGCGACGGCTCCATCAGGATGACCATGCGCATGCACGGCGTGTCGGATGTCTCGACGATGTTCGCGAAGAAATGGTTCCCGTCGGGGCTGTAGCTGTTCGCGAAGAAGTGGATCCGGTCCAGGCTGAAAGTGGCGGACGGCAGGGCGGGGTCGTCGGGGCCGTCGACGACGTCGCTGGCGTGGCCGCTGTGGACGTGGAAGGCGCTGGCCACGACCATCGGAAGATCCTGCAGGGGACCTGCGGAAGGCGCAATGCCTGGAGGGTCACGGCAACAGAGACGGAGAAGGGGGGGGCAAGGGTGGGCAGAGGACGAAGGCAGAGCCGCACAGGGGGAGGAGGAGGAGGAGGAGGAGAGACAAGGCAAGAAAGAGGCGGGGACAGGGGTAGAGGGGGGGGCCACATAAGTTGAACCACATAGGCGGTACTACAAAGGAAGCGCGCTCCCACGTCGCTATCAGCCGCTGGGTAATATCAAAACAAGGATGCCGCCACACAGTGCCTTTGGGAGAGCTTCGGAAGGGATTGACCCACAGAAAGCGGAACCCCCAATGAGGCTTCAGCACGGCGGCAATCCACGCGGAGACTCTGGTCAAGGGACCCCTCCGTTTTCCCCCGAAAGTCCACGTGCACCACCGACATGAGCCAGGCAGCGACCCCCGCGCGGCAACGGCGCCGTCCGCGGCGCGCGGAGCAGGCGGGCGGCGGGCAGGCTCCAGGAAAGCGGGCCTCAGGAAGGCCCTAAGAGGATCCACAAAGACCTCCGACACACAACAGGGGAGCAAACGGCGTGCGTGGTTGAGGTCCCAGGCCCCCCACTGACGCACCGAGTCCATGACGCCAGGTAGGGGTCGCCAGGTGATCCCAAGCCTAGCTCGCTCATGCCCCGCGGTCGCGGACCACGACTCCGCATGGCGGAGCGCGAACCAGATCCGCACCCACAGGGGGGGAGGTGAGGAGGGCGGGGTGGACCTCGGGACGGGAGTGGCAACCAGTGGCAACCCAAGGAGGGGCTGGGGAGGCCTCGAAAGATATTCGAAAGTAGGCCCTGGAGGCCCTAGTCCCTTTTGCATTTTGACCCTCCCCTGGGTCCACGAACACGCACGAGACGGGCCAGGCGCGCGAGCAGCAGGAGCGCCAGGGCGGCCGCCAGGCGGGAGGTCCAGCTCCGTCACGTGCCAGGTGTGGGCGTGCGATGGGTATGTAGCGGTGCTGGTCCATGCCGTACTGGAGTCGTCCAAGCCGGCGGGGCGCTCGTCCAGCTCCGTGGCGACCTCGCAAGGACCAACGTCGTAGTACTGATCACCAGTGGCGCCCCCGCAGCCTCCAGGTCCACCGGACTCGGCGCGCTCTGGGGTGTAATAGTAAGTCACGGCCGCGATGTCGTCCACAGAGCTGGGGCACGGGACTCTCAGAGTCAGCTCCTTGTGCGCGGAAGTGTCGTCGGGCCCCTGCGCCAGCGCGGTATGGCAAACGGGACAGGCCGTCGGAGATAAAAAGGAAACGGGCGGCTGGCTGGGGTGGGGCGTCAGGTAGGGCGTCGGACTGGGGTGGAGCGTCGGGTCGGGGCTCGGGCTGGGGTGGGGCTTCGGGTGGGTGTAAGGCGCCAAGCTCGGCGTCGGGTGGGGCGCCGGGCTGGGGTAAAACGTCGGGCGATTCGTCGCGTCGGGGCCGGGCGTCGAGTTGGGGTAGGGCGTCGGGTAAGCCGTCGTACGGGTGTTGGGCGTCGGGTGTGGCCTCGTGCTTGGGTAGGGCGTCGAGTGGGGCGTCGTGATGGGGCAGGGCGTCGGGTGGGGCATCGGGTAGGGCGTCGGGTGAGGCGTCGGGCTGGGGTAAGGCATCGAGTTGGGCGTCGTACTGGGGTGAGGCGTAGGTCGAACGCAAGCGTGGGCTGCGTGGGGGGGTCGATCGTCCTGCGGCCGAGCACGCGCAGGTGTCTGAGGTCGTGGGGGTCGGCGGGGGCGTGGGCAAGATGGCATCACCGTATTGCCTGGTTTGTCCCAGGCACGACATTCTCTACACGAGTCGCAAATGCCCTTAATCAGACTCAAACGGGTTTCGCCCAAACCAACCTTAGCTAGAATCATCCGCATCTTTGGTTCCTTGGCATGAAACCATCTCAAGTGAAGCTTGCGGAGTTCTCGCTGCACTACAGCTGGGTCAAAGCTGCGCAGGTTTTGAAGGCTGAGCTGAACATCGAAACGAGTCCAATCAGGAAGCCTTGGCCTTGGCCTCGGCTCTACAGGAGGCTGCGGCGGCGGTGGAGGATCACCTCCTTCCATGCGTCCGCGCCTTGCTGCCACTTGCGGCAGTCTACGGTGATCGTCAGAGCTGCCAGCGCCAGTGTTGCCACCATTAGCCCCTTCGGCTCTGGTGATGTCATGGCTGCTGGCGCCTGCGGTTGGATCGCCCTCACCGGGCCGTGGCGGCCTAGGCGCGCGTATGCGCGCTCTCGCGGCCGGCGCCGCTTTTGCGGCTGGCGCCGCTTCTGCGGCTGGAGCCGCTTCCGCGGCCGGGCGCCGCAGGAAGCGGCTTGGCCTCTTCTGATATTCCTTCTTACAGCTTGGACAGTCCCAATAGTATGGTTCAACATCATACCACCGACACATCTTCGGATCCCTGCTGTGCTTTGGTGATTGCTTGTATTGCATGGCACCCAAGACCGCCAGGTGGTGGTCGCCAGATTTCTCCGTTTGGGTGTCTCCGGATTGTTGGGTCGTCCAAGTCGTAGCCAGCACTGTTTGTTACGAACGCATAGCTGCGTTCGCGATTCGCGAATGGATCGCGACCGTAAGCAAACAGATCTTTGGCGATTTGCACCGCATCAACGATCAGTGACTGCATTATGTAGGTATACTGTGCCGCCCTTGCTAGTTCTTTGTTGCAAGCATTGGCGTGCACATGATTACCTGGACAACGCTTGCCTCTGAAAGGTGCCAACAACTCTTCTTTGTTTGCCATCATCTGTGTTGGCTTGCGGATGTATTGTCCAAACGAATCTTTGAGACCAGTCGTGCACTGATCAATAAACGTTTGGCAAGTGACCTTGCGTTGTGCCAGTTCCTTCCATGGCTGGATCTCATCCACCCACGTGCCCATTGGTTGTTCCCTGAGAAAGAAACGTCTTAGGTCGTCTTGTAATAGAGCGACTGTTCCACAGAACGTGATGTGAGGCAGGTCCTCTTTGTGGTGTTTAAGCCACGTATCATGATTGACCTGTGCATTGAAGTAGGAAGGAAGTCCAGTAGTTCTGCAGCTTGGCTGCAGAATCGTGATCTTGACAAAGCAAGTCTTGAGGTAGTGGAGGACTGCTCTTTGTACTTCCGAGTTTCCAAGGTCAACCATAGATATCTTGTCAAGGTTCCCGCCTGACGAGAGTCCCCTCTTGAAGGCTAATATGGATATACCACCCTTGCCCCCACATAATTCAAGCATGTCCACTTGATTGTTTCTGCCGTAGCATAATGACTGGACCATCGAGAAGACATCAGCATGTGAGTCAGCGGGTTGCCCCGCCGGTAACATCATGAAGATGTCCTCTGATTCGCTGTCCGAGTCCGAGTCGTCAAGAGGAACGTCGTTGAAATATGTGGAGCAGTCAAGCCCTTTGAGGTCCTCTCCACAGTCGTCGTTACCGTCTTCCACTTTCTTCGGGATTTTCTTCGGTTTGATGCCGGCCTCTTTGTCAGCTTTCTGCTTTTCTTTCTGTTTTATCCTGGCATCAGTGGGCAACGCAGTTTCCGCGGAGAGATCCGCTGCGGAGGAATCCGCTGTTAAGTCAGGAAATGGCGGAATTTCAGGAAAGTTGTTGGTGGGTCGCGTTTGGCAACGCTCAATCGAAGGGGGAGGAGATCGATCGTCATCGACGATCGCCACACGCTTTGGGCGTGGCCTTCGCGACTCACCGTCGCCGTGAAGAACTGGAGCCGGAGGCTCCCAGTATAACCGAGTACTGATGTTTGTAACCCCATCAGGTAATGGAGCTACATAATTGTACCCAGTCGGCTGATCCTGGATTCTGATATCTTGAACGATCTTATTCGTGTCCAGGTCGGTCGTGACTCTACGAACAACATGGTCCCATTGAGGGCCCTTTTGTGGACATTGGACGTAGTGTCTTACCTTTTTGTCAACGCGAGTACACACACTGAGGTGTACCGCACTCCGCTCATTCCTGATCATGTTGGCTTTATTGAGTTGATCAAGGAAGCGTGCAATAATGATAGCCAAAGTTTTATGCCGAAACTCGGCACGTTGCTGATCTTGGCCATACCAATCCAAATCATGCTCTTTGTGTGAGCCACAAGTACATCTCCATAAGTTTATCGGTATATGAGGACAAGATGTAGCAACTTGTATATAAGAACCACTGGGATATTTACTGGAGCGGTCAAACTTGATACCGAAATGACAGAGTCTCATTCGTATAATGCTTAGCTTCAAATCTTCGATAACATCTTTGATCGGACCCTGTTTCCAGAAATACCCGGGTGGCCCCAGGATAACAATCTGCATTCTCAGAGCACGCGCTTTGATCAGGAGATTTTGTATACGTTGATAGTGTGGTCCCGCCCTCTTTCCTGGAGTACGAACGTACCAATCAGAGGGTGTGGCCACCCACAACATATTGTAGTCTCCTGCCAACAAATTTCCCAAATACTGTGTTCCAGTTGAAGTCATTACCTCATTATGGGTAATCCGGTCGCATATATATCCACGGGTTCGGAGTTCAGCGCAAGCTGTGCGAATATCTTCGATGACAAGACATTTTGAATGATATTTTTCCTCTCGGGCCTCAGCGCGGCCAACGTATGTAGCGAGGAGGCCGGTATTCGGCTTTTCTTCGCAAGCGAGCGCCGCCGGCGCGCCCGCCTGCCCCCGTCAGCGGCGGTCGTGTGACCACGTTGCCGTCTGACTCGGAGGCATGCTGTTAGCGGATGGCTCCGCAGGAGTCGCTGGTGTGGCTACGCTCACGATCTCCACGCGGGTTGGCCCCGCAGAGTCCGACGAACCTCCGCCCGTGTAGCTTGGTGGCGGTGGCGGTGACGCGGGTGGCCCCGCTTGGTCCTCAGGCGTCCATCTATTCACCGCCTCATGGACTGCCCAGAAGATCTTAGACTTCAGGGCATCCTTCATATGTGGCCAGGTCCCTTCGGGACACTGTTGGCCCTCCCACCAGCTGTTCAGCGTCCTGTCCACGATCAAACGGGTCGTGTCTTCCAGGAGCTGCTTGTCGATGTACGGCTCGACAATGTACGTATTGGTCGTGGCGGTCATGGACTGTCCCGTCGCGGGTGGCCCCGCTGTTGCTTCGGCGGGTGGCCCCGCACTTGCTTCGGCGGGTGGCCCCGCACTGACGGGGTCCTCTTCGTTCTCCGTCTCGGTATAGCCATCTCGACTGCTGCGGATTGTGAAGGTGCTCGTGACCGTCTGGCTTTTAGCCCCGTCATACAAGCCGCAGGGAATCGCGAGATGTCCCGAGGGAGTTTTCTTCGCCTTCAGGACCTTGGCGCCTCTTCCCAGCTTCAGGGTGTAGTCACCGCTGGGGAAGATAACCTTCTGGTAGCCTGGCTTCAACACGATGATCGTATCACGTGCCTCCATGGCTCCTAGGCCCCAGATGGCCGGGAGATTGGCACCCGAGCCTTCTGCGATGTTGGAGGCATACTCCTCAATACGGGGGCTCGCCTCATTGGCGTATTGTACCCCGATCTTGAAGTTGCCCATCTTCCGACATATCTCAGCGCCCTCACCAACACCGTTGATGTAGAGGGCCTTGCTCAGGGTGCATATGGCAGGTCGGTAGTTGAACCTGGCCATAATCTCCTGGAAGGTTCGCGCCGTATTGGATCCAATGATGTTCACATTGGAACCAATGTCCAGCATGAACGAGATGCAGGGCATACCATCTTCGTCAGGAAAGAATGTCCCATTGCGCGCTGCAAGAGCGATCTGTACGCCAGTGTGGTCATTGGTGTGGCACGTGATCTGCGATCCGAGTGTACCCTTCAACAGGCGCTGTTCAAGAACCCATTGACTCATGGTCAGCTCGGTGCACCACATCTGCTCATACTGGCGGCGCTCCTCCACGGTAATTGGTTCCTGCTCAAGGACCCAATAATTCGCAGATAGCGTGGACATCCATTCACCTCCTGGTGGCAGCGTGTCCGTGTCGTCACGTGCGTAGGTCAGCCCCTCTGTGTCGATCATGAATGTGGTATGGAACTAGGCTGCCTCTGCGCTCTCAGCGCTTGCCCGGCTCCTGGCGCTGACCGGGCTTGCCACTCGCGAGGTCCTGGTTGATCCAGTTGGCCTTCGAGTTCCGCCTCCGCTCCTGCCACTCCGCCTGATGTTGGCCTCCATTGTCCTCAGGAAACCTGGATTTGGAGGTCCATTTGCGGGTGGCCCCGCTTGGGCGGCGGGAGCCGCTTCAGCGGGTGGCCCCGCAGCTGGGGGCTCCTGCGCTCGAAGCGTAGGCAGGATTGGCATCTGAATGCCTTGCTCTGGCGCTGGCCAGGGGTATGCCTGTGCAGCTGGGGCACGTGCGGATGGCTCCGCCGATTGTGCGGCTCGAGCCTCCAGTGCCTCCACTGCTTCACGTAGCCGACGCATTTCCCGGGCATCTGCCACGTACCTCTCCTGCTGGCGCGCTTGTTCTGATTCAGCGTCGCGCTGTCCAGCATACGGGAAGTGTGCTATAACTATGCCCGGCCCACGACATACAGCGCAGGGGGCCTCATTCGGCGCACCTGGCCGCTGATTGCGGACGTGCTGCTGTGCAACACGATCCCAGCATATATCGTGAAAGAAGTGCCCACACGCCAGTCTCCACACTGTAGTGCCCATCTCGTAGTTGTCCATGCAGATTGGGCACTGAGTGAAGTTGTAGTCTGAAATGACTGGAGCAGGCACGTCAGGGCGAGTCCGAGCTTGGCGCTCGAAAGTGGTTTCGCCCTCCCGATATGGCGTCGGTGGCGGCCGTCTGTCTGGCCGTTCAGCGGGTGGCCCCGCTTCTGCGGGTGTCCCCGCTTGGGTCTCACGCTCAATCCTTCTCTGGATCGCGCGTTGTTGGCGCAGCCTGGTGTTGTCCCGAGCCTGCTGCCTGGATGCCAGTATCGCTTGCTGCGTGTTGTGCACGTCGCGGATGTAGTCTGGCATGTTGCCCATAGCGGCTGGCACCGCGAGACCAGCTGGCTGAACTACGGTCTCGGGGTCCGTCGGCGTGGGCATGTAGGCGTAGTGCGGCATAGACTGCGCATCGACCGCTCGTGTAAACTGCAAACGAAACATCTCATTGGCTAGATTCCGAGTGTATTCGTTCGCAGGTGGCCCCGCAATCATAGGAGTGTTATTCATCTGCGCGTAGTACTCCGGGTACATCGGCGCGTCCATGGCCTGTGCCTCTGCTGGACCGTGATTGTCCCATCCATATATCGGGTGTGATGCTATTCCTGGAATAAACACCTGTCGATATGGATTCGTGGGATCAGCATTTGGAGCATCTTCAGAAGTCCAGCTCCAGAGAGGCCGAAAGTCGCCATGATTCGTAACATCTATGTTGCGGTTCCGCAACAGGCTGGGCACTCTATCAGCTTGTTGCTGCAGAAAAGTAGCCTGTGCTCTTAAGTTGGCTGCCCGACGTTCGTAGTCTGAACCTTGCTGTCCGTCAGCGGGTGGCCCCGCATGTGCGGGTGGCTCCGCAGGCGTTCGCTCGGCGGGTGACCCCGCAGCCACTCCTCCTTCACTACCCCTCGGAGTGCCAAAGGGAGTGGTTGCTTGGAGTGCTGCTGCGAGTGCCGGATTCCCGCGAATCGCCTGGAGTCTTTGCCACAAGCTGTTCTCGCTCGTCTCAGACGGCGGAGTCCGGAACGGCGAGCCACCATCGGAGCCGCCCATAGGGACAAACCTCGCGCCTCCAGCCTGCTGCGGAGGGCGCTGTGGCTGTGGTCCTAGGACGCCTGGTGGCCCCGCAGGAGTGCGCAGGTTCCTCTGCTGTGCGTCCTGGATACCTGTATGCACTGCCCACGGGTCAGCACGATATAGCTGATCGGTCAGTCCAGAAACGTCGGCTGGTGCCAGGTAGCTGTTGAGGGCCTGGACCCATGCCTGCTGATCCGGCCTCCAAGGAGATGCTACCGTTGCTACTGGTGTGACCACTTGTTGCCATGAACCATCCGAGGTGTCTGCCGCGGGTGACCCCGCACCTGCGGGTGGCCCCGCCTCAGGCATGACCTCGTCTTCCTGGGCATTCATCATGAGGACTGTCTGTGTGTCGTACGGTCGTGGAGCAACATCTTGCTCGGTCATGATCAAGTTGAATGGGCGACCGTCCGTCTTAGACCAACCCTTTAGGTACATGGCGTGATCATCCATTACACCCAGAGTTCTGTCACATAATTTAAGTGGCAGGTAGTCATCGGTGCGAATCCTGTCCGCGGGTTGGCCCCGCCTCCGCGACTTGTCATAAGCCAGCGGATTGCTCCAGGCTTCACCGACCCGATATTTCGCAATGCTCACAATCTGGAGGATATGATCGGGCGGTATACGGCCGTCGTGGCCCCGTGTCATGACGATGTCATTTGCTGACCTCCATAGGGAAAAGCCACTGGACAGCATCTTGTTGATGCTGCAGAATATGAGCACCTCCGAGTCAGGACGGATGCCCGATTGAATCCTCGGGTCGCCCGGGAGGTAGGGGCAGCCGTGTACAAATTGGCGCCCCCCCTTCCTTTTAGGGTTGTCCTGTGCGAGGCATGAAAGGCCATTAGCAAGGATGTCCTTGACATATTCCCACTGTCCCGTGGATGAAATATACTGGGTCGTCTGGTTCTTTCATCCATGTTGTGATCGGCTTATAAAGCGACTCGGGACAGTGGATGCCTGGACTGCTGTGGCCGCTCGTGGCTCTGATGAAGTACTGTGGCCTGCGTGCCGTTGGTCGAAACCTGGGAGGCAGCAGCATGCTGTCATCAACGCACTTCATCTGGAGCCTGCCCTTCTGCATGCCGTGATTGTCAATCATCTCACAGCAGTTTAGCAGCACCCAATACACGTATGACGTGTGGGGCCTGCCCTTGATCAGCACCTCGTGCATTTCACGATAGCCTTTCCACTGATCATTTTCAGTCCAGTTTGTCAGCAAATCGTCAACAACAACCCAGCCATCGTATGGATCGAAAGTGCTAATCTTTTCGAAGTGTCGGCTGAGTCCATCCTTCCAATACGGGCTATGGCGTAGGGCTGTAGAGAACCATATTGACACCTTGGTCATTTGCCCATCGCGCGGCAGAGTCGGATCCGTGCCGAACCTCTCCATGACCTTCATGAGCTCTGCCCTGTGCTGCGCGACGCGCAATGGCGGCCTGTCTCGCAACATATTTCCCACGGCTTGTTGTTCACGTTCCCAGTCGTTGCGGCACTCGAAGTTACGACGATCAGGGCAATTAATGACCTCGTATCGATCTGTATCGTCTCGAGTGACTCGTGGGTTTATGGTGCGCTTCGGGCCTTTGCCTTCAATGCCTTGCCAATATTCAATGGCTCCCAGAGGGATGTTCCTGAGAACAGACATCACTGGCTGCCAGCGCGCGGGTGGCCCCGCTAATGCAGCTGGCGCCGCTTTAACGGGTGGCCCCGCAGAGCCTGCGGCTGACGAGGCAGCTCCAGCGGATGACTCCGCGCCAGGGCGCGGGTGACCTTGGTCAGCCACTGCATCATCGGCTAGTTTCTGTCGGTCGCCAAATTCTTTGAGGACTTTGAAGCGTTCTTCTCTTGAGGGAGTGCCTTCTGCGGGTGTCCCCGCTGCTGCAGCTGGCGCCGCTTTAGCGGGTGGCCCCGCAGAGCCCTTGTCCTCCTTAGCTTTGGCGGCTGCTTCTGCCCGCGTCGACCTCATCCCAGCTTCGGGCTTCGGCTGTGCTTTCATTCGTGCCGAACCTGGTCGTGGTGCAAGGCGCGGCTGATGCAGAGTTGGAGTCCAGTCACCTCGGAAGGCTGCCTTAGGCTGGTCGCGAACTTCGTCCTTGACATCGCCTTGGGCAGCCGGTGGCATCGGGGTTGATGGTCCAGCAAAAGCCTTCCTCCTCTCCGTCACGGACGGGCCGGTAGGCTCTCCCTGCTCAGGGTCGTCCTTCTTGGCGATCCCTCTGGCCTTCGCCCGCCCCTGTGTGCCTTCGGGGCTCTTGGACGGGTGCCTCTTCGCAGGAGTCGGTGAAGACGAGGAGTCGGCTTCAGGTCTTGGAGGTGGTCTGCTGCCCTTGCCTGGTTGTGGACCAGGAGGGTCTTTAGGAGGGCCTTCTGGCTGGCCATGATCATGGATGATATGCCTCATCTGGTCGATGTCGGCAGTACCTTTTATGGCCAGCTTGTACTTGCAATTTTCGCGGCGGTGAATTACCCTCGTGCAAAACCACTTCTGTGCCGAGGAGCTGTAGTACCAGCAGGCGCATCCATCAGGGAATGGATTCTCTGAGCCGTCTTCCGCCGCCCATTCTTCATTCAGTTCGGTTTGGTCAGTACCGGCGGCGGATCCGGCAGCAGATGCAACAGCTATCCAATCTTCGTCCGCGGACCCAGCGGCTGGCGCCGCGTCTGCGGGTGTCCCCGCTTCTCCGCTGGATTCTGCGGGTGACCCCGCCTCTTTATGGAATCGGCGGTTCCATTCCTTGAGGCGATGGTCATTGGGAAGCTGTTCCCAATTTTCCCTGACAGTGTTGGCAACCTCCTCGGTCATAGGGACGCGATCGGCTTCAGTGATGCGCTTTCCTCCTCCAGGGACCTCCTTGTTAGGATCATGGACGTTGCCAGCGTCATCTCCATGAGACCAATTCCACGGGGTCTCACCGTGATGAGGGCTCCTGGAGGGGCGGTCCATTGGACAGCTGCGCATGTGACCTTTGAAGGGCTCGCATTGACATACTTGTTTCCTGTATGTCTTGCGATCGTTGATGATCTCCTGTTTCTTAGCCCTTTTGTCCCAAGCCTCTGGCGTTTTAGTCTTGCCACCCTTGGTACGTATTATCATGCCAGATTCGTCCCTTTTGGTGCAGTATTCCTTAGAATACCAGTGGCGGATCACGTCCATCGAGTAGCCGGGGTACCAATTGATGTACCACTCCGGCACGTACTGAGCGGATACACCTACGGAGTGCTCCGTACTGTACGGATAGCCCGATGCATCATGTGTAGGGCGTCGTGGAGCTGAACGGCTCCTCCTGCGGGCTGGCCCCGCTGACGCACTGCCACGTTCCATGGGCCTTTCATCTTCATGCTCTGAGTCTCGGGGAGGCGATGGTCGTCTGTCCTTCTTGGCATGGCGCATGTCCTCCGAGTCCTCTGAGCTGTCCTGGACCATGAATACGTGCTGATACGGGCTTCGGAAGTACCCGATGTCGTTTAGCTGCTCCATCGTGAGGTCGTTGAGGTCCATCTGGTCGCAGCCCTGCATGAATACATCCATAGACCAAGCGGGTGGCCCCGCTGCTGCGGCTGGCGTCACTTCAGCGGGTGACCCCGCTAGAGCCTGGAGTGCTGTCAGCATCTGAGGTGCCGACATGTCCGAATCCAGGTATGGACGCAGCCCTGCGGCCCCTGGGCGCGACAGCAGGTCATTCATGGTTATCTGCTGATGTGCTGGCGCGCTCAGGAGCTGGATTGCTTCTGCGACCTGCTCTTGGAGCATGTCCTTATGGTCCTCTTCGGCCTCTTCAGTGTCAGAATAAGCGGGATGGCCCCGCATTTCGTCATCAGCGTCTCCCGCTTCCGAGCCAGCTCGCGGAAGATCTGGCAGCAACGGCGTGCCAATCACCTGCGGTGCCAGCGCGGCGGCGAGCTCCTCCTCGGTCGCCGGGACGGTCTCAGCTTCGGAGATCTCGTCGTCGGCGGGTGGCCCCGCTGGAAGACCGAACCAGGCATTGAACGCGACCTCGTCGACTTCGTCCCAGCCGTGGAACTCGTCGAAGAGGGTCACCGCGTACTCTTCCAGGGCTACGGTCACTTCAGCGTAGCGGGCCATCACGTAATACGTGGAGGAGCCCGCGGCGGGAGCCGCTTCTGGATTGACGTAAAACTCGTAGTCAATGTAGTCTATGTCATCCATAAAAGAGTTTTGAGCCAAATGTACGGATCCCTTTCCTTTCCCTTTCGGGCATTGATCGCGCAAATGCTCTGTACTACCGCATGTATGACACTTCATAGTATTGCCAGAAGCGTCCCTAGGGTTGCCCCTCCGCCCTTTTCCCTTACCAGAGGTCCGCCTGTGACCCCGACCTTTGCCTCCGATAAGTACTTCTTCAAAAACTATATCAGTTAAGGACGTGAGGAAAGCAGTAATACCCCTACCATGCATACGGCGTCTGCGACCCCCTTTGCCACGACCCTTTCCATATCGTTTGAAATGTCGGCGTACTGCACGTCTCACTTTTCTGACTGGTTTCTTCATAAAGCGCCTCCAACGGCGTTTTGATTTGCGATAAGCCATAAAAGCGGCTTCCGCTCTTTGTTGTTCAGAAAGGTGAGTGTCATCAGCTGGGTAATCATTACCAGCAGAGACTATGCCATTGTGATCACCGTCAGATGAGGTATCGGTGTCAGTGCCAGATTCAAACGGGGAGGGTGGCTGAGACCCTTGAGCGGATGACTCCGCTTGGCCCCAGAGGGTTGTGCCCGAGGGCGGGCTTGCAGTGTAGGCGGCGCCCGGCGTGTAGTTCGACCAGGCGTTCGCCTCCGCTGCCTCTGCCGATGCCTGGCCAGTCTGCCCTAAGAGGGTAGTGGCCTCGTTAGGCATATCGGCTGGGTCAGCCCAGGGACTTGGCTCGCCAGGGCCAGCGGGTGACCCCGCAGTCGCGGCGTAGACACCTGCATGTGAGTGGTGCCCTGTGAAGATGCCCGCAATGTTGCCAGGAGAGCGTTCGGCAACATGCCCGTAATGCCTCATCCTGGTCAGCAGCCTATCATAGTCTGCTTGTGTTCTGGGCATCTGATGATTAAAGGGCTCCAGCAGGTGTTGGGCTCGTGACGCGCCAACGCCTAACGCTCTGAAAAGAATCAGCGTTAGGATCTGAAAGTTGGGGATGACAAAGCCAACAGAGTTAGCCTCGTCACGGGCCATCTCGAATCGAGCTAACACTGAGACGATTCGTTCGCCCCTTTCGACGCGGAGGTCGATAAGGGCAGTGCCAGAGTTGAGCTGGCGCTCATCTTCCAGATTCTCAAATTTGGTGCTCAATAGGTACAGTATGTAAGTAACTGCGTCCGTTGGTTGTCCGTTGACGGTTACACCATAGTTGATGATCTGGGAGGGGACCTGCATGGCGATACGACGAGCAAGGCCTTGAAGGCCACGTTGTAGTGCTGCAGCTTGCTGAGGTGGCGTCATATTGCCGCTCGTTACGTTTATCCATGCATGTACTTCGCGAACATACTCGCGAAAGGGCGTAGTACCGGCTGGGTCCCATGAAGGGCCGGTAGTACGCGTGTCGTCCATCCCTTGCCGCATGTAGCCCACAGCACATCCCAATATTACCCATAAAATGCCGAAGATAGTTATCTTAATCCAGTGCATGTGCATCTCGGCTTCGGTGATTGGTTTAGGCTGTGGTTTGTCAGGCTCGGGCGTAGTAGCCGTGAGGCGCCTGACCGGCATGGGATGCAGGTGGCCCCGCTGCGGGTAGCCCCGCAGGGTGACCACGTTCTCGATCGAGTTGCCAATTGGCGTCTGGTGGAAGTCTGGAGTGAAGTAGCGCAGTGAAGTAAGAGAGAGCGTCTCGAGCTCGCGGGTTACCCCGCTAGCTCGATCGCGGACTGACTCCGCTCCTCGCAGAGCCGGCGCAACATGGTATTCCACCGTAGTAGTAGTCCACCAAGTTGTGCCGTGGATAACTGGTATTAGAGCGAGAGCCAGCCACACGAGAGTGTAGCCAGCTCCGCTACCAAGTCGAAATCGCACTGGTAAGTTTAGATATATGTTCCGCCTTAGGCGCTCCCATATCCCAGGCTTTGGCTCATATCGCATGAGCAAGAGAGCAAGACGGAGCATGGGATCTGGAGTAAAGGATAGGATGGGCATCGTCAATGGAAAAGGTATTTTCCGATCTCAGATACAAGTAGTGCGCCTCGGTGAGGCACAGTCATATATTTGGCCGGGCCCGGCTTGAGCCAGGCACGGCAGCGGTGCATGCTCGATATACATCTCGCCTTTAACCTTCTCCGTTTCAAGTCCCGAAAGGCCCAAACCCTTGAAACACTTATAATCAATGTTTTGGTGGCCTCTCCCTTTTTTCGCTTCTGATGCGCTTCTGAAGCCTCAAGAGAAGAAGAGAAGAGAAGAGCGCGCTCAGTCCGCCGGACGGCCGGCGGGCCCCCTAGGAGCAGCGCGGGTGGGCCGGAGCCCGGTTATTGCATGTGGTGGAGGAAGGCGTCTTCCCAGCTGTCCCATAATTTCTGGTCACAAGCATAATATAACCAATGTTTGGTGATACTCCCAGTGGTAATTTGTATAAACTGTGATATGTCGTCGCACCACCGCTTGCGTTGTCGTCCATGTCTGCGCTGTGCTATTCGATTGTCGTGGACTTCCGGCTCCCATGCTGCCGCAAGCCTTGTCCATCTAAGGTTCGAGTGTGTTGCCACTCGCTTTGCCCACCGCCATGTTCGTCTGTAGTATACTGTTGTCCACTCGTCCACGTGGGAGCGGGCAGCGAGATCTGTAGCCACATGTGTGGCTCTGCGAATGAACTCCTCCCATGGTTCGAATCCTGTATCGTCTTCGACGTCGTCGAACTCGAATTCCCTTCTTCCGTCGGTCGTGCTGTCGCTGGTGTCATCGTCGGTGCGAGCAGGGTTGGACTGGGCGTCGTCGTCGGCTGCTGCGTCCTGTCGTCTGAAGCCTCAAGATGGCTCCCAGATGGCCCAAGAATGCCCCAAGAGTGGCCCAAGAGGGCCCCAAATGGCCTCCAAGATGGCCCCGGGAAGCGCCCAGGAGGCTCCAAAAGGCCTCCGATAGGCCCCCAATATGCCCCCAAGATGCCCCAAGAAGCTCCCCCGAGGCACCCGAGACGCTCCAAGAAGCCCCTGGGACCGCCAAGGGGCCCCCAAGGCGCCCCAAGAAGCCTCCAAGAGGCTCCCAAAAGACATCCCCAGAGACTCCGAGAGGCACCCAAGTGGCCTCTGGCCCTTCTGCTCGCCCTCCCATCCGGATGGCGAGGAGTCGCGAAGCGTGAACAATTCGATGCAACAGTTGATGGCGCCGGCAGGGAAAACAGCGAGGTCGATGACGCCTTCGAGGTTGAAGTACCTGGCGGAGGTCGGAGGTGCAGGCAGCGGCGGCGGTGGAGGCGGAGGATGAGGAGGCAAAAGTGGCAGAGGCGGCGGGGAGCGGCAGAGGCGGAGGCGGGGCGGCGGTGGGGGTGAGAGTTCGAGGCAGGGCGGTGGTCGAGGTGGAGGCGGGCGGAGGCGGAGGTGGCGGCGGAGGAGGCGGAGGCGGGCACTCCACTAGCAGGCGGTCGCGAGGCGCCAGCGGGGCGAACAGCTCGGGCACGGTGCTCTTCTTCGCGTCCTGGTACGCAGAGACCGCCTCCGACAAGATGGTCGCGGCCATCTGGATGTCCGCGACTGCGCGAACGGCCTGGCCCTCCTTATCGGGGATGTTCAACTCACTTAGATCGAACTTGCCCCACCAACCGTGGCATTTGACCGGCGCGGCGACGCACGCCTGCGAGGCAAGTGCGATGTCCACCTGGCTCCTCGCCCTCTCGTTCCGGATCTTCTGGGCGAACTGCTTGAGGATCAGCTTCTTGCCGTCGTCGACGACAGCCCTCGAGAATGCATCGCGCTGCGCCTCGTCGCCCAGGAAGTCGACCAAGTTGTGGATCGGAGACATCACGGCCTTCAAGGCCGTCGCGATCTCGGCGGCCTGCTGGCCGAAGCTGTCCATGCGCTTGGAGGCGATCTGCCCGGCGGCGAAGATCTTCAACCACTCGTCCTGAAGCGCGATGTGTTCCGGCGAACACGCCTCCAACCTGCTGATGCAGGTGAGTGAGTACTTCATAGCGTTGGCAATGTGCACCATGCGGCCAGCCTCGGCATCGCCCACCGCCCCCTCGGCAAAGAACTTCGCCGTCTCGGTCAGAATAGTGCGCATGCAACCCAGCGCCTCCCGAACGCAGGAGTCGTACTTCCTCTGGAAGGCGCCCTTCGCCTGCAGCAAGTGGCCGACGAAGTCGATCACGATCTTGGAATCGCTGGCCTTCGCCTCGTAGTCCTGCAACTGCTTGCACTCCCAGACGCCGCAGAGCGTGAATGCCTTCTTCGCGATGATCAGGACCTCGCGACCCCTGTCGGCCATGTGAGTCAACCTGTCTTCACCCAAGGTGCTCTCGAAGACCTCGGTGTCGTGCCCGGCGCGGCTCGGGCCGTTCACCGCAACGTCGACGGCCGCGGCAAGTGCCTGCACGTGTTCCATCGTCATGGTACCTTGTCTGTCTTGCTTTACACACGTGCCGTACTTGATGGAGACGGCGCCCGCGGCTTGTTTCATCTGCCCCTCGTCCTTCTCAATCCTCTCCAGCATGTTCTTGCGCACCGTAGCCTGCGTCACTAAGTCTCGACCAGTCGGATGCGTCAACAGAGCCTGCGTCGCGCTGTTCGTGATCTGGAGGCGGGCCAGCCAGCTCTCGATCTCCGCGGAGTTCATTCCCTCTGTGCTCAGAGTGATCCCTCGGATTGCCAACAGGTCATCGGATGCATCGGTCTTGAGAGTCTTGAGCTTCTCGCGCACACACGAAGACTGAGTGCCTTGAAAGAAAGCCTTGATCCCCCCTCCGGCTGCGGCCTGGAGCTTCGAGATGACGCAGTCGCGGAGCATCATCTGCTGCGCCTTCGATGCGTCCGCGTCGGACATGATGCCGCAGTGGAAGAACAGCTCTGACTCGCCGGCGAGGGCGATGAACTCGTCGACGTTCCCGCACTGCGACGTCCGCAGTTCGCAACGACCCTGTCTCATCCACTGGGGAAGCGGGTTTGTGGCCGTCGGAGCAAGGGTCAAGAACTGGACGCCCTCGTCGTACGCGGTGGCAAACGCAGCGGACTTGACCCCGCTGCCCCGGCACGCCTTCATCGCTTCCCCGATGACGTGAATCTGCTTTGAGAACAACTGGAACTTGATCCTGTCGGCGTCGGAGTACTTATTGCTCGCATGAGCCTCGTCAAAATCGGACTTCAAGGTCTCGACCCACTTCTTGTGCGCGGCGGCCTCCTTCCCCTGGAAGCGCGAGCACCCTGGCTGGCAACTGTCGAACTCGACCAAGAACTTGTTAGCTACCTCAATCAAATTTCGCTTCGGTCGGCCGACTCTCTTGGGCGCAGCCTGCGCAGGGCCTGGCCCAGGCGGCCCAGGCGGGAGCGCGGCTTCGACAGTGGCCTTCTCCTCCTTACCCTTGCGTGGCTTTCTTGTTTGTTTTCTGGCCCCTGCGTCGCCCTCCGCGGCGACCTCGCCTTCACCTTGGCCTTGGCCACGGCTGTCCGCGTTGCCGGCGCCCTGCCTTAACGGGGCTGTCGGCGCGACTGGCTGTCCGAAACAGAAGCCAAAGCCGGTGTGGCTGAACTCTCCTTTCGTCTCATCGGGCTGCGTCGACTGCGTCGCCGCGCCGCCACTCGACGACGACGGCTGAGCGGGGGCCTCGGCGGGCTTCTTCTTGAATGTGTCGGCCATGGACACCCCCTTCGCCTCAGGAAGCGCGATCTGCATGGAGAGCTGCTGGAAGTTCGAAATGCTTTGGCCTTCGCCAGTTTCCGCTCTCCCGTCGTCGACGGCGCGCTCGTGGTCGGCCCTCATCTGGCTCATATTGCGCAGGCGGAAGACGCGAGGGCCTGGGATGACCACGACGTCGAAGCCTTCGATCAGTTTCCTTTCGTGGCCGAGGCTATTGGTTAGGGGGTCCCCGTGCTCCTTGACATAATCTTCGTAGAACATCACTTTGTCCTCGGGGTGAATCAGCTGGGCGATTTCTCCTGGTGGTGCTTCACCTTCCGCTTATCCACATCATCCCACTTGATCGTCATGGTGACATCCCCTCCGTTAAGCTTGATCGTCTCTACGACGTTTGAACGAAGTCCCTTGAAGTCCTTGACCATCGAGTTGTCGACGCCCCACGCAACGAGCATCTTCTCAACGCTGGTGTACGTGACCCTGCACCGGCCGTTGAACGTCTTGTAGCAGTACAGGCATATCAAGCCCATGTTGCGACCCTCTTTTGGTGGCTTCCCCCAGCGCATCTTTATCATCGGGTCTGCCTCATCATCGTCGGTGTCTTTGCAACGGCAAAGCTTGCAAGAGCGGCCGTCGGGAACTACAATATCTGTGCACATCCTGTCCTTGCGGCTCCTTTTCTTGGCTTTCTTCGCCTGGTCCGCCTCGTCACTGTCGGAGCTGGAGACGCCGCGCCGCAGGTCTCGCTTCGCGAACCGACGCCGTCTGCAGCGCTCCAGGAGCTCCTCGCGCGACGGCCCTGTCCGGAGCGCCTTCTTCGCTGGGGAACCGCCGCTGGCGTCGGACTCGTCGCAGAGGGAATCCAGGGCGGGGGCCGACGAACAAAGCGGGGCGGGCATCGTCGCCATGGCGGCCCGCGCGTGCGGCACTGGGAGCGACCGTCGGCCTGGCTGTGTCAGTCGGTAAGTCAGTGATTCAACTTTCCCTGGGTCCAAGTTCGAACCACACGGGCAACTGGCAACGACGACCTACAGTCAAAACGTGCATTAAGCATTAAGGATGGATAGTGAGGATGCAAGGCCCTTGGGCGAAAGGCGCCCCGAGAGGCTGGCCCGCGGAAAACGGTCAAGGACGGGCCGAGGAGGCAGGGATGCAAGAGTACCCCTAGGAAGGTTGCCCATCCTTACTAGGCGCGTTGACTGCAAGTCGCCAGGCTTCGCGCGTCGCACCCCGCGAAGCACGGTTGCCTTCGCACCCTCGCGGGCGCCCTGGACGAGGGCAGCTCTCCGGCCCCGGCCGCTGAAGTGCGACATGCATGACGTGCATTACTACGCTGCATTACCTTAGGGCCCCGGCCCGCGCGAGTCTGTTTCGGTCCGATTCATGCCTCATGCCGCATGCCGATTGCAGTCGGACTGTGGGCCCTGGGGGGGGCGGCCCTAAGAGCTACAAGTTGGGGCAGGATGCTGGCCCCTGCAAGGCAGCTCGCCACTGCGCGAAAGGCGCGGATGCAAGGGCGCCTGGCCGTGCCATGGCCCATTGTTGATCGCCCTCGATGTTGCAATACCTTGAGCACCGCCTCAGGCGCAGCCTAGCCGTAAAATTTTGCTTAGCCCCGGCAATACTCTGGGAGGGGATGATGCGGGGGGGGGGGGGGGGCAAAACGGAGGCATGGGGCATGAAGGAAACCTTACTTGTTCTAATGCTTTTGCTCAACTCGAGCCCCTGCAACTGCGAGCGAAGTGTCTATCCGCTCCCGAGGCAGCCGCCCCGACAACCCCCTCGACGGGTGCCCTGGAAATGAAGCCCAGGGCCGCCGGCTAATCGGCGAGCGAATCGTCGATCACCGCGGCGAGCCCCTCGGCGGCGGACGCGGCGTCGGCGTCGATCACGGGCGGGGGGGGCATGACCGACGCCGCGAAAGCCGAGATGACGATCGGGCCCGCGGCGAACAGCGAGAAGGCGTTGCCGGCCAGGTCGGTCAGGAGCGCGCTGTCCGGCGGCTTCTCGCCCCAGCGCTTGTAGCACCAACCTACAATAGCCATGTACTCGACGCCAGTGAGTAGGCGGTACTTCCACTGCTCCCACGCGGGCGCGGCGCACGGCGAGTCGTCGATCTCGATGCCTTCAGGCAAATACCGCATGACGACCTTCATGGATCCAACGAACGTCGAAGGGCATGGCTTCCATGGGCTGTTGCGAATCTCCCCGGTCTTGTCCTCTGCGGGCGTCCGATACTGACTACGGCAGGTTCGCGTCGTGTCGACCCCGGCGTTGGTTTCTGACACCGCGCTGGATCGTTCAACCTTGAACGATCGGCCGCTGCCGCAACGTCCGATCGTTCAACATCGACCGATTCTGGGTCGCCCGCGGCGTTCAACCTTGAACGCCGCTGGCGGGGTCGCCGCCGGTCGACACGACACGAACCTACCGTAGCCTGAATGCCAAATCAACCCCCGCCGAAGCACACGGGGGAAGGCGAGGGCAAGAGCGAGATCGATAAACCTCTCCAGAGCCCCCTGAGGGGCCCGAGAGAGATGCCCACGAGGGCCCCAGAGCGCCCGAGGAAAATGTCGCCCGATCATCTCTAGGAGGGGAGGGGAGGAGGGGAGCCCCGGAAGTCCTTTGGGCACATGAACTTCATGGACAAATTGAGGTCCGCGAAAGCGATCCTGGACCCCTCGGAGTCGCTGCTGTTCTGGAAGACGTTGCTGATGAAATACAAGAGCTGGCACTCGCGATCGGTCAAGTGGTCGAAGATACCGTCGAAGCACGTGCACTTCACCGGCGGCCAGCTGATGAACTTCTCCTTGTAGTACTCGTTGTGCAAGTCAAAGGACGCAGGAATCTTCTCGGGCTTGCTGGAGGCCTTGGCGCCCTTCTGCGGCTTCTCCGCCGCCTGGCCGGGGCGAAAGACCCCGCGCTCGGCGGCTGCCGGCCGCGCTGCGAGGTCAGCGTCGCTCAAGAGGAAGTCGCTCGGTTCGACGCATCCCTCAGATACCTTCATTAACGTCAGCATCTCGCCCATCTGCCTCAAGCGGAACTCCGAGGCTTGCTTGCCCCAATCTGGGCCATCCAAGAAACCCACGTAGTATAAACGTTTGCGGCAAGCGAAACTTCCGTAGCCTGCGGCCTGGACCTCGAACCACTTCCCGACATACCCCGCCTCCATCATCTGCGTCGCGATGTACGCAGCGTCGCTCTGGCCGCCGCCTTTCGGCGTCTCCATCAGTGGGGCAACGTTCTCCAGGAAAACCATCTTCGGCTTGTACTTCTTCACGTGCTCGTACCCTTCTGAAAAGCTCTCGCCAGTCTTGCCCGTCTTGTCCGCCACGCAGCCGACGAACTCCTTGGCCTTGACGTTTCATGGTGAACGACTCTTGCACTGGAATCCATCCAACACGATATCTGCGCCTGGCGTGACTACGATGCTCCCCGCCTTGAGGTCCTTGCTGTACTGCTCGGCCATGCCACATGTATTTCCGAAAACGAATTCGGGGGAATGAAACTGAAGTATGAAGCTCATCTTGTCGTCGTCACTCTCGCAGGCGAAGCGCTGCTTAACTGGTAGCCCCACGCCGTACTGGGACTTGGCAAACTCGGCCAGGTTCTCGAAGAAGACCATGATGCAGTCGCTGCCAGAGCATAGCGTGCCGACGGTGCCCATGCCGCCGCGTTTGAGGAAGTCGTGGAAAGCAAAAATGTGCGTCGGCGCCAACTGATTGAACAATTTGGTGATTGAGCGGAAGATGGGCTCCTTGTAGCTGGGCGGCCGCTCGAAGGGCTTGGCCGAGGTCTCTTCCTCCTCGGCCTCAAGGCAGAGGGGATCCTGGACGGAATCCGCCGCGAGCCCCAGGGAGTCGTCGGAGATGCGGTGCCCCTGGCTCCCCTTATGGCCGGGGGCGGAAGGGGCGAGGCGAGGGGGCAAGTGCAAGCTCCAATTCTGGCTCGACCGACTCCCTGAGGAGGAGGGGGAGGAGGGGGGGAGGGGGAGGAGTGGGGGGGAGGGGCAGAAGGGGGGCCTTTGACCGACGTCGCAGCCGAATGCAACCAACTGGATCAACGAGGGTCCCGCGGCCCCGACGAGGGACGAAGCCGAGGTCGCAGTAGCTCTCCTCCCACACCTCCTCGCCCCCCCAACTCCCCCCGGGCCCCTGGGGAGCCCCGAGAGGCCTCAGGGGGGGCCGAGGCGAACGCAGGAGGCCCCCAAGAAGGCCACGACTAGGATGTTTGGTAAAACTGATGGATCTCACCGTTTTCCAGGACTGGCGCGGGCTTCTCCCTTGGTCCCCTCGCTCCTGCCCTTGCCTCTTGCTTGCCCTCTCCCCCCTCCTTTACCACCGCCATTCGGCGGCTCAAGCCTTTTGAGGCCAAGCTGGGGGTCGGCCTCAGTTGGCCTAAGGCCGGGCCCGAGAGGGCCAGAAGACTTCCAGGTCCTGGGTCCAGGCCTGGCAAGGGGCGCCCGCGGCCGCATGATGCCGCGCCTGGCGCCGCGCGGCTGGGGGGCGGCAGCGATGCCGCCCGCGGGCGCGCAGCTGCGCAGCGGCGGGGGGCCTGGGCGCCGAGCGGCGCCGGCTCACGCCAGCCGCGGAGCACCAGGAGTCGAGGCGGCATCCGCTGAGGCGAAGCCGCCGAGCCCCCCCGCCAGGCCAGCGACCAGGCGCGAGCTCGCGCCGGCGCCGGCACGGTGCCAGGCGAGGGCGGCAGAGCGCGCGCGCGCGCCGGGGCCCGCCTGGAGGAGCTGCCCCAAGGCCCCGGCGCCGCCGCCAGCCGGCAGGTGCTGCGGGCGAGCGACAGCCCTGCTGATGTTCCTCGTGGTGGCGGCCGAGGCCGTCAACGCCGACCACGGGGCCGAGTCCGCGCACTACGACGACATGTCGGACGTGGACATGCGGGCGTTCTGGCTCGACGGCACGCTCGCCCCCACCTCCGTGGACCCGCCGCCGATCGGAGCGCACCCAGCCGGCGAGCATGCAGCTCCCGCGGGGGGTGCCGGAGGAGGTCCGCCGCGCGAGCGCTCCGCGCCGCCGGCCGACCCACCTCCCCGAGGCCCAACCCGCACTCCCCCCGACCCCCTCGACTCGGACCCGTCGTCCTGGATCAGGGGTTGGGGTCTCTTCGGCATCCGCTGGAGGGACATCGGCAACCGCACACATTGGTTCGCCGAGGGGATGGGGGGAGGTACCATTCGGGCCGTGGGGATTTCAGGTCCGCCTTCTCGACTCGCGAGGCAGGAGGCTGGCTGAGCTCCGACGGCGGCTGGGTGCTGTACATGGCCGACCAGGTGGGCCTCTACCTGTTCGGCTCCGCGTGGCCGCTGATCGCCGGGCTCGTGGCGGTCCTCGCCGGCACTGGCGTGGTCGCGCTCCTGGCCCACAGCCTGAGGACGCTCTTCGCGCCCTGCAGCTGGGCGGCCTGGACCTGCGGCCTGGCGCTGGCGTGCTGTCCTTGCCCGAGGCGCAAGACGCCTGGCGAGGCTAAGCTTGACAAGCTGGTCCCGCCGGCGGCGCCGCCCCTCACCGATGCGGTGTGGCACGGCCCAGCTGTGGGTGCCGACCCGACGACCGACTGGTACCGCAAGAGCATCAAGGAGGGCAGGGGCTCCAAGCGCGGCCAGAATGACCTCATGATCAGGGTCGACTACCGGGTCGCACGGCTCAAGCTCAACATGAAGTCCCCAGAGCGCATCAATCGCAAAGGATTGTGGGTTGAGTATGACTCTGTGAAGGGCGCAAGCGACAAGGGTTTCAGGTGCGAGCTGGAGCAGCGAGATCCACGCTGGCTTCACCTGTGCCGTTCCACCAGATGTACCGGGTGCAAGGGGCGCGAGAACGAGCTGCATTGCAAGGAGTACGCCGCCCTTGACAACGAAGCCATCGTGGATCTCGGCGACTATTCGAGGTTCACACCCTGTCAAATTTTCGTCTGGCTCTGGAGGTGGCTGGGCCTCGTCTACAAGCTGCTGCTGTACGTCCTCTCATGGCTCTCGTGTTGCGGGGCATGCCTCTGCCGCCGGCGACGCCGCCGTCACAGGACTGGCGACGCGGAGCCCGGCGTGCAGGGGTCAGTGGCAAGGTTGCTTGTCCGAGGTAGACGCCGAGGACAACCCCTGCGAGGCGGTGAAGGTGGGGCTCATGATCAAGGGCAAGATGCGCCCACTAGCGCCCGAAGGCTGTCAAGACGCTGCGCGCGGCGATCCGACCGTGCTGTTGGTGGAGGATGGCCGGGCTTCGGATCTCCCACTTCCGAGCGAAGGGAGTGCGACGGCCTGCCTTTGCGAGCATCACAGGCAGATCTACATGGTCCTGCGCTACGGCGAGAAGTGCTCTCAGGTGACGTGCTTCCGCGAGGCGGTGGGCATGGCTTCAGGGGCCCCACTCTGCCTGCAGCACCTTGGGGGCGATGCCGCTCGGGCTCTCCACGACAACCCCGCGGGAGTCGGGTTCTTCGCGGGGCTGCGGCGCCGTGCTCGGCGGAGCCCAGCTCCGCGGAGCCGCGCACCAGAGCGTGCGGCTGCCGCTCCAGCCCGGAGTCGCACACCAGAGCGCTCCGCCCCGAAGACCTCTGCTCCAGAGGCGCCCACCAGCCCTGGCGACCCCGTCCCGGCGCCGGCTGGGCCGCCGAGCGCGCGCTTCGAAGCGCCGCCGGTTCCAGAGTTCCCCAAGCCACCTACTCCGCCACCTATGCCCCTCGGGCGACACTTCATCGCACGGGCGAAGGTACATTGGCCAGAGGGAGCGCAGTGGATGATTTTCAGAGGAAGAGCGGCTGATGCCGCCGCGGCCAGCGCAGTGGCTGAATACCTCGACGGTGCGTTGGCCCTCGAGGTGGAAGACCCGACCGGCACCACCATCCGCTTTCTCGTGAAGCCTGACGGCGTCATCCGTGCACCGTCCCCGGGACCTTCCGGGCGTCTGCCAGCGGGGTTCATCGAGGAGATGCTCCACCACGCGCCTTTGGGATGTGAGGAGCTCGGCATCAGCGTCTCGGCGACCAACGTACCCGAGAAAGTCTGGCACAAGCTGGCGGCGTGGCACGGTCTCCCCGTAGGCGGGCGGGCTGGGCCGCTCAGCGAGGCTCGCTGGCGGCTGCTCTGTGAGAAGGTGGTGTGGTCACCCTAGTCAGGTGGCACCCCGAGGGAGGTGTGGCGCCCAGCCCGAGCTTCGAAGCGCGAGCGACAGAAGCAGACGCCAAGCTGCGCAGCCACTGGCAGCGGCTCGATCGCAGCAGCTCACCCAGGCCACCCTCTGGGTCCACGCGTCGTGGCTCTCGCCCCCCGTCAGCCGAGGGCGGGCGGGCAGCGAGCTCCGAAGCACCCGCATCAGGAGAGAGAGCCATCAAGGAGACGAGGGCGGGGACATGATGGCCTGCTACTTGGAGGAGAAGGCCCGCGGGTCGAGCGGCGGTGCAGAGCGTGGCCGCCGGCTTCGACGAAGAAGCCCAGCAGGTGCTCGCCAGCCTCATCCGCTACGCCCAGTACCTCAAGCAGCAGACGACCGAGCCAGAGGAGCTCGCGCGGCTCGATGGGCACATCGGCAATTGGGAGTTATCCAGCAGGTGCCCTCGCGACCGCAGACCCCAGAGGCGGCGCCCAGTAGCCTTCAGGGTCTCCTCAAGCTCCCGCCCGAGCGCCACCGCTCGCAGGGGCCGCTGGCCACCCAGGCCGACAGCGCGCCCCTGTTCGAAGCGCGTCCGCCCCTCTCGCCAGCTGCCGCCCCGCCAGCTCTCACTCTCGGGCCACGGGACGCCGGCCTCCCAGCCACCACAGAGCTGGGTTGGCCCGGGTCGTCCGCCCACAAGCTCCGAACATCGGGGCCCTGTTCCGCTACGACCAGCACATCAGCGACTTGGGCCTACCCCCAGGTCTGACCACAGCGCCAGCGCGCTACGCCGCTGGAGCCCCGGAGAAAGGCGGGGGCGCCGACCCGTTCAGCCTCGCGCAGCCCGGAGCAACCCTGGACGCGAACACCGCGAGGATGCTCCACGCCTTGGAGGGGGTTGCCAGTGCCCGGCAGGGTGACAAGGCAGCCCAGCGAGGGACAGTGGCAGCGCTGGGGAGAGCCGAGGAGTTGGACGTCTACCTGGCGCGCGGTTGTGGCCAGCTGACCGTGGAGGTCTGCGACGAGGTCCTCGGACGCGAGCTGTTCTACGCTCTGCGCCGGACCTGCGAACAGAACAAGGCCCTGATGCTCGCCGTCGAGACGCCCACGACAGTGTCCAACCGGATCGCGATGGCATGCGCCTCGCTCAGCTTCGGCGGCAGCAGCTTAGACAACCTGGCCCCGTGGTCGGCCTCCGTGGCGGACTTCCCGACGTGCAAGACGGTCGCGTTCGACAAGTACAGCGCGCCGCACGACGCGAAGCTGGAACCTAGGCCCAGGGCCCCTGTGGTCTTCGACCAGGCAGGCCCAGAACATGACCAGGTTCTTTGGGCTCGTCTTCGGACGAGAGCATGTCAAAGAGCGTTTGGATTGCTTGGAGACCCTCGCGCGGGAGTGCGAGAAGGACGACCACGCTTTCCCGCCCAAGTTCGTCTACGAGCTGTGGGAGGAGCTGTGGGCGACCTGGTGTGAGCGACTTCGAGAGAAGAAGCGAGGCCTCCTGCGTGTGCTGCAGACAGACAATCCTCGGAAGGAAGATCTCAAAATGGTGGCCTTCGCTCCCAGGGCGGACGGACGCCCAGCGTTCGTCTTTCCCAACGTCTTCGACCTCGAGTCCCCCACGGGCTACTACCAGGAGGTCGTGCGCCCGCGACAGCAGCGCTACCTCCAGACCGTCCTCAACGACTCGATGCACGGGGTGCGCGGTGCCCCGGGCAAGGCCGGGGAGGTCAGAGGAGAGGGAGACGAATCAGCCGCGGAGCCACAAGAACAACGAGCAGGAGCCACCCCCAAGAAGAAGCCCAAGGCCAAGGCCCAGCCGAAAGCCAGCTCCGCACGAGCCGCATACCCTGCGGGCAAGCGGCTGAACGCCCAGGAGATCAAGCTTTCCGTCCAGCACGCGCCCTGCGACAAGCAGGGCAAGCCGCTCTGCTGGGACAATTCGACCTGGATAGGCTGCAAGAAGGGTGCCCAAGGGTGCTCGCACTCGCACGAGCTCATCAAGGGCCTGAAGGACGGGCACTGGACCGTGCAGTGCCAACTCCTCAAGCGAGGTGGGCCCCGCAACGCCGCCAAGATCGACCCAGCTTCGGTCAACGGGAGGATCGCACAGCTGAGAGCCCAGGCTAAGACCGAGGCTGACAGCAAACGTGCTGCAGGTGCGGGGGCAGCGGAAAGCCAACCTACCAAGACAGGCTGGGCGCCGCCCGACGAGTACGCCGAAGTCCAGTGCACCGAGCTTGAGTCGGAGCTTCGCGAAGCTGCCCAAGGGCCCGACGCTACCTGGCTGGAGGACCCGCGCGCCGACAGCCCGGCCCTGGTTGGGACAGGTGTCTGCACGGACGAAGGAGCCCTGGCCCAGCGGAAGCTGCTCGAGGCTGTCCAGGAGAGCGGGGTGCTCGACTCCGTGAGCCACGCCAGCGACTACATGCGGTCACATGTCTTGGCACGCCTTGCCTGCGCTCGCGGGCGCGAGGAGGAGCTCTCAGTCGAACAAGTGCTCCTTGAAGCGACGCGCCAAGGCGGGCCTACCCTGGCTGCCGAAGCTAGCGAGCTTCTAGACCGCCTCGGGGCGAAGGCTGGCAACCTGGGGGATGGCCCTGACGTCATCATAACGCCAGTGCGGTGGAATGCTGAGAAGTCGGTGGGACAGGGTTCGGTCACGGTGCAGGGCCAGACTTGGCACTACCTCGACTACCAGGACCAGCTGCCCCTCGACGAGTGCGTCGCGAAGCGATTGCACGTGCCCGCCGGTGTTTCGGAGGAACGGCAGTGCCTCCCACTCCACCTGGCGGCAGCCAAGCTCTGGGTGCAGCTCGAGGCACCACCCGACGCCCAACAGGTCAAGGACCTGGCCCTGGAGATCCGCAGAGACCTCCTGGAGAAGGCTACCGACGCAGCCGCGGGCCTTGCCGACGCCCCACCCTGGATATCCTCCAGGGAAGCCGAGGTCCGGATGCACATCCATGACGCGGTGCATCGCGACCACGACAAAGACTTCCGGTGCGTCGCCCTCTTCCCGTGCGAAGCGTTGGAGGAGGTGGTACTCAGAGTATGGCGAGCAGATCACTGGGGCCACCTGGATATTGATACGGTTCCCCCGGCGGGGGAGCCCAAGCAAGAGTGCCACGTGATCATCCATCGCGGGCATATGCGTGTCCTCCACCCTCCGCCCGGAGCTGAGGGCAGACGAGTGGCAGACGAGTTGATCCGCACCTGGGCCACGAGCGGGAAGGACCTCAAGGAGCTCCCCACCATGGGCTGGGAGACATACCTCGCCTCGGAGGAGGATGGCAGTCCGGCGGTGGCCAGCAAGCCTCCCCCGTGCCAGCATTGCATAGCTCTTGCCGCGCAGCGGCAGCAACGTGGGAGAGCCGCCGGCGGGGCACCCGCCGTGGTCGAGCTCCCCACCGAAGTGGCTTGTCCAGACTTCGGGGACTTGGAGCCTTTGCGATCGAGACCCGCGTTCGCGTGGGGACTCAGGACTCGGGAGATTTTTGCTGGCACAGGGCGCTGGACGCAGGCTATGAAGAACGCGGGCATCGCCACCAGCGAGTCTGTCGAATACTTTGGGCAGCCTCTTCTTGGCAAGGACCCCAGGCCGCAGTTCGACATCCGCGACCCGCTGGTACGCGAGCGCCTGTACCAAGAGTTCAGTGCGCCTCCAGGTCCCGACGAGGCCAACGTGCTGCAGTTCGCCCCACCCTGCGTAAGCCGTTGCCCCTGGCAGCTGGCAGCAGGAGGGACGAGGACCTTCGAGTGCCCAGATGGAACTGGGGAGCGGCAAATCGAGATCGATGGCAACGTGTTCGGGGAGTTCGCGTGCATAGGGGCGAAGCGGGGCTACGAGGCAGGACGAGAGTTCCTCATCGAGTCATCGGCGCGGGATGGCCGGCACCCCAAGCTGTGGGACCGCCCCTGCATGCGAGCTCTGATGCACACGACTGGAGCCCGAGTCCTCGCCATAGACATGTGTGAGTGGGGACTCGCACCACCAGACGAGCCACAACATCGGTATCAGAAGCGGACCTGGTGGTTAACATCGCTCGGGCTCTACCCCTATGCCTTGATCCTGGCCAGGAGGTGCACAGGCAAGCACACGCATCGCACGTTGGAGGGCGACTTACCGCACGATCTGACGGACGCCCAGGTGGAAGCCTACACGCGCATGCGGCTCAGCAAGACCGAGGCCAGCAAGTTGATCAACCTCAGCACCAAGTTGGGCGAGGCCGGCGGGTGCTACGGCCTCGACAAAGACGGTGTCACCGTCACACTGCCCCCGGACGACAAGCTGATCCGCGTGAACCAGCTCATCGCGCGGGCCGCCCCAGACAACTTCCACTGGGCGAGGATCGACTTCCGCACCAAGCGGCACTACTCCGCTCTGCCTGAGAACCAGTGGGCCCTCTACTTCGGGAGGACCCCCGAGGGCGAGCTCCGCTTCACCATCAGCACGCAAGCCCCACCCAACCTGGAAGGTGGAGGACGCGTCCCCAGCGGCACCCCCCAGCTCAACGCTGCGGTAAAGGGGGAACTGGGAAGCGCCGGCTTCGGACTGGGACTACGGGGCATGCGGAGGACCCAGCACGCGGGGCAGTATGCACCGCGGCTGTGCGCTGCCTGGGCAGCCGTGCTGAAGGCAGCGGCTGCCGGCACCGCCCCAGAGAAGCTGGAACAGCAGATTGCGGCGATGGACGCCGAGGCGCGGGCTTTGGAAGAGAAATTGGAAAGCAAGGTGGCGTGGGCCGGGCGTTCCGACGCCCTGCAACAAGAACCCCCCCTTCTTTTTGGCCTCCGGCCTGTGCGGGAGAGGGCGATGGTACCGAGGACGGGGCCATCAGCAAGCACAGCGAGAAGTGCGACAGCCTGAAGCAGAGCGCCATCACCTGCTGCCTGCCCCACCCGATATGGAGAAGCTCAATGGAGGTCGAGATTGACGAGGGCTCAAAGGGCCCCCGTGGAGGCAGTCGTTCAAAGGACGGCTACCTAGAGAGAGACGCGGCGGAGGAGGATGGCGGGAGCTCAAAGGGCGAGCGCCAAGGTGAGCACGAGTTGGAGGTGGAGACCGACGGCGAGCCGACCATGATCGTGCGTGGTGGCGACGAGAAGCGGGGCGGCAAGCGGGGTGGCAAGCGAGGGGGCTGGAAGCGCAACAAAGCACGCAAGCGTGAAGCACGCGAAGCTGCTGCTCGCGGAGGGGGCGGATCTGGCGGAGGTGGTGATGACGATGGCGATGGGGACGAGAGCCCCGAGGAGGAGGAGGAAGAGAACCGCCGCCAGAAGAAGGCGAGGGAGGCCGAGGACGAGGCGTCACGAGCAAGCCCAGTGCGGGTTTTCGTCCCGCAGCAGGGCGACCAGTGGGTGCTGCTCAAGGGGGGCCCGTTCGAAGCTGGAGAGGTTAAGGCAAGGCTGAAGGTCTCGGAGGCGCTGTCCGGGGGCTTCTTCGACGCGGACCAGCTGTACCTCTTCGAGTACACGGAGGATGAGGACACGGCAGGAGCACATGGGCCACCCCTCGACGACGAAGAGGCAGTGCGCCCCGGCGAAAAGTTGCTGCTGTGGGCCACGCTGAAGCCGCCGAAGGAATGGACCAGTTGGAGCCCCCGGTGGAACCGAGACCAGCAACCGGCACCTGGTGCCACAGCCCAAGCGGGCCAGCGGAGAGTCACGGCCAGGATTGCCGAAAGGGGCGTCCGCCGCAGCGGCAGCAGCGGGGCCAAGCGGGGCTGCGGCGAGCTCAGCAGCCGGCAGCAGCCGCCTGCCAGCCCCAACGTTCAGCGAGGTGGCTGCAGCAGCGGGTGGCTAGCGGGGGCACCTCGAGGAGCTCAGGTGCCCTGATGCGGGTGGAGGAGCAGCTCGCCGAAACCCAGGGGCAGCACGCTCGCGCAGCGAGCGAAGGCGGCGACCAGGAGCAGAGCGCTGCACGCATAGTCGGGCAGCTGGAGATCAGGCGCAACGAGGTCCAGGCCCGTCGCGCTGCCCGGCTCGAGCGCGAAGCGCGCCGGCGGGAGCGCGAGGGCCAGAGGGCCGCCAGTGCCCCCCCAGAGCCCCAGAGCCCGCAGGCGCCCCCGAAGCCCCCCCTCCACCTGAGGAGGAGGAAGACCCGGGGGCCACCTCCGACGAGATGGGACGCAGGGCCGCCGAGGCACGTCCGGGCGTAGCCTGCCGCGGGGGAGTCCACAAGTGCAACGCCGCCCGGCGCTTCGTCAATAATTTCAACGACGTACGGAGAGGTGGCAAGAACTACGACCTCCAGCACGCGGACATCTTGTACCTGAACGGGATCGGGCAGATCAGCGATGTACTGATGCGGGAATGCCCCGGGGCCGACCCGACGGACCCGTCCCTGGCGCCGGAGCCTCGCCAGCTCGGCGAGATCCTGGCGCGCTACGTGGAGGAGCACGAGACGTTGAAGGTCAAGATGAAGAGCCTCGGTATCCCGCGAGACGAGCAGGCCGGGGGAGGGGTCCTGGACCCCATCTACGTCGAGACCGAAAAGACCTACATCGAGGAGTACGAGGGCCAGGGCGTTCCCAGCGCCCGCAGCCGCAGCCGCAGGAGAAGTGGGTGGGCGGACCCCCACGGGGGAGCGAGGCCCTTCGGAGGAGCGCACGGTGGCTCGGAATCGTCTGCTTCTGAGACGATGGCCCCCGCCACCCACGGCAGGCTGCGAGCGAGGTCGCATCCGGACGAGAGCCGCGGGCGCAGCTCCGCCCCCGACCCGAGGGACCCCGGGCGCAAATGCGGAGGCCCCGAGATGCCGCCGGCGGATGCCAGCCAGGGCGTGCACCACGGGAGCCGAGCGGAGGCATGCCAGGGCGGGCGTCAAGCAGCGCCGCCGGCAGCGTCTCATCCTGGAGCCCTGGAGGCCAAGGAGTACTTGCGCTGGTGCCTGGAGCATGCTGAGTTCGCCCCGGAGCTGGTGAAGGAGGTGACGAGCCTGGGGAACCGCCTGCTCCTCGCCGCGGGGAGCGTGGAGGCTGCCGCAGCGAGGCCCCGCGAAGAACGGGAGCGCGTCCTCGGGAATCCCCTCGGGGGGGTGCTCGATCCCGAGTTCGGCGAGGCTCTGGAGGAGGACCGCCGGCAGCACCTCCAGGAGATGGCGAGCAAAGGTGCTCCCGTGCGGAGGCAGCAGCCCAGGCGACGTACCATAGCCAAGCCCCACGCTTCAGCGAGGGGCCATGCCCTGGAGATGTACGCCAAAGCCTGGAAGGATACGTCCTACGGCGCCGTGCTCTGGGCCACCCCGGAGGCCGAGGAGGCCTTGTCCGCCTCAGAGCTCATCGAGAGCCCGTCGGGGCGAGTACCTAAGATGCTGCCCGACCGCACAGTGAGCAGCGAGGGGCGCCCCGTACGCGATACGCGGGTTGCCAATGGGGACTCGCCCAAGGAGCTGCACCCACCGGCGCTTCAGCCTAAGCACGAAGCCCTCGTGCGCCTGTCGCTCTGGTGGTCCGCGCGTCACCCAGGTGTGCCGCAGGTGATAGCCAAGCGGGACGTGTCGCGGGCCTTCAAGTGGCACTGGGTGCGCGACGAGGACGTGGCCGAGTTCGGCACCTCCCTCCCGGGCGACGCTGTGGGCCTGGCCACACGCGTGATCATGATCCACTGCGTGATGGTCTTCGGGTGGTCGGGGTCGCCCGGCGAGTACATGGCATTCGCCTGGAGCGCCAAGTGGGACCACGAGCGGCGCCGCCCACCGAACCCCGAGGTCAACGACACAGTGCGCTGGTCATCCAAGTGGCCGATGGACGACGGCGTCTTGGTCGAGCCACTGGTCGGTCTCAGGCCCTGGCTCAGCGCAGCCGACTGCGACATGAGCATGAGGCGCGTCTGGGGCGACGACGCGATCAACGTCGACAAGATGGCGGAGGAGGGCACCTTCCAGGCAGAACAGCTGGTCTGGGGCCTCTACCTGGACGTGGACAAGCAGCGCTCGAGGCTTCCAAAGCCTAAGTGTGTGAAAGCCGCCCACCTCCTGGCGATCGACGAGCTTCGCTACGGGTGCCGTCGAGTCCCCATTCAGGTCGTCCAGGAGCTGAGGGGGTCCGCCCAGTTCTGGGTGGCCACGCAGCCGGCTATCAAGCCCGAGCTGCCGGTCATCGACCGCCTCCTCGGAGGCGGGCCCGGAGCGGCATGGGCGGAGCCCCGAGGGAGCGCCGAGGAGATCGCCCTTGCCTGGGACGAGTGGGACCAGACCCTCGAGCTGCTGCGGGTGCTGTTCGACGCGCCCGAGGCCTGGGCGCCCACCTTCGAAGCGAGCTTCATTTCCTGTCTAGCGCCGCGCGAGCGCCTGGCACTCCCAGGAGCCGCCGCCCGCGCAAGATGGACTGGAGGCGACGCAACCACGACGACCATCGGCAGCATCGACTGGGGGCGCGCAGTGGCCGGTAGCAAGGCAGTGCCGCCCCACTATATGGCCGTAGACGCCGCCCCGCCCCTCCGCCAGTTGGAGGACGTGCTGAGCCACCCGGGGGCCGAGAAGGACTGGGCGATAGCCATCGTGGAGCTGCTTGCGTTCGTGGCCCTGGCTGCCGCGAGGGGTGGCGAGTGGCAAGGCGAGCTGGTCTTCTACGTCACCGATAACATGAACGTGCGGTCGTGGATTTCCAAGAGGCGGCCCAAGCACCCGCTCGCGCGGCATCTCATTCGCCTCGTTCAACGCCTAGAGGCTTGCCACGGGTTCAGCACGACCGCACTGTACATCCGCACCTACCACAACGACATCGCGGACTGGCTGTCGCGGGAAGAGGCCAAGAAAGTCCACTCCGAGCTCCTGCGCAAGGGGTGGACCCGCATCGAGCCGCCCGAGGAGTGGGGGAAGATGCTGGCCGAGGCAAAGGAATACCTCTTGCGGTTGCCTGGGGAGGATGGGCCCATTGCGGAGTCAGCGCTCCGTCATCGGGCGCTGAGGACCCCGGCAGCAGTGCCACGCAGCCTCGCCCTCGAGGGGCGCCGGGGCCTTGAGCTAGGGAGCCCACTGGGGACTTACGGGCGCGCCTGGGAGCAACTAGGTGGTGAACTGACGACAAGCAACCCAACGGGGGTGGACTGGATCATGTGCACGCTGTCCCTGGACCCGAAGGGCTTCGAAGTCGAGAAGTTGGTGTCCGCTATCACTCGGGCGAGGCCGCAGGTCGTCGTGGTCGACGCTCCTGGCAAGCTCGACCTGACCCGCGTCGTCAAAGCGCTGCGCAAGATGGGGTACCGCACGTGCGACCTGGAGGTCGTCTGCACCCACTACGGCGACATGACAGCCCGAGCTCGGAGCCTGATCGTGGCGGGCCGCGGGCCAGCAGGCGCCAGCCTGGCGAGCATGCGTATGCCGCCGGCGCGCCGCTGTCCCCACGAGGGTGAAGCACGCGTTGAAGGACAAGCTCAGCGAAGGCGGCCACCACTGGCTCGACGACGAGGGAAGCGTCACCTGGGACCCGGCAGCTCGAGGGGGCCCCGACCCTACACTGCCCAAGGGCATCGGCCACATCAAGCTCGCTGGCACGAAGCATCTGGTCTGCTCAGTCGACGGCCCGATCGGCACGGTTCGCTGGCCCGTCGAAGGCCCGGGCGGACCGGGAGGAACGCTGATCCACGTCCCAGGACACAGCGGCGGGCGCATCAGGGCACTGTCGCCAGGAGGTCTGGATCGCACAGGGAGGCGATGAAGCGACTTGGGTGAAGAGGCGAGCCCAGGGCGACACCGAGGCCACTTTGATGCGAGAAGCAGCGAGGCCCTTGCCACCCGAGACGGCGAGAGCTGTACTGGGCGCCACTGTGGACGCGCTGTCGCAGACCACCCAGCGGGCGGGCGGCTGCCACGATCCCGCAGAGTCGGCCGCCTGGGAGACGACCCGGCGGTGGCTCAGGGCCTGGGCACGGGGCGAGCTCCGGATGAAGGCCGACAACCCCGAGAGCGACCAACACGCTGGGGTACTGAGCGATGACGTCCACAAGGCGAGACGCAAGAGTCAAGGCGTCCGCTTCAAGGCAATCGAGGAGGATCTCGTGCGGGGTCCCGAGCCCCCTCCTGACGCCGAGGAGGTGGACCTGAACGCAGTCGTCAGCACGCCCAAGAAGCGGCGGAAGAGGAGCCCCAACCGGGGCAAGAAGGTGGAGACCCAGGGGTTGGTCAAGCCGGTCGCGCTGGGTCGCGCTCGCGCCACCATCGCCCTGCCGGACCACCCGACCTTGGGAGGGGAGGACTACGGCGGGTGGATCGAGGAGCAGAAGCGCGAGGCGCTGATGCTGCGGCTGTCCGAGGGAGCCCGCGCCGGCTATGAGACCGGCTGGAAGCAGTGGCAGGGCTTCAGGGCAGCCCAAGGAGAGTCGCCCTGGCTGGAGGGACGTGACCGCGAGGAGCGACACGCCAACGAGGAGGCACTGCTGGGCTTCGTCGTCGTGCTGGCCAGGGTGCTGAAGCGCACGGAGGGTGCGATCAAGCAGAAGTTGTTCGCAGTGCGCTTCGCCCACCTCGTGGTCGGATACCCAGACCCTCTACTCCACCGAGGCCGCCTCTGGTCCACGCTCGCCGGCCTCCGGAGAGGCCAGGGGCCGAGCGGGCGGAAGCGGCCAGTGACGCCCCGCATGCTCCTGTGGCTCCAAGGCTTCTTGAGGGACAAGACGGACCTCCCCGAGATGGACACCGCAGTCCTGTGGGCCGCCGTGGCGGTGGCCTTCTTCTTCATGTTAAGGGCGTCCGAGTACTTGATTCAGCCTGGGAAGGCATGGGGCCGAGAGCGCGTCGTGCGTGGCGTGGACATCACGGGCCGCGACGGCAACAACCAGCCTTGCACCTTCAAGGACGCGGCGGAGGTGGTGCTCCACATCACCTCCTCGAAGACAGACCAGTACAATGTGGGGTGCGTAAGGAATCAGTATGAGACGGGCACGTCGCTGTGCCCCGTCGCTGCCCTCCGCCAGCTGGAGCGGCACTACCCGCAGAGGCTGCGAGGGAGCGAGGAGGAGCTCCCGCTCTTCCGTTGGGCGAGCGGAGCACCCATCCGTCGCGAAGAGGTGCAGCACTACCTGACGATCGCGGGGCTGGCCGCCGGGCTGAGGAAGGAGGAGATCGGCTCGCGCAGCCTCCGCATCGGAGGCGCGACAGCGATGCACCACGCCGTGGACGACCTGCAGCGCGTCAAGCGCTTCGGGCGCTGGGCCTCCGATAGCTTCCACGGGTACCTGTGGGAGAGCCACGAGCCCATGCGTGGCATCTCGACCAACATGGCGACGGACACGTCCGAGTTCACGGCGCCGCCGGCCCATGCGGCCGAGGGCGAGCGCCGCGCGGGCAGGAGCCCGACCCCGCTGTGGCCCAGAGCGGCGCTGGCCGTGACGACGCTCGCCGCCGCAGCTGGCAGTGCAGACGGCTACGTGATCAAGGTCAACCCGGCGGAGAGCCAGAACCTGCTGATCCTCGTGCTCCCGGTCGGCTTGGGAGCTTGGGCGATGGCAGCGGGGGCGCTGCTGGCAGCCGTGCTGCTAGGCGCTGCGCGGTGGCGCAAGCAGCAGCGAGGGCGCGGAGGAGCGGCCGGCGGGCGCGGCAGCAGCTGCAGAGCCCGCATCCCCCGCGCAGGCATGCCGTGCGCAGCGCTGGTGGTGACGGCACTCACGACAACAGCCGGAGAGATACAGAGCCAAGAAGTGGCAGCAGTCGACAGCAGGGCACAAGGGGCCACGCTTCGCTGGGAGCCGCAGATGGGCACGGTGGCGATCGTTTTCCCGGTGGGGACGGCGCTGAAGGTGGTGGCCACGATCGCAGTGCTGCTTGCGGCGGGCATCGGGGTGCTCGGCTGCTGCTGCAACGGGACGGCCAAGAAGAACGGAGGGAGGCCGGAGCCAGAAGCGCAGCAGGCCGACACGCAGCAGACGCCTAAGGCGCACAAGCCTCCCAAGCAGCCGCAGAGGACGTACTGCGACGCAGGGGTGATGGGCCCGGTGCACTACAACGGTGCGAGGTACGTGCACGAGACCCAGGGCTTCCGCCGGGCCAACGAGGCGACGCGGGAGGTAGCCCCGGCAGGGCACCGCAGGTCGCCAGAATGGCCCCGTGAAGGGAAGCAGAGGCCGCATCGTGACTAAGGTGCGGGCTGCCGCCGGCCAGCGGCCGAGCGGGCAGCAGTGGACCGCTGCCGGCAACCGCCGTGCGAGCGGCCACGCGGCGCCGGCTGAGTTCAGCCTGGCGCTCGCGATCAGTTTCGCACTTGCGAACAAGCTGGGCGCGCGCCGCGGCCGCTGCTGCCCGCGGGCAGGCGCCGCGCCGGCCTGGCACCCAGCAGTGCCGCCAAGGGGGCGGCAGCGGCGGCTTCGAAAAAGCGCCGGCGGCTAGCCCAGCCAGGGCTGCCGCGCGGGGCGCAGGGGGAATCACCGCCGCCGGCATCCGCCGTGCGAGCGGCAGCGCGGCGCCGGCTGAGCTCAGCCTGGCGCCCGCGCTCAGCTTTGCGCTTGCGAGCAGCTGGGCGAGGTGCGGTGGCAGCTGGCGTCTGAGGGCAGGAGCGCCGCGCCGGCCCGGCAACCGGCAGTGCCGTCATGGGGAGCGGCGGTGGCGGCTACGTGGGGCGCCGGCGGCCAGCCCAGCCAGGGCTGCCGCCTAGGGCGCACGAAGAACCACCGCGGGCGCCGGCGGCGTGCCGCCCTGCGCCTGCGGACCCACCTTGCTGGGCAGACGTGGCGGCGTGCCGCGGATGCCAGGACTGTTGAGTTCCACGCCGAGAGGATCGGCGGCTACGTGACCCACTATGGCCAGCTCGGCGCGGCGGTGCATTCACAGGAGGAGGTTGGCGGCGTGGCCCGCGACGCGTGGCCTAAGACCGGCGCCGGCGCGTGATGCGCCAGGCGCCCGTGGAGCAAGCAGAAGGTCATCAAAGGTCATCATCACCGTCTGAGGCTGCTCTTCCCTTTGTGCTCCTCTCTTGAGCCAACGCTAGGCTCAAGATAGTTTAGTTCCCAGTGCTGCTTGAGGGGATATCTAGGATGTTTGGTAAAACTGATGGATCTCCCCGTTTTCCAGGACTGGCGCGGGCTTCTCCCTTGGTCCCCTCGCTCCTGCCCTTGCCTCTTGCCTGCCCTCTCCCCCCTCCTTTACCGCCGCCATTCGGCGGCTCAAGCCTTTTGAGGCCAAGCTGGCCCACCCTTGAGGCCCTGTTAGGGGCCTCATTTCCCGCCCTGTTCTGGACTTTTCAGGGCCGCCACGGCGCTACAGCGCCCTGGCGGCGTGGCCCGCGACGCGCGGCCTAAGACCGGCGCCGGCGCGTGATGCGCCAGGCGCCCGTGGAGCAAGCAGCATTGCTCCTTGGCAAAAGGTCATCAAAGGTCATCATCACCGTCTGAGGCTGCTCTTCCCTTTGTGCTCCTCTCTTGAGCCAGCGCTAGGGTCGAGATAATTTAGTTCCCAGTGCTGCTCGAGGGGGCATCCCGACATCGGCCCCTCGAGGCCCTCTTCGGCCTCCCGGGGAGGGATCTATAATATTTGTGGGGGCATATATCTTTCTACTTTGGCGCCAGTATTCTTTCTCCAATTCCGCGACGAGGCCCTGACTGTCAGGGCCCCACAAGGCCTGGGCCCTTACAGGGCCCAGGTTTTGACAATGCATCCAGACAATCGATTTTTTCGCCGTTGTCGGGAGGTCGCGCTCGGCCCCGGGGCGCTCGCAAGCGCTGTCGGCGGATCGGAAACAAAAAAAAACAAAAAACGGAAGGTAACTTCTGGCGTCGGAAGAATACCCCCTGAGATTCCGCCCGGGCGGGGGTCCTCCAACTCGCCGAGCGACGGCAAGTCCGCCACGCCCTGGAACATCATCCCCTCGGCGAGGGAGCCGCCCAGCGACAGCGAGGCCGAGGCCGCGGCCGCGGCCAGGGCCATGGCCGCGACGCCCAGCGGCGCGAGGGACGCGGCGCTAGATCCACCTCGGACCTGGAACCTCGCCCACGGGCAGCGGCCGAAGACGGAGAGGAAGAAACCCCCCCCCTCCTCCGCCCCGACGGGCGGGGAAGGGGAGGGCGGCGACGAGGAGCAGGCGCACCCGGGCGGAGGCCGGGGACGGAAGAGGACGACGAAGACGATGGGAGGACGAAAAGGCACCGATACCGCTTCCCCCCCGGACCTATCCCGGGGCGCGCTCTGGCCAGAATGTCAAAATTTCGAAGCGGATCCAGCCATGGCTATCTCCAGGGGGCCCAAGAAGTCCAAAACGGCGACGGGGTAGCGGCATCGGCACCTTTCCCCGCCCCCACCCCCGCACCACCCCTGAGACGAGGTGGATCCTCGAGGCTCGAGGTCGAGGAGGGTCGAGGGCTCCCCCCCCCCCCGGGCCTGGGCATGGGACCCGAGCCCGACGCTTCCCAAAGTAAAACGATCGATCGAAACCCGAGAAGCCCAAGTCACCAGGAAGCTGGAGACACGTGGCTGGATTCACAGACGGAACATGCGGAGGCTTCCTGGTGCCGTGTAGGGAAGCAGGGCGTTTCTTTGCAGATGCACCCACAATGACTGAAACTTCGGGAGGTCCGCTCGGACGTCTTGGATCGGCGTTGGGCCCCCTCTCCGGCGGGCCCAGCGCTGGCCCGGGAAATCCGCGCGGACCCCCGAACGCACCTTTCGATCCAAGGCTTCCCCGCGCCCTGGCGCAAACTCCTGTTCGCGCGCCCGTCGCCCCTGCCGCGGGCGAGCCCTTCGCTATGAAGGCGATGCCGGCGCTGCTGCACCTCGGGGCGGCGGCCCCCCCCTCCTCTCCCCTCCTCCCCTGCCCCTCTCTATCCCCCTCTCCCTCTGTCGGTCTGTCTGTCTGTCTGTCTGTCTGAATGTCTGTCTGTCTGTCTCTGTCTCTGTCTCTGTCTCTGTCTCTGTCTCTGTCTCTGTCTCTGTTTCTGTCTCTGTCTCTGTCTCTCTCTCTCTCTCTCTCTCTCTCTCTCTCTCTCTCTCTCTCTCTCTCTCTCTCTCTCTCTCTCTCTCTCTCTCTCTCTCTCTCTCTCTCTCTCTCTCTCTCTAGTCTCGGCTCGAGAGTGCCCTGCACTCAGACCGCAGCCGCGACGCGAAGCGCCCCGCCTCGGAGTCAGACTCCCAGGCCTCGCGAGACCGGAGGGGTCCCAGCAGGACCCTACTGATTCGCGTCACCTCTCTCCCCACCAGAGCGCCCGCCGCAATGGCCCCCGGTAAGCCGGAGCGCCGTCGCTCTTCCAAGCAGCCGCCGAGCTCACGTCCTGCTGCCGAAGGGTCTCTCCTCCAACGCAAGCAGGACTGCATCGCAGCTTTCAAGCAAGCGGGGTCTGACCGCCCCACGGCCGCATACAACGGGCTTGCCGAGCTGAACGCGGACGAGCTCCAGGCCACGTACGACATGCACAAGACCAACACAAAGAAGCTCGGCAGTGCCTTGATCCGCATGTGTGCCGCCAACCAGATCAGCTACACGCTGGATCACCACCAGCGCAGCAAGCCTAAGCGCATTGGTGGTGACACATCACACCCACCAGCTGCGTCCGCACGTCTTCAGGCTGCGGACGCCCAATTCATTGCCTTGGACCCGGCCTTCTGGAAGGTCCCAGTCCTCGCCGAACCCACATCACTTGACGACGGCAAGACGTACAAGCCCAGTATCAGCCTCCACGACTACGAGAGCGGAGAACGGCTGCTGCAACACCACCTCGTGCAGGGTAAGCGTACCACGGGTCAGCTTGCGATTGCTGTCATGGGCCCAAAAAACGATAACTACGTCGGTACCGAGCTCGCCGTCCCCGTGCTGAAGCGTCACCCCAAGGCGCCCAAAGTGGTCCACACGCACGTCCCCGTGACCGTGTACCAGCTGGGCACCAAGGAAGTCGCCTGCACGGAAAAAGTAGCCGTCGCCACCATCGATCCTGCCGACCACGTATGCTGGATTCGGGTGACCATACATGAAACCGAGGCCATCGCCGCAGTCCCCTCCATGCATCAGGCCTTCGAGGATCAGTTCTCGGGAGGTGCCCCCGTGAACGGTGGTCCACGCGCCAAGGGTCCTTTCCGAAGGGACTCCGCTCCACAGGACAAGGCGCGCCAAAACCAAAAGCACAGGGAGTCCAAGAAAGACGCTCGCCGTCAGGAGCTCGATAGTCAGCTCCAGGACACCTTCAAGGCCCTCTTCCACGGCAACTTTAAAGCCGTCACCATCCTCGAACCCTGCAAAAGCCTAGGCAGGTATGGATCGGGCGTCGGAAAGAGGTCCCTGGCTGCCACCTTCGGCGTCAGTCTTCAAGCGGTTGACAAGGTCTTGGCGGGTTCAGGGCAACTCGGCGCCACCTACGACCTCAGCAACGTAGGTGCTGACGAGCCCACTGCAGACAAGTACCAGACCGTGTGGTTCCCTGAGGACCAGCCCATCACGATGGCAGATGCGTTCCAGAGGTCGGTGGACTTCAAGGCCCTAGGAGTCGTCAGGCACGGCAAGTCAGGCCTATTGGGGATCCGTGTTGCACGAGGGTCAGACGCCGCCAAGGCTGCTGCCGTCAGCATCCGTGGCTGCGAAGCCACCCTCGCCAAGACGCGATACCGCATCACTGGCATTGCGGCACGCCACGCCACGCTGACCCAGCTTGCTAAGACTCTCACGGGCCCGTCCGTCAAATGGGACTGTGAGGTCTACCACACCGCCTGGGACCCAGCCACTTCGGCTCAGTTTGCCTTAGTGCGCGCCCATCGTCCCCCACCCACATATACGGTACAGGTCGCAGGGTGCCCCATCCCGTGGAGCATCACCGAGGCCCCGTTGGCTGAGGTGGTGCCGAAGAGGGACAACGTCACCATTGTCACCCCTACCACTATCACAGAGCCTGTGACGCCGCCAGCCCGTGGTGGCGGCTTCAGCCCCGCCACGGGCACACTCCTAACCAAAGCGGCCCAGAGCCCTTACCTCCACGACCTCATGACTGCCACGCCCAAAGGCAAGGGCGTCGCACCGCTCCTGATCCCCAAGGAGGAGCCTCTAGCCAAGCGCCACCGATCCTCCAGTGGGAAACGCGACGCCACGCCGCACGCAAGATCACACGGCGCCCCAGGCCGCAGCTCCTCTGCACCCCCGCACGGCACGGATGGAGCTGCCGAGCAGACGGCCGTCCAAGGACCAGGTGGTCATGACCCGCAACTTGGCACGGTGGCGGCTGAAGGCGGGGGCCACACGGAAGGGGACGCTGCCACAGCCGCCGAGGTACCAGGCGACGCTGACGACGTCGAGATCCTCTCATCAGGGGATGAATTCAGCGTGGCATCTCGCGAACTGAACACCCTCGGCGAACGCTTCGCAACGGCCCCTAAACTGTCAGATGCCGCCACGACCCGCATCCAACACATGGAACAACAGCACGAGCTGCTTGCCAACACGGTGGATAACATGCAGGTTCAGCTTGCGGGCGTTCTCTCATCCCAGGCCACACTCACGGAGCACGTTTCAGGTTTGGAACGAGGGCTTGCCACCGTCGTCACCCAGCAACAGACGGCAACTACCGAAGCTGCTGCACTGCGTGGCGACATCCAGGCCCTCCTCGGGCACCTCACGGGGGGCACCATCCACCTGCCACAGGTGGCCACTCTCGAAACAAAAAAGGAGGAAGCTGCATCAGTTGCCGATCCCGTGGCTGTCTGCGGGTGGATTGACCAGCCAGGCCAGGTCACCCCAGGGACGGGGCCCCCAGGGGCTGACAAAGGCAAAGACAAGGGTCGGGTCACTCAGGAACCCTATTGAAGGTGCCTCAGAGAGCCTGCCTCAGCCCTCCGAGGAAGCGCCTTCAGAGGCATCTCTTCTCTCTTCGCGTCGTATCTCTTTCTTGTCATATCATGTCAGTTTTGGCAGCAGCACGAGCAAGCTATCTGGTGTAGGGACACCTGTCATCTTGCTGTGGGTGTGTTTGTTGCAATGTACATGAGCATGCAGGGGTATCTGAGGATGCGTGCTGACATGCAGCTTTTGGCTCATCGCTCGCGCCGCCCGCCAGGCCTCGCCATCATGTGGCGCCTTGCCTGCAGCCTGGCCCTCCCCTCGCTCGCTGGAGCACACCCGTCTTCAGGCGGTGCGCCCCAGCATGGAGGTGAGGTTTTCCTGCGACACGCTGAACGTGGGACCCTTTTCTACCTCTACGATGACAGCATCTACAAGTACGATCACTGCACCATTTTGGACCCGATCGTGAACAGCACCGTAGCCGCGGGTCCGTGCGGCAACGGACCGCTGGGCGCCATCGTGAGCGCATACACGCCCTTGTCAACTACGACACATGCATCGAAATCCACTCCCAGCGTGGCCTCGACTGCGGTGCAGCAGATCCTTGACGGGGACGTTGATTTAGGCCAGGCACACAGTGGCGGCTTCAGCCCCGCTGTCGTGCCCCGCTATTGCCCCACGGGTCTCACCACCCCCCTGTGCGCTAGGGGCGAACCCGAGGAGGACCCTGCTTTCTGGCACCTGATGATGATCCGCGCCCGGCTCATACCGTGTGCTGCGGCGTGGGCACCAGGTGAGGACCACCAGGACGTGTTCTGGGCATGGCTCGAGGACTGCGTCCCGTACATCCTGGCGACGCTCCATCTGCCACAGTACGATCACCTCTTTCAGGAGGATTCTGAGGACACAACCGACGCCCTGCGTCAGCGCACCGCGGTCGACATGTGCGAGGACATCTGGCACAGAGCGGGCCCCGACAGACAGCGCACCAACCGCAACCTCACTCGTATCCAGAGCAGCCGCGAGTACGCCACCCGCTACTTTGGCCTCCTTCTGGAATACCAGGGCGCTCGTGCCACGCTCGTCGGTCCTGAGGCTTTCACGGCACCTTTGCCGCCATACCTCTCACGGGCCCATGCTTTGCTGCCAAGAGGCCTCCCTCCACCCGACCAAGACGCCATGGCGTACCTCGCCGACGTGATCCTGCACCAACCGCCAGACATGCTGCCGCTCGTCGAGGCGGAGCTCGCCGCGGCGCCGATGGACGGCACCGATCAGGCCGCAGATGATCCCGTATCATGGCTGCTACAGCACATCGCGGCCAGCGATATCGGCAACATATCCATGGACTCGTTCCACGCGTCGGACGATAGCCAGGACGGCATCGATACCCAGGATCGAGACGGCACGACACCACCAGGCGACTCGGCCCAGCGTGACCGCGACAGTGAACCCTACTTAGGGCACACCTCGTTGCACAGCAGTCCGCCCCACAACTCAGCTCAGGCCGACCCCGGCGCACAGCTCAACGACGCTGAAGGCGTCACTGCCGCCGACGCGACAAGCCATTCCACTGCGTCGCCAGCTCATGCCAGCCCGTGCAGTGGCGGCTTCAGCCCCGCTGCAGCACTGGCTAGACCTGGACATCCCCAGACCGCAGGTGGCAACACCACGCCCTTCACCTCTGTACACCGTGACAACGCGACTGACTCCAACCCCAGTGTCATTGGCCTCTGGCAAGCCGACACCGACAACGACCCCATCGATGATGAGTACCCAGATGCCAGCGGTTCCCACGAGCCCCAGCACAGCGCAGCGGCATCACGACATTGTGGCTGCCTCATCTGCCTCTTTGTGGCCACGTACGCCATCGCGATAGCAATGCCGTACAAGGACCAGATCGATGGGTACTTGCCGACACCGAGCCGAGACCCCAGCTACCGACAACGACGACGACGCAAAGCGACGGCACCAGGCCCATCGGTGCCCACCACATCCCGACGCACAACGACATACAACGTCACGTCCACATTGTGGGCCACTCTCAAATGGACCAGCGTCAAACTCAGAGATAGCGTCTCGGGCGGAGCCACCGCAGTCGGGGTCGGCCTCGGGGGTGTCCTGAAATGGGCCAGCGGCAAGCTAGGGGCTATTGCCACGGGTGGAGTCGTGTGTGGTCTTCTACTCGTCGGTGCCAAACTTCTTGCCCAGGGAGCTGTCGGACACGTAGGAGCCCGCATCTGTGCGCGGGCCCTGGACTCATCCACAGCCCAGTGGTGCCTCCGCTGTTGCCAACCGAGCAGGAGGCCGCGTGATGAGGCCACATACAAAATGCCGTGCACGCTCGCCGACGAACACGACGACCAGCATGTGCACGCACTCCGACATCCGCTGCTGCAGGAACACTACGCCGCAGCAGTTGCCGCCGCAGTCGCCGATGTCACTACCGCCACCACCGCCGCCATCGTCGAAGTCACTGCCGCCGTATCGCGAGCCTCGTCTGTCACACCAAGATCGACCAGCCCGTCTCCACGAGACGGCTCCAAGAGCGGCGCGGCATTCGGTAACCTACCGACTAACGAGGATGCCACAGCACACGGCAGCGACACCGAGGCAAGGGAAACGCGTGAGCGCACCCACGATAGCCCGTGGTCCATCTTCCGACATGCTGACGCTCGTGGTTCCTCCCCCGACGCGGACACCCAACCACCACGACGGCGAGCACGCTATGCATCACCCGACAGGCCCCAGGCGCCTTCAGGCCCTGGTATGCCTTACACAGCCCTCAAGCCACCGACACGCAACTTACGCAACACTATCCAGCGCGACCCAGCGGTCCCCGTGCCGCCGAAGAGCATACTTAACGCCCTGTATCAAAACGGCTTTGCGCTAGGTAACAGTGGCGTGTCTACAGAGGACATCAAAGACGCTCTGCGACTCCACGACCATCCTCGATTTACTCATGATCCAACACTCCAAGCGCTGGGGCCGTGGACGGACATCATGCAGAGGCCACCGAACCGCCTCACTTGGGTGCTGGAAGACTCGGGCGGGAACTCAGGCGAGACAATCTTCCCATACCTCACGTGGGACCTCCGCCAACCCACCACCGACGCGCCCACTGTCTTCTGGCATGGGACCCGCGGCGACCTTGCGGCCCGTCTTGCTGCCAGTGGAGGGCACCTCTTGCCAGGTCCCCGCCGTGAAGCGAAGGGCCGAACTGGCACCAACGTTGGCCGCACGTACGCGAGCGTGCACCCTTCGCTGGCCGCGTGGTACGCAATGCCGCCCCACCCGCCCTACAGTCTTGAAGACGACACCCTCGCGTGGGGACCCATCGCACTCTGGATGTGCGAGGCCACCCAACCACCGCGCGGGGAAAACAGGCACAACTACGTGAAAGGGGAGGCCCACGGAGCGCGCCTCATTTACCCTCGGGTCCTGAGCCTCCTCATCCGCATGGACTGGTGCGCCCCCACAGAAGCTGCTTCCAGGTGCCGTGCCCTACCACACGCCTATGGCATGGGCGACTGCGCGCACGCCCTTCACATCGCTGGCTACGATCATCCAGATCTCCGTGAGGCGGCTGAAGCTCACGACCAGGAAGCTAGCACCAGGCGCAGACCAGCCATCGCGGCAGCGTGGCCACCGCCGCAGGCACTATACTCGCCAGAGGCAGCGCGAGTATGGGCCAAACAGCACTACGACACGGAAGCAGCCACCAGGGATGACCCTAACCAGCCCCGCCCACGCGTCTCGCTTCACATGCTCCAGCTGGACCCGAAACCACTCATCGACCTGGTGTACACTGGCTTGCAAGCTGTCCCCGTGCGGGGGCACCCTGACGCACGCGGGTCGCGCCCCAGCGGCTCCAGCCCTGGGGCCGCGTCGGGCCCACCACGCACGTACAAGTCAGGCACAGCCCTGGCGCACAGTCCAGACCGCTCATCGACGTCATCAGGAGCCGACGAACGCCGTACGCCTTCCCTCATCAGCGCGGCCGCCGCCCTCGCCCGAGGCCGTGCCCGCCCACGGCGATCTGCCTCTCGCTCGTCACGACAGAGTGGCGGGAACTCCACCTCAGACAACAGTGGCATCGAGACGTGGGAGCACATTGTGACGGAAGAGGAGCCGACTGCCTACCACGTCCTCGCCTACCACGTCCGTGATGTGCGGACCCGTGTCAATGCCCCTGGCATCGAGGTCTGGCTTGACCCTGGTGATCACCACGACGGTGCCTACTTACCGTGGGGGACGACAGTCATGGGCCACCGCGTTATTGACCCTGCGGTGGCGGGGCGGGACGGCTGGGTCATCCTCCACCACGACCACGGCGACACCACTACTAAGCTCTGGGCACCGACCCAAGTCCACGTCAAAGCGGACGACACCTGGCGCACCGTCATGGTACCAGCGGACATGGGGCCCCAGTGGATCAGGTGCCATGCCGAGGACGCTCGCCTCCCCGCCGAGGTTGTCCGCACTACAGGCCAATCCTGGTTTGCTGACGTCTGGCCCTTGTGGGATCGCCCGCGACCCCACCCAGACGACCCAGGCACAAATGAGCATGCGCTCCCGCCTTTACCAGGACGCTGGTCTTGCCTACAGTGTCGATTCCAATGCTGTCAGTACTGTGCGGCTCGCCGCAACACGCAGCTCGGCACCTCGGGCCAACCAACGTGCCCAGACTGCGCCCGCAGCGGACTGCGTACACTCATGGACTGGTCCACGGACTACTCGTGCAACAGTTGGACGTGTGCATACAGCACCAACAACAGGGACTCCGACACATGCTGCCTGTCCAGCAGGTGCCCCCATCCCCCCAGTCCACACAGCCTGCTCGACGTCCGTGCCACAGGGATGCCGCCGCACATCCTTGCCCGACAATTCGGCAACGCGCCAGCCCTCCACGACCTTAAGGAACCCCCCCGAGCGCCTTCAGGCCCCGGGGGGGAACCTCCACAACCAGGGCAAGCAGGTTACCAGGGTCAATGGTACTTCCCACCGCAGCCGCGGCGCGTCCCCAGGCAGGGACTGCCTGACGGCACAAGGCGGCCACCTGGATTCACAGGAACGGGGATGCCCGAAGAACCTTTCCCCGACCAACCGCTTTGGAGGGAAGGCTACGTGCTCTTCAGTCCCCACCAGGCCCTCAAGGAGGAATTCACCTTCAACAAGACGGTCCGCCGACCCTACTCCCTAGCCATCACCAACATGTACAGGGACCGTGTCACGGTCAGGACCGTCTGCGAGTCGATCGCCGAGCGCATCCACGCTACCCGCACCCGCTGGCGAGACGTAGTACTGTACTGGGACGCCGAGGGTGGTCCTGGGCCTCAAGCCCTCGACTACGACATGCGACTCTGCGACGCCATGGTGAGCCGTGCCACGACCGAAGCCGAGCTAAACCACGACCGCAGCAACCGTGGTAGTTTCTGCCTCTATGGACCAGCGCACCAGCGAGCCGTCAACATCACGGCGATCTCCGAGCCGCAGAACATCGACTACATGGAGCATGTGCGGCGATACTCACCCGTAGGGGGGACCTACCCTGACCACGCCTTCGAGCACGTCTATCGGGGCTGGCAGCGGCCCGACGTGCCCACCATCCTCCCCGACACCCGTCCCCTCTCGAGAGCCGACTGGCAGCGACACCAACAGCACCAGCAGCGCATTCAGCAGCGGGACCAACGTGACGCAGGACAGCAGGGCACGCCACGCTACCGCTCCCCCGCGCGAGTCCCGACAGGCGGTAACACGGCCTACGACGGGGTTGCCGCCTACTACCGTGGCCCCATAGGTGCCAGGCCCGCGGCTGCTGGAGCAGCCGCCTCCAGCTACGGCCACGCCCCCCACGCCAGGGTACACCCAGCGGTCATCGGCTACCCGCGTGCACCCGTGCAGGCCCTCCCAAGGGCCACCTCGCCAGTGCCAGGGTCCACGCGCGCCTGGGGCCTTTACTCAGGCCGACATGATGGCACCTCCAGCAACCAGCCCGCAGTGATAACCCCTGCGGCTTCAGCCCAGGGGGCTGCAACAAACCGTGGCAGGGCTGGGCGCCCCGAAGGATGGCGTGATGCGAACGTGCGCGCTTGGCAACCGCGCCAGCACACGCCCCCGCCAAACGTGGCTGCAGCACTGCGCCCTGCCCAGGCAAAACCTGCCCCACCTGAGCGGGAGAGGCAGCCGCTTACCCCGCTCGTCCTCACGCACATCCAGGCGCATCACAGCGCCTCCCCGCGGCACAGCGAGGGAAGCGCCCACCACGTCAGCCCCCGCCCCGACGCTGTCGACCCTGACCAGGCCACAGCCACGGCGGAGGGCGGCACAAGCGCCTCTCGCCAGCCCAGCCCATCACCCTGCGCGGCGCCGATCCGATCCCCGAGCAGGGCGGATTCCGAGCGCGCTAATGCCCAGGCGACCTCGCCACGCGACCGCCACACGGGCGGGCGCGTCCCGCGCAGCAGGACCTGCAGCCGCCACAGTTCACGCAAGGCCCCAGGGAGCTCCACGAGCTCGCCGCCTCGCGAGACTCAGGCTGATGGCCGAGCCCCCGAAGTGGTGCCACGCTTCGGAGCCAGCGTCATCGAACCTGGCCAGGTCGACCTCGAGCCGACGCCGTCCACGGACCACGAGCCGCCGCTGCCCACCCGCGTGATCGTCCCCATCGACGAGGCGCCAACCTTCGACCCGTTCAAGAACAAGTACCGTGTCAAGAACCTTGTGGCGGGTTTCGGCGGTGGCTCACCGCTCTCACCTCAGAGTCGGGGCGGAGCCCCCGCCACCTCAGCCGCTGCCGCGGCAGCGGCGGCCCCGCGGGGAATCAGCCCTGTCCGCAACGTGGGCCTCACGGCAGCGGGCATGGACGAGGCCCAGCGCCAGGCCTCCGACCGTGCTGCTGGAGCTGTTCCACCAGATGCTGCTCATCAAGATACTGACGGGGCGGGCGCGCCACCGCAGGACGGACCAGCGGTGTCGCGTGCGCAGTATATGCGCGTGCGTTGTGCCGCTGCCGCGCCTAGCCGCCGCCGCTGGTTCGCTTTTGCTTTTGTGTTCGGCAGGACGGATCGAGGAGTCGCCTCCCTCTCCCTCTGCTGCCGTCTCACCTCTCCTCCCCTCGTCCCCTACGGTACTGGAGTGAGGAGGATTTTTCGTGACATTTTTACTGACGTTTATGAACCCCCCCTGGCGCAGTGCCGACCGTGTCCCGCCTATATCTCTGGCCTGACGGCGGCTTCAGCCCCGGTCAAGCTAATCCATAGGAACGCCATGAGCTCCTACTGTGGCCAAGCCTTCTACCTGGGCGAGGGTCAGGCTGACCTTCACCGTGCGGGGCGTGCAAACCCCAGTTCCACCGATGGAGACGGGCCAGGTCGCTCCATACACCTCGTCAGCCTTAACATCACCAGTCTCTCAGCGAATTGGCCAACCATCACCGCTCTTGGTGTCGACCACAACGCCGCAGTCATAGCACTGCAGGAGACCCGACATGCCAAGCCGACTAGACAAGCCATCGCTACCAGCGCCGCCAATCCACTCCACGGAGGATACCACGCCAGTCTTGGACCTGACCTAGATCTGGCGCGAGCCCAGCGCAGAGCTGCCCACGGCGGCACAGACCACACCGTCGTGGGCAACACTGGCGCCTCGGGAGGGGTCGCCATCCTCTCTAAGGATGCCATTGTCGACTCCACTGTCGACGACAATGCGCCCTGTATCGTCGCCCTCAAGGCCAAGAAAAGATGGCACGAGGTCTTTCTCCCGCTCTGCACTCAACACCGCCGCAGGCGGCGACGAAACAACCACGGGCCCGCGGGGATCTACATAGCGAGCCTCTACGGGATTGCTGGAGGAGACAGCACAGCTCTTTTTCGGCTCGCTGACTGCGCCGCCGCTAGGGTCGGCTCAGCCCCCTACTTTCATCTGCATGGACGCCAATACGAACATCGACGACAATCCACACCTTCTGCACATGTTGCAGCACGGATGGTTCAACGTCGCTGAGGGCACACCAGACCACACCATGCACACATACGGCAATATCCCTGACTGGGACCGCGTCACCAAGTGCCCCCGCACTTCGCGCATCGATTATATCATTGCCAACCAAGCGGCGCGATCCCTTGTCACCGACTTCTGCTACCTTCGCGACTTGCCAGCGAAGTCTCATGTTGGCCTGCAGGTCACGCTTGACCTCAGTCGCCTCGACCATACGGCCCGACGTCTTCTTGCCCCCACGCCCTACCCTCCCGACGATGGAGCTCATGAGGGTCACGAGCTGCAGGCACTAGGGACCCTCATCGCTGGGCGATATCAGGACCGCATGGAACAGGCCGACACACGCGACGACGTGGAGCGCATGTTCGCCCTGGCTAACGAGGCCAGTCATGAGTACCATCTCACCCGTCTGCGCGACCTGCCACCTCCACCGCCCGACCACCCAAAAAAGAAGCCCCCCACCATGCACGGGCTCACGCCCACGTTCGAAGAGCGACCAGTTGTCCCCCGCGCCTTCCCCACCTACGGAGCTTCCACGATACACATGAACCGACTGCGCAAGCTCCATCGGCAACTCTGTGAGCTACGTTTCATCGGACAGCACCATCATTTAGATTGCCGTGCCATCCCGCCGTACCTCGCGCAGCGCATCGACTGCACGTGGACCGCGGCCCGCCTCCTATGCCACAAGCTGCGCCCCACGGTTCTCCTAGACTTCCCCGAGGCCTGGACCCCCGACGAGCCAGCACCTCACGGAGAGCACCTTGACGTTTTGATCCAACACCTCGACTTGGAGCTGGCGCGACGTGCGAACCGTGCCAAAGCTGAACGCATCAAGATATGGGCTGAGGGCGTCCGCGAGCCAAGCGGGCGAAAGGCGGCCATATACGCACGGGCTGCTGACAGCTCGCCCACGGCGTATCTCCGCACGCCTACCACACCTGACGATACGCAACTCCACTGCGACACCAACGCCTTTAAACCTGACGAAGCTAGCACGGACGACAGCGACGCTGACACCGAAGCTGGCGGCTTCAGCCCCAGCGACGGTAGTTCGCCCGACACGGACAGCGACGAAGACCACACTCGTGAACCACCACCTGCGCAAGTCCCCGACATCCTCCCTGCCAACGCCATTGTTGCTAACACCAAGGACATGCTTAAGCTCATGGTCGACACCTGGGAGCCCATCTTGGGCAGGTACCGTGCACGTGCGGGACATGACGCCGAAGCCATGCCGACGTGGGCCGACTTCTACGACGAGTACCGACAAGAGCTGCCTACGCCATCACCAGCTACCCCTTTCCACCTCACCGACGACCAACTCATCCACTTCATTCGCACCCGTTCACCGCGCCGCGCGGGGGGACTGGACGGCTGGACTACTAAGGAGGCTAAGGAGTTACCCGACGACATTCTTCGCCTCTTCGCCAGCGTCCTACGCGCTATGCAACGCACTGGCACCATCCCAGAACCCCTCCTCCACGTGCCAAACCCGTGCCTCCGAAAAGGCCGAGGCGAACTCCCAACGGACCAACGACTTCTCTCGGTGCTTTCCGTTTGGATGTATGCGTGGGAAGCGCCAGCTTACCGCAGCCTCACGGACTGGCGGAAAGGATGGACCCACGCCACGAGTTTTGGCGCTGTCCCCAAAGCTACCATTGGGGACGTCAGCACCTCTCTTGCCCTGCGCATCGAACACGCCAGGGCCTTACTCCTTCCCTTAGCTGGAGCTGCCCTGGACCGACAGAAGTGTTTCGACTACCTCATCACGGACATCTGCCTTAACCTTGCGCTTCACGCGGGGTGTCCCCAAGACATCGTTACTGTCCGCAGAAACTTCTACAGTCGCCACAAACGCTACATCCGCATGAACGGTGCGTACTCTAAGGAACTGGCCAGGACAAACGGTCACCTCCAGGGAAGCTCTTGGTCCCTGGACGACATTAAGCTGCTCATGTGTGTGTGGACCAAGAGACAGCATCGATACGTTCCGCGATCACTCAGCACTACCTTTGTTGACGACAGCAACTCCACTACCCACACCGCGCCTGAGTTGCAGAAATCTCTTGATGAAACCGCCAAGTTTGATCGATTTTCAGGTCAACGCATTCACCCTGGCAAAGTGGCGGGGTGGGCGCTCACCGACGAGCTTCACACCGCCGTTACCCAGCTCACTCTGGCGGAACGGCCCTTACGCGTGGTCGACTCCTTCAAGCTCGTCGGGAGTTACATCAACGCCGAGGCAGCGCCGGCTCCAGCCGCGCTTAACCTCACGGCCACCGCTGACGCCCGTGTTCGCAGGGCGACTAGTCGCCTGCCGCGCATTGGCAAGCTCCCATCACCGATGCTTATTAAGGCGCGGCACGCCCGTTCCCTTGCTGCCAGCGTCTGTACCACGGGCACCGACATTCAAGCCCCATCAGGCCCCGTCAAAACTGCCTACAACCATGCCCTTAAGGCGGCTATCCGCCCCAAGGGAAACAGGTGGGTCGAGTTTTGGACTCTCATGGCCGTGTGCGTCCCAGGACACGCCCTGGAGATTGACGCCATTATGCAGCGTGAAGTCTTCCTGTGTCTGCGGCGACAGGTAAACCGCGACGCTACTCTCTGCGGTCTCGTCAGGGATCTCCAACACCATGTCCAGACCCTTTTCGGGGGAGGACCTGTCGGACGACTTGTCCAGACGCTTCAGCAGCTCCGTTGGACCTGGCCCACATTTGGCATCATGTACGACGACTGGGGCTGTCAGATCAGTTGGCTGAACTTACCCCAAAACGCCTTCCTTCACATGCTGCGAGCCTCACAACGCAGAGCCTTTCTGAGAAAAATCAAGCCACGGCGTCATGACCTTGGACACCTGGCCTCTGTCAGACAGGGCCTCGACCTCTTCGCCAGCACGTGGCTCGCCCGAACGAAAGGAGCAGCCAAATGCAACGCATGGCAGCTGGCGCTCCTCCTAAACTACCTGTCGGGCGGGGACCACACCCAACAGCGACGATCCCGATCAAACACGTCCGCTGACCCCAGCCCCATCTGCCGATACTGCGACGAGGAAGAGGAAACTCAGGAGCACACTGTTCGCGACTGCAAGTGCTGGGCCCGAGAAAGAGTCCCTCTCACCACCCTCATCAGTGACGAGCAGTGGGCCCGTCTTCCGCCGCACACAAGACACTGCGGGCTCTTCGATGAAGACCCAGCCCTCCTCGACCTGCAGGCCGACCTCGCGAGGGACCCGCTACCTCAGCCCATACCGCGGCCCCCACCTGAGGGAGATCCTGCGGCTTCAGCCCAGGACTCCTACACCACCTACCTTGACCACGACACTGGTTGGACATGGGTCTACGCTGCCACGGACGGTGCATGCACCAACCAAGCCATCCCATTGCTTGCACGAGCGGGCTACGGCGTCTACTACGGCATCGACCACCGCATGAACTACAGTGCACGCGTTCACGGCATTACGCAGAACGCACAGCTTGCGGAGACCCTCGCCATTGTCCACCTCACGGCATGTGCTGAACGGCCCGTACACGTTTTCGTGGACAACCAGGCGGTGGTTGATGGTTTCCAAAGGATCATCGACGGACACTCACCACCGCAGGGCACGCACGTGGAGCTCTGGGAAAAGATCCACCGATGCGTCATGGCCAAGCCCAACATGTTCCGCGTCGAGAAAGTCGCTAGCCACCAGGGCGACATGGGCATCGACCTCGGGCTCATCGGGCCCATCGCGGAGGAGTTCAATCGTCAGGCTGACGCCCTCGCCACAACGGCGGCACGTACTCATAACCTTCCAGACGACATTGTCGAAGCTGCCAAATCACGACATCGCCAAGCGACCGTGCTTCATGGAGTCGCTGTCGCCATCTACGAGCGTAGACACCGTACACTCCCCCTCCCACACCGCAGGGCTGGGTTCACAGCTGCGGAACTCAACAAAATGGAACCAAATCCCCTGCTGTCTGACCAGGCACCACCCGCGGCTGGACCAGACATCCCACAGAACCCGGACGAGCTCTGGGCCGAGGCCCAACGGGCGATATTCGACGAACAGGAGGACGACCCGTTCGGCTTTGGTGGGGGCCTGGACTTCCTGGGCGACGGGCCAGCCAGCGCCAACCCTGCCCCGTCGGGCACCCGCACGGCGCCCCCGACTCCGCCATTGAGAGCGGCAGCGCACCCACATGACAACGCCGCTCATTTTCAAGACGCTGACGAACAGGAGGATGACCTGTTCAGCTTCGGTGGGGGATCGGACGCTTTGGACGACGGACCAGCCAGCGAAAACCCCGCCCCGTCGGGCAACCTCTCGATCCCTACTGCGACTCCGTCCCCGAGAGCGACATCGCCCACATACGATGATATCGGCCACCGCCAAGACGCCGACCATGACCTGGGTGACCCCCGCGGACTGAGTGGCATGGAGGACGCACCGCCGATACCACACGCTGCCGACCATGCCGCCCTACCGAGACGCCAACCTTCTACGCGACCGACCTCAGAGCCCTTGCACGGCATCATGACTGGTCCCACCGCGCAAACCACTCCGCCCCCCCACCGCCGGCAGCCCGCGGGGGCGGCTTCAGCCCCCCCGCAGGGTACTAAACCAGACAGGCCCTCGTGCCCCATCCACGCTTCCATCGTTGCTGAGCGAGAGGAAGCGGCTCTCCCGACCTCTCGGGGCGTGGCCCTAGCGGCTCCAGCCCTGGGGTCGCGTGGGCCCCTCCAGTCACCCTTTCAAGGGTGACGGACGACAGCGTACAGGGTGCCGCACTACGCTAGTCCACCATTTGGACAGGCGTACCGAGGACCTCGCCTCTGTCTCGAGGCCCTCGGCTGCTGGCACTGAGCAGCCACCCCTCACCGACCGCGAAACCGAGCTGTCACAGGCTATGGCTGCTCTCCAGCAGAGGTGCTTAGCTCTCGCCGCGGACCTCGCCGCCGCCCAAGCTCGTCAAGGCCCTCTACTCCAGCGCCTCCACAGCGCTGGGCGAGCCTTTGCTGAGCTGCTCACGGCCTCGCCCGATGGTGCCGTGCCGTCACTCACCATCCAAGCTATGCTGTCATCGTTCCGCGGCGCTCCACCTGGTGCCCCGCGCTAATCTCCTCCTTTCTGCCTGCCCGTGTGTACGCGTGGCTCCGCGTCCACGGTGTCAGGGCGTGGGGGCGGGGGGTGCCCCGTCACTGCGCGCCGCTTTGCGGCCAAGCGCCCAACTGGCGGTCTGCCAAGCCGCCTAGCCACGTGTCAGCACGTCGCCTTTCTTGTTGGGGCCTATTTCCTCACGCGGTCTGACAGGTGAGATCATCATCGTCTGTCCGCCGTCTGTAGCGTCTGTCGCACTGCGCCGGGGGAGGGGTTTTTTTGTTGCCCGCCCTCGTATCTAAAGGCTGCACCGCCGCAAATAGTGCATGCGAGTTGTCGCACCGCAGTGCGCCTCGCGGACGGACCCTGGTCCGCCTACTTGTCCGATCTCTCTCTCTCTCTCTCTCTCTCTCTCTCTCTCTCCCTCTCTCTCTGTCTCTCTCTCTCTCTCTCTCTCTCTCTCTCTTTCTTTATGTATGTATTTCTCTCTCTCTCTCTCTCTCTCTCTCTCTCTCTCTTTCTCTCTCTCTCTCTCTCTCTATATATATCTCTCTCTCTCTTTCTCTCTTTCTCTCTTTTTGTTCTCTCTCTCTCTCTCTGAATCCTCCATCTCCCCCTCCCCGAGGTCACTTAACGTCGCGCATCGCGCCCCGCGATGCGCGGCGCGCGGTCATCTTCGCGCCCTCGCGCCTTCGCGCGGCCCCTCTCCCCCCGCCCCGCCACCCCTGGGGAGAGGACGCCCGCCCTGGCCCAGACCGCGACGCGCGAAGCGCGGTTATCTTCGCGCCCCTGGGGGTGATCTAGCATCCCCGACGCTCGACCCCCGCGCCGATCGAGGTGTCTCGCAGCCCTGGGCCCGCCTCGAATTCCCCAAACCGTTCGTCGAAGAGGCTGAGCTGGTCTTCGTCGTCGCTACGTTCGCTAACGGGCTGACTCCAGCAATCCGCATGCGACTGGAGCAGATAGCGCGCCGCCCTCGGGAGCGGACGGGGCCCTTGCATCCCGAACGTCGTCTGGCGTCGCCGCGCGAGTCCTCCAAGAGATAGTGGAATGGACGGTGGCGACGCGCTGCCAGACGACGTTCAGGAGACAAGAACCCTTCCATCCCCTGCTGGCCGCGCGCCAACACTGAAGAGGCACGCGGATGAGGGCTTCCACAGTTATGTCGCGGCGCTGCTGATCAGTCAAGGACATGTCGACATGTCTCTGGCGGGACGCACCGCGCGAACAGTTCGGGCTCGACTGCAGCGAGAGAACGGGGGGCCTCGCCCCCCCCCCCCCCCCCCCCCCAACGCGATCGCGGGGGGAGGGCGCAGGGGGGGGAGGAGGGAGGGGGTGGACTGGGGCGGGGGAGGAGGAGGAACGGAGGAGGAGGTGGAGGAGGACGAGGGGGGGGAGGCAGACGCGGCAGAGGAGGGGGAGGAGGGCGGCTCGAGGACTCGGCATGGCAGCAGCGTCGCGGCAGCGGTTGGCGCAGGCCGCGGGCCTCTCAAAGGAAGCCGAAGTAGAGCAGGGCCCACCGCGCAGCCCGCGATGCACAGGCACCTGTTCACGTTGAGCCTGCCCCTGTCAAGGCTGCGTCGCGCTCCGCGGCGCTCAGGCCCCCCGCGAACGACCGCGCCTTCAGGCCGAGGTGATCGGCCCTTGCCGCGGGGTTCCCAACATCCTCGATGGCGAGGCCAGCGATGAGCCACCTCTTCAACCGCAACTGGCACTCCTCCGGCGACAAGCCCCCCACCCCGAAGTCAATGCGCGTCTTGCACTTCAAGTCGGGCTTGTCGGAATCGTTGGAGTGCAAGCCGCAGGTCGCGCCCCAGCCCACGCACGCCCCCTTGGACCACACCTTTTGGGGGGGGGGGGGCGCGCGAGCAGTGGATGGCAATGGGCCCCTGAGGATCGGCAGTTCGAAGATGGGGCCCTGAGGGATGGGGCCCTGAGGATAGGAGAGCATTCCAAGCTGACCCCCCGCCCTTTGGGCCCCCCCCCTCAGGGCCTTATCTTCGAACCCCCGCACAGGCGCAGGAGGTGCAGGAGGTGCAGGAGGTCCGCCACCGCCGGCGCCGCCGACGCCAAGGCCAGAGTCAGCGGAGGCGCCGCCAGCCCCCGGCGCGCCGCCGCGCTCGCCGCCGAGGGTGCCCGCCTCCATCCAGACGTCGTCGTCGCAATCCCCGTCGTCGCTGCCGACGGACTCGTCGTCAACGTGCTTCTGCCTCATGGCCTTGATGACGGCCCACTCGCCCTTGGCCTTGGGGCCGACCTCCTTAACATCTGGCATCTTGCGGATGCGCTTCTCGCTGAACGACTTGATGCCGTCGGTGAACATCTTATGCTCATCGTCGACAAACTTGGGGTTGCGCTTCTGCTTCTCAGACAACTGGAGCCACGCCCCAGCACCATGGGCGCCCAGCCTCGCCTTCAAGAGGGACTCATACAGCGGTGTGGTCGCCAGCGACCTCGTCGCCACTCTTGGGATGATCTCTGGCGGGGTCAGCCGCGCGCAGATTAGAGCTAGAGACCATGAGGTGTGCTTCGAAGAGAGGTCAGCTGTGATGATATTGCCCTCCACGTCGGCGGCGAGGTACAAGTTGACGCGAGGGCCCCTGTGTCTGGCGACTCCGACGAAGACGAACATTTGAAAATCATCATCATCAACGCCCTCGCCTGAAATGGCGATCTCCCAGAACGTAGTCGTCTCGCGATGGGCGCCGTGCAGCTGCCGAGCCAAGAAAGACGTCGCGGCGATGTCCCGATCCTGTTGCATGCACATGCCGTAATGAGACTGTCGGCACGACAAATGCCGAACGAAAGAGACATCCTTGGGAACCATGCCTGAATCCAAAATGAACATGCTCTCTAGGAAATCGTCGGACAGGGAGGGGCCCCACGTGGAGAAACCGCTCTTCGGCCCCAAGTCGATCTCGAACACCCTCGCCAAGTACTCCCGGGCCTTCTCGGGGTCGAGGGGGAGCTTCTCAGAGGCGAGGCCCCACGGTGCGGATTCATCCCTAGCGCGGGCCTGGTCTGGGCCGACCTCTGCGCCCTCGCCCGCAGCTGCGCGGCCTGCATCAGATCGGTTCCGGGCATCAACCTCCCACGGGTCCTTCTCGTCTTGCGAGAGATCCTCGTACATGGCGCACGCCTGCCTCATGAAAGCTTTGTAGCTCATGCCAGACCCCCTGCCCTCGTTGTTCCAGCGATTGCTCGCGAACAAGAAATGAGCCCTCACCGTGCCCGGCACGCGGCGACTCGCCTGGCCCGCCTTCAACGGCACGCCTTTCTCCAAAAGGTCTCGGCGAGTTGTCCTGGACGGGTCCTTCCCGCCGGCGGCAATGTGTTCCTGGCGCCACTGCGAGCAAAACCCGCCTGAGCTCGCGCGGTGCACCGACGGCGCGTGGCCACTCTTGATATTCGAGGCCTGTCTAAACTGCGCCAGGAGGCGCTCCACGTGCATGTTGGAGATCTTGCCGTGCCGCCCCCACTGCCGCATGGCCTAAGTCCCACCAGCTCTTTAGGCGGAGGTGGTTTAGGGAGATTCCTTTTCCGCCCCCCCGTCGTCCTCTTCGGCCCCCCTGGACCTGGGCGGAAGGTTCCGCGAGGGGTTGGGGCGCCCAAGATGGCCCAAGACGGCTCCAAGAGGGCATCAGAGAGCCCCAGATGGCCTCCAAGATGGCTCAAGATAGCCCAACATGGATCAATATAGCTGGCCTTCTCCCCTTTTCGCTTCCGATGGGCTTCTGAGGCCTCACGACGGTTCCAAGATGGCCCATGAGGGCCCCAGGAGGGGCCCGAGAGAGACCCAGGATGGGCCCAAGAGCGCCCCAAGAGCGCCCCAAGAGGGCCCCAAGAGGCCCATTTGAAGGCCCCGACGGGGGGGGCAGACAAACAACCCAGGAAGCCCCTGGATGCGTGCCCCCACGCTTCCCTGATCAAAGCAACTCCTCTGGGCATCGTTGCTGACAAGATCACCGTTTCAGGATGGGCTGGTGGGGATTAGCGAAGCGTGAACGATCGAAAAAGAAGAAGGGACTGATGGGGGAGGGGGGGGGTAGAAAGGGGGAGGGGAGGGATGCGGCATGGGAAGGGAGGGAAAGGTAGGTGGATGAGGAGGAAGGCAAGGAGGGATATGAGGAGGCTACATGGACCAGCGCTGAAGGCCAGGACGACCCGGAGGCCCCTGGCCCCCAGCGCGCCCCCCCCAGGGCCCCTGGCTGGGTCAGCGGCAGGCGCCACTCTCACCAGCCAGGGGCCCTGAAAAGAAAGGGGGAGAAAGAGGAGAAGGAGGCACGGAGGCAAGGGGGTGGAGGAGGCAAGGAGACATATGAGGAGGAGGACGAGGATGCAGATAAGGCCGCGGCGGCCCAGAACTCGTCGCATTGCTCGAGGTCCCTGGCGCTCTCGAGTATGTGTCGAACATGCCGGTCGGGCTCCTCCCCCCTCCTCTTCCTCCTCTTCCCCTTCCTCCCCCATCCTCCTCTTCCTCCTTCCACTCCTCCATGGCGCTCCTCGCGCCCGGCGCTACCCCCCAGGGGCCTTCTTGCTGAGCGCGTGCTCGAGACAACACTCCGGGACGTCAAAGAAGGCCCGAGCGATCGCCCTGCGATCGCCCTCGCTCGTCGAACACGTGGCCGAGGCGAACCTAAAAGGGAAGTCCTCGAACGCCAAGGCGCCGAAGAACCAGACTTGGAGTTGCAAGGAGACGTACAACTTTCGCGCCTCAGTCAGGAGATGGCGTTGATCATCAGGCCAATGTTCGAATGTCGGCGCCAAGTCTGGAAGCGCAGGAGGGGTCCGCATCACAATCTCCAACTTGCCCATGCACCTCCTGAATGGCGAAATCGCTGGGTTCGCCACGAGACGAATGGAGTCGCCATCGTGATCCGCAGCCTCCAATGAATGCCACAAGTGGTCGAGGTCTTCGCTGGACCACGCGGCGAGCGATGATGACATGAGGTAGTTCTTATCCTGCAGGCGGTCGAGCGCCCTGTTCAACTTCTGAGCGAGATACTTGCAGTAATCGTCTTCGTCGTAGTTTCCCATGACATCATCGACCTCGCCCTGCGTCGGGAAAGCCCTCGTCATGACGCGGGGCAGCAGCTCGCGAATCAAGACCCCCGCTGAGATCACTGCAGACGTTTTGCCGAAAGTACCAAACCTCGCCTTCGATGGAAAGTCGGCCAACAAACCGAAGAGCAGGCCTGATTCCACTGCGACAGAGCAAAAGCGGCCCCCGAACTCATCATCAGAATCTTCGCAACACCCCGGTCGACAATAATGGATGGGAGGGCCGCGGACATCGCCGTTGAAAAACGAGAGGAGCTTGCTCCGAGCATCGATGCACCTGGCTTCCTGGAGGAGGAGAGGGCACGGCGGAGGGCGAGGTCAGGGCGACGGACGGCAATGTCGCGGGCAACTCAGGGCAAGGAGAGGTGGGAGGAAAGAAAAGGAGGCCTTGGGGTCCTGGGGGCCCTGGGGCCCTGGGTTCCTGGAGTCTTGGGTCCTGGGGCCCGGGTGGGTGGGTGGGCGGGCAAGTCTCTCTCTCCCCCTCGCCCAAATCCTCGGCGGACTCGCGCAGCATCTGGCCGCCCTGCATCGCCGGGCCCACCGCTCGGCCGACGCCGTGCTTGAAGATGATATCCAGCATCTGCGCGTGCCTGATGTTGGGGTTCCAATCTGGCGGCACGGGGGCCCGCCGGCATTCCCAAGCCAATGACTTCAACGCCCTCATCATCCTGACGTAGACGCCCGGCCTGGCACAAACGTACTGAATGGAGAAGGCGTCGCCGACCAAACTGTCCTCCTGGACCGCCGCCGCCACGACGCGGCGCATCAAGTGAACCGTGCAGAAGGTTGGCTGGAAGAGGACGTTGGCGGGCAGCTGAGCGTCGAGGAACGCGAGGAGGCGCTTGTTGGCTGCCGCTCCGTCAGGCACCTCGCAGCGCACCAGGAATTTGCGCGCAGCTGCCAGCTCGCGCAATTGATCTAACCATATCGGTGTCCGGGCCTGCGCAGAGGCGATGGTGCTCGCTTTGCACTTTGCAATGAACACGGGAGGTATGTGCACGGCGCGCGACTCCCAAGTGCTGCTGCCAGCGGCGCCGGAGATGTCCTGGTAGTGGATCCCCAGGGTCTGGGCGAAGAGCTCGAGCACGCCCTTCTGCGGAAACCCCTTCTTGCTGAAGTGGCCCAGGTAAGTCTCGCGGTCCACCGTCTTCCAGCCGCCGTTGTCGTCAGGCACGCGGCACCTTGCACGCCTGCGGGGCTCGCGAGGACGACCGGCGCAAAGGGGGAAGGGGTCTCTGACGGCGGGGGGTGGTCGAGGGCGGCAGGAGAGGGCCCCCGAAATTTGGCGCCCTTTGGGGCCCCGAAAAAGCCATTGGTTCCGCGGCCGCCCCCATGCTGCGCAGTGGCACGTTCGCGCCACTGCGCAGCACCCCCCCGGGCCCTGCTTCTCAACCCCGAGGCCGCCCCCATGCTGCGCAGTGGCGCGTTCGCGCCACTGCGCAGCACCCCCCCGGGCCCTGCTTTTCAACCCCCCTTGAATATCCCCCCCCCCCCCCCTACTACACGCGCTCACATGCTCGACAGTCGGAGTTGTTTGGACAGGACATCCCAGAGGGCGCAAGACTCTTCCGAGGGCAACTCGACCAAGAAAAAACACGGAGCGCGTGAGCGGGACATGACGCGGGTAGAAGGGGCAAAAGGATACCCGGGGTCGACTTACCAATCAACTCCGACGGCATTCACCCCGATCGCCCGGAGCGCCCTGACATCAAGCCCGCCCACCGCCCGAAGTGCACCGTCATGGGGCTGGCGTCGTGGTTCTTGATGATGACGATGCCTTCGGAGGGCGACGGCGGCGGGATTGGAGATGGGGGGGGGGGGGGGGGGGGGGGGAGATAAGGGAGGAGGCAGGCAGACGGCAGGAGGAGGCAGGGAGGAGGCAGGAGACAGAAGGAGATAGAGGGGGATGGCGGCAGGGGATGGGAGCGAAGGAGGGCTGGCAGCGGGGAGGCAGCAGCGGAGTGAGGCAGGAGAGGGGGGGGGAGAGAGAGAGAGAGAGAGAGAGAGAGAGAGAGAGAGAGAGAGAGAGAGAGAGAGAGAGACGGAGAGAGAGAGAGAGAGAGAGAGAGAGAGAGAAGAGAGAGAGAGAGAGAGAGCGAAAAAAGAGAGAGAGAGAGAGAGAGAGAGAAGAGCGGAGAGAGAGAGAAGAGAGAGAGAGAGAGAGAGAGAGAGAGAGAGAGAGAGATGAGAGGGGCGGACACAGAGAGAGAGAAGAGAGAGAAGAGAGAGAAGAGAGAGAAGAGAGAGAAGAGAGAGAAGAGAGAGAGAAGAGAGAGAAGAGAGAGAAGAGCGAGGAGAGAAGAGAGAAGAGAGAAGAAGAGAAGAAGAGAAGAAGAGAAGAAGAGAGAGGAGAGAGGAGAGAGGAGAGAAGAGAAAAGAGAGAAGAGAGAAGAGAGAAGAGAGAAGAGAGAAGAGAGAGGAGAGAGGAGAGAGGAGAGAGGAGAGAGGAGAGAGGAGAGAGAGAGAGAAAGAGAGAGAGAAACAAAACAAAAAAACGAGGAAGGGAGGATAAGGGAGGGAGGGAATGGGGGAGGGGGGGAAATGAGGGCGGGAGCAGGAAGAAGGGAGGAGGAGGAGGAGGAGCAGGATGAAGAGGAGGAGGAGAAGGAGGAGGAGGGGGGGAGGAGGAGGAGGAGGCGGGGGAGGAGGGGAGGGGGGGGGAAGGGGGGGAGGGGGGGAGTGGCGGAGAAGAGAAATGAGGAAGGATGAATGATGATCATGCGGAGGAGAAGGAGGAAGAGGAGAAGGAGGAAGAGGAGGAGGAGGAGGAAGTGGGGGGCGCGGGGCAGCCGCTTCTCACTCGACAAAGGGAGCCCAGATGCCACTGGAAACGGCCTGGTACACACATGGCGAGATGACGAGGGACTGCACTCTGGCCCTATACTTTGCCCCGTCGCGCACTTATGGGGCGCGCGCCTCCGCGCGCCCCGCGCGGGGGGTTGGATGTGGCAGGCGCCGAAAGGCTAAGCGCTCTTCGAACGTATGGCATCGGATTCAGAACTGCGCCGAGTCAGAACTGCGCTGAGTCACCGGGCGTTCGATGGTTGTTTTGGTGCCCGAAGCTGCGTTCGCCACCTGCAGTTCCGCAGTTCGTCGGCGCTCCGAACTGGCACTCCCTCGCAGCACGCAGCCGTCCGAACTATTCACGCGCAGAGAGTAAATAGGTCGCGAGAAGGGGGGCGACGGGGAGAAGAAGGAGGGATAGGAGGAGGGGGGTGGAGGAGCGGAGGGAGGACGCGGGGAAAAGGGGAGGAGGAGCAGGAAGAGGAGGAGGAGGGGGAGGAGGAGGGGGAGGGGGGGGAGGAGGAGGAGGGGGAGGAGGAGGGGGGGCAGAGGGAAGGGAGGGGGGCAGGAAGAGAGGAGGGGACAGGGAGGAGGAAGGGAAGAGGAAGGGATGAGGACGAGGGGGGGCGAGGGGGGGGGGGGGGGGGGGGAGGGTGAAGGGGGGGGGGGGGGGGAGGGGGGGGGGGGGGGGGAAGGGGGCCCCCTCCCCCCCACCCACCCCCTCCGAAACGTCAAAGTCAGGGGCGTGTGGACTGGGTGGCAAACTTGACCTCTGACCTCTGCTGCTGCCGCCACGAATCTACTCCGCCCCCTCGCCATCCCCATCCGCCCCCCGCAACCAGGCGAGCGGCGAAGAGGGGAAGGACGCGCCCCCTTCGCCTGCTTGGAGAGGCTCTCCTCGAGCGCAGCCAGAGCGGAGTCCTCAATCGCCCGCCTCTTGAACGCGCAGTGGGCCTTGCCACCTGCGCCTTCGCACATCTGCAGACAGTTCGCAAAAGATCCCCCTTTCGATCGGCGGTGGGCGGCGGGCGCGCCCATGATGGGGGGCAGAAGAAAAACGCAGGCAGCGGGGGGCAGCATGGCGCGAGAGGGAGCAAGAATACCAAAACGGGCGATGGTGCAACGAGGGAGGGAAAAGCCAGGGAGACAAGTGAGACAACTGAAGCGAGGGCAGCACCAAAGCTGCCCGAAATCACAAGGGGAGGCACATCTAAAATAGCACCTCGACCCCTGTCCTTGAAAGGCCGTCGGCGCGATCCACCCCCCGCGCCGTGACCTGGGCAGAGCAGGCCGCCAGAAGGGAGGGGGGGTCCGGGTCTGCGCTCTCGCGCCCGCCCAGTCGACGCGCGCAACGGCGTCTCTCGCGAGAGGGGGCCACTCTGCCAGGCGCCCGACGAACAACGCCTGCAACGCATATGGCAGGAGAGAGGCAGATAGATGTTGAAGAAGAAAACGTTGGGACGAAGAGCTTTGACAGGCTTGCGAGGATGGGCAAGGAGAAAAGTGTCGAGATCAGCAACAGCACGGCCTCCTGCTGCTTGCGGCTTCGGGCACTGCGCAGAGCCCGCTGCAGCGTCGCGAAGGCGAGAGGCACATGCGGGGGCCCGCCAGAAGTCAGGCCACGGGGTGCCCAATGCCGCCCTCGCCACCAAAAGGCGCATCTCAGCGGTGGCGTAGAGGTTACCATAAGCTTGTTTCCAAGAGGTAAATGTAAACTTACTTACGCGAGTAAGTTGAGCAAGCATTCGCATACTTTTAGTTGGAGGCCCACCCCGAGCGCCCAAGCTACACCAATAGTCATGAGAGAGGCGACAATATGGGATCTTGCAGAGGCTCGCGAGGATCTTGAACTCGTTTTTCTGGAGGGAGGCTTGGGGGCGCGTGTGTGTGTGTGTGTGTGTGTGTGTGTGTGTGTGTGTGTGTGTGCGTGTGTGTGTGTGTGTGTGCGTGTGTGTGTGTGTGGGGGGGAATTGGCCCGCGTGCGAAAGGACAGAGAGCGCCCTGGAATCGCGCGGCAGAGCCGCGGGGAACGGATGGGGCCCCTTGGTTCGAAAGCCCCTGGGCTCTAGACATGAATTTGTTGAACGGTTATTTCCCAGAGAGGTCGTGGGAAGAACCGCAAGGCCAAGCCGAACCCTTAAATATAGCGTTGACTCCGTGATAACGAAGTCGGCGCACTGGGGGACAAAACTGCCGAGCTCCACTCCGCGCAGGCCCGCGAGCGCCTCGGAGAAGGGGCAGAGCAAGGGAACCATATTGCACCTCTTTCGGCTCAAAACCAGGTGCGCCAGCGTGGCCGCGTCTTCAAAGATGACCCACGCGAAGTCAGCCAGGCGGAAGATGGCAAGACCTATGTCGTCGGCACGCGCACGGGCAATCCCTCGAAGAGGCCGCCCCATCGCCTCCTGACATTTGATCGTGAAGGGGTCGGCTCCGACTGCAAAAAGTGCTCCACTAGCAGGACACAGCCTCGAATGATTCCACTGGGGGCCCCAGAGAGGCGGCGCCCCCCCAAAACGAAACGCGCGCGCAGGCGCGCGCACACGCACGCACACAACTGACACAGGCAACATTCCAATAAAGCAGCGCCACGGGAGCCAGCAAGGGGGGGACCTTCGCGCGTTTCAAGGTCTGGAGCATCCACCGCCGGCACATCGACGGAAAGGCCTAGCCGAAGTCGAAGCTCACAAGGGCGGGGCAGCGACGGGCGACTCCTGGCCCCATGCTGGCCTGTCTGGCAAGGGCATCCAGCTCCGCGATATCGTTCCCGAAATTAATCGCGGGGGCGAAGCCCCGCCGGGGCTCCGCCAAGCCGGCGGGGAGAGCCTTGGTCAGGGCCTTGGCCGCCATAGCCGCGACGATTTTATTGTCGCAGTTCTTGGGCCCAAGAGGTCGGGCGTCCGACGCCGCGCGGAAAACTCCAGCCGAAGAGCCCCCCATCCCCCTCTCCTTTCGGGATAGAAAACTCCAAGAACCTCGCTATAGCATGGCCGCGCGCGTCGCCCGTCGAGCTGCCGGCGCATGCAGCCCCAGAAGAGGCCAAGTCCTCCTGGAGCGTGCTGCCACGCAGCGTGCGGGGCCCTGTCAGGCCCTGGGGCACTGCGTTGAAGCCGTCTCACAAAATCCTTAAAGTGGTCGAACGAGGGGGGGGGGAGGTCCGAACAATCAAGACGGGTCGAGAAAGCATCCAGGAAACGCTTCCCAGCCTCAAAATCGCAAGCCTTCGCAGTGAACGCAGGGCCCCAGTGGGTGGCGAGCGCGGTCAAAATCTGCGACGGAGTCTGGGCGATTCCACGATCGGGCACGCGGATGCCAGCGAGCGGGGTTCGGCGATCACAAGGCGACCAGAGTTGCGCCATCTTCTGGATCCGTCTCTGTCTCTTACGACTGCGATCCATCTTGACTTGATCAGTGGGCAGCCGAGCATTAGCCTGCAAATCGACGCGGGCACGGCGGGCAACCTCACTGCGGGGCGAGTCGGACAGGAGCGTGAAGGCAGAGGGCGAGACGGGGGATATCATCTTCGCGCCATGGCCGAGGTGGAGGTGTTCGCGGCAGAGATGATGAGAGCGAACTAGCTTCAGCGCGAGCAGCCACTGCTGGCGAAACACTGCACGGGCCACGCTGCGCACCGTGAGATAGCGAGCCACAAGGAGAACCAGGACGACGACACATTAAGATATTCCGAGCATGTCTAGCATTTTCCAACATAACCTACCTTCTTGTAATAGAGAAGACGAAGAGGGGAGGGGGGCGAATGGTACTCGGCAGCATCAAGCGCCATCTGCACGCATCGCTTGAATTCCTCAATCTGAAACACTTCTCGCGGCACAGTGCGCCCCTGCACTGGCGCCCCAGCGCGGGCGCGAAGAACCGCCGCCGCAGTGCGATCAGAGATGCGCTCGGCCGCTGAGAGTTCGGGCCGGTCCACCACCTCGCCCCCCGACGCGAATTTGGAGAGAATCCAGCCAGACAACGAGGTAAACGTTCTGTCAATGAACGAAAGGAGCTTAGTGGAGAGATTCAAACGGGCGGGGGTGGACTACTCAAACTCGACCGCGCGCTCTAGAGCAGAGCGCCAATCTCGAGGAAGAGGGCGAGGCTCGAGTTCAACGGCCTCGTTCGCCGCGCTCGGGTCGGGGCGGGGCGGGATGGAGGCGAACGCGGGAAGGTTGAAGTCCCCAGACATGAACGAGGTGATTGGCAGGGTCGTTCCGAGCGAGGCCCAAGGAATCCTTGATCGAGGCCAGGAGGGTCCGCCGGTCACCGTTGTTCAGACCATATTCGTTGCTGTTGGAATGCGATCTATAGAGCACGCGCCACCCGGCGTACTGGACTTAGTGAGAAGCGCTCGCCCAGGGAGGATGGGGGTCGAAGAGATGAGGGGCCACTCAGTGCCAAATCGTGCGCGTCTTTCCTGGGAGGGGTGGATCATAGGACACAGAGTGGCCGCGCCGCCAGCGAGGGGATCCGGATGAAAAGAGAATGAGGCGTGGAAGGGAAGATGCAAATTGCGAAGAAGATCATTCAACTCAGGCACAGCTCCATGCGCCTCCTGCAGGGCAGTAATGCTGTCTCACTGCAGCAGGCGCCGGAGAAAACGAATCTTGCGAGCACGGAGAGCTGCAGAATGCTGGACAAGGGCGTTCGCATTCCACGTGGCAATGCGGAAAGAAGAGGAAGCCGAAGAAAAAGGAGAGGAAGAACCGTGCTACAGGGCACAGAAGCTGATAGGAACTCCACACGGTGGGCTCTGCTCCCTGCGTTGCTCGCAGGACCAGCGGGGCAATCTCCTGCTGGTCGAGGCCCTCAGTGACAAAAGTCGCGGCAGCAAAACGCGGCGGCAAAATCCAAGCGTGGCTCCTCAGATTTGGTGGGCGGGGTGACCTTGATGCGTGGGCGCCAGTTCGTACTGATCTCCCCAGGATACCTGTCGATGTAGAACTTGCGACCAGGAAGATGCGCCTCCAACGCTCTCCTGATGTTCTCGCACGTTTTCTTTCTTGACTGTGGCGGCGTCCTCGTCGGGGCCCACGAAGAGCTCGGTGACTTCATTCGTCGTCGAGACAGCGGTGAATTTCCTCCAGAGCGATCCTTGGCCACCATCTGTGCGCCTGGTGCGCAAGTTGCCAAGGGCCTGAGAGGTTCGTCGCGCCGCCAGTCCAGCAGCGCCTGTGGACCTGAGCGTGTACTTCTTGCTGGTCGGCTCGCCTTCCACGGGCCAGTCGTCCTCCGAGATGTTACAACCTGCAAGCCATGATCGGAGTCCGTCAGCCACAGCGGTGGCTGTGACCAAAGGCGGGGGCGAACCACGATGATGCAAGCGTCAATCTCTCGATCGAAGGAGCTGCCAGAGATGAACTGCTTGATGGGAGGCTGCTCCTTGCGAAGGACCTGAAGTTCCTGCTGCGCTTCGCGGGGGGGAGCGGCAATTTGTCGCCCAGTCTCTGAGATCCTGGATTCATGCAGACGCTGAGCACCCTCAAGACTGGATGCGCGCATCTCCATATGAGTGCGCAACGGCTTGTAGGAGTCATTGACCGTTCTCTGCAGGTCGGCCATGGCGGCGGTGACACTCTCCGTGGCCTTGACAAGAAAGTCGAGCATGTTCGCCATGCTGGTGTCGACGTGGCCCTTGAGTGCGTCGAAGTCCCGTCGAAGCTCAGCACCATATGCTTGCTTGCGTCGCTTGGCCCCATCATCACCATGATCACCGCGACGGGGAGAACCAGGAGGCGAAACGAACTCGGCGTTCTGGGCGGGGAAGGTGGCCGCAGCCTCCCAGGCCTCGACCAAGCTAGCCTCCAGCCCAGCGCCAGCCCGAAGTGGAGTGGGCACCTGCGCAGCGCCATTGCCGTGCATCTCTCGCTTGCTAAGCAAGCGCCCTCAAAGTGTCGACAACTGATACTGGGGAGGTGGCCGAAAGGATAAAGCTAGGACGCGCTGGCACCCTAGTCGCTTGAGCGTGGCGACGGATACCTCAAAAGGTAATCGCTGATTGCCGGGCGTCTATAACCCTGCACAACGGTTGCCCTTGAGCCCAAATGGCTACGGACTCTTGGAAAAAAAAGGCTCCTCCTCCTCCTCCGTCATATCCTCCTCTCCCTTCCCCCCATTATCCTTCTGTTTATCCCATCCTCCTTCTTTTGTGTTGCATGCGCAAGCCAAGGCAAGCCTCACACTCCTGTTCCTTCATGCGCAAGCTGCGGGAACCATGTTCATTGCAAGCAGGAGGGGGCGACCGCAACAACACTCGAGTCACTTGTGCACTCCGTGGCGACACGCGGCAGAGACTGAACCGCGGCTTTATTCACAACAACATCCAACAACTAAAAAAACACAGGCGAGAAGAACTGAAGTGGCCGGCCGGGTAGACGTCACCACATTCAGGGGGAAGGGGAAAAAGGAGGGGGGCGACGAGGAGGAAGAAGAGGAGACGAGAAAGGACATTGGCGCTGTGTGTGAGAATCGAACCCCTTATGGTCCCAGCGACCATTTTTATAATGAGGCCTCACAAAACAACTCAAGACAGGAACCCGCATTGCATACCAATTTGAGGACCATGCGATGGCGTGGCAGAGAGAAAGCACCCCCAGATGCCATGAAGTGAGAAGCTGAGGCGGGAAAGGGGAAGGAGGAGGAAAGCAGAAGACGAGAGGGAGGAGGAAGAAACGCACTACCGCATAGACCACCCTTCGGGTGATAAGGAGGCGAGGGGGGGGGGACCACCGTCGCACTCGATCGATCTCACTATCGATCTCGCTATCGATCTCATTATCGATCTCATTCGATCAATCTCACAATCGATCTGGCGATCGATCTCACACTCGATCTCACTAACGATCTCACTATCGATATCACAATCGATCTCACAATAGATCTCACAATCGATATGGCTATCGATCTCACGATCGATCTCACATTCGGTCCCACGCTCGATCTCACCACCGATATCAGTATCGATCTCATTCGATCGATCTCACAATCGATCGCACAATCGATCTCACATTCGGTCTCACTATCGATCTCACTATCGATACCACAATCGATCTCACAATTGATCTGACTATCGATCTCACTATCGAACTCACTATCGAAGTCATGATCGATCTCTCGTTCGATCTCACTATCGATCTCACTATCGATATCACAGTCAATATCACAATCGATCTCACATTCGGTCTCACTATCGGTCTCACTATCGAACTCACTATCGATCTCACTATCGATCTCACACTGGGTCTCACTATCGACCTCACTATCGATATCACCATCGATCTCACAATCGATCTCACATTCGGTATCACCACCGAACTGACAATCATCACCACCATCATCATCACCATCATCATCATCATCATCATCATCATCATCATCATCGTTGTCAACATCATCATCATTGTCATCATCATCATCATCATCACCGACGGGACACCGACGGGACACCAGCGGGACACCGCGGGGCCCCGGCCGCCCGAAAGGGAGACATTTGGTCCGGCCGCGCCTCAGCCACACGGGACACCAGCGGGACACCGGCGGGACACCGCGGGGCCCTGGCCGCCCGGAAGGGAGACATTTGGTCCGGCCGCGCCTCAGCCACAGGAGACTTTCTTCTCGCCCGCCCACGCAGCTTCGCCTCGCCCGCACGCACGGCACGCACGAACACGAAACCGACATCGATTTCCCGGTAGGGGGGCTCTCCGTTCCACTTCGATCTCACCCCCTCACCTCCGATAACTAACTCGAAGCTCCTGGCAGGCCCGTGAGCACGAGTGGCAAACAATATTGCACTAAATCTGGGTGCGGGGCACGCGTCAAAGTAATGATGAAAAGTAGTGAAACTAGGGGGGCCATGAGAGAGCCAAGCCCCGCCGAGAGCATTGTGCAAGCCTAAGGCGGGCCCTGGGAACCCAGGGTGGCGGCCTACAGGGTCGGGCAGCGCCGGGCGAGGAAGCGGCCTCGACCCGAATGCAAGCAGTGCCGATGCACCAATTGGGAGAAAGACCGGATGAGGGAAAGCAGCTGCGCGCTCGCGCCGAGAGTCCTGGGGCAAAACTGTGCTGACTGCAGCGCCCTGTGGCGACCTAAACGGTGGCTGCCACGCAGGCTGGGAGGCGTGAGAGGACACCGTGATTGCCCAAAAACGCCCCGTGGGGAAGCGTGAAAATGGCTCGCCAGCCACTCCGTAAACGGACGGTGCGATTTATTTTCTCCGAAATGCGCACGCCACCGAAAACGCGCAATAGCCCCGGACTCGGGTAAAACAGGGGCCAGGAAAGGGAGGGAGGGAGGGAGGGAGGGAGGGAGGGAGGAACGCCCCTGCCGAGCGCTGAAATTCGTGCCGTGTTCTCCGATCGGCTTGGAAACACCGGCACGAGCCGAAGTGGAGAGACCATCGCGCCCAGTGCGCAGCGTGCAGCCCCAGAGCGCTACGACAGGTTTGCCAAAAAAGCCACGGCCTGAGACGCCAACCCTGGGGGGGGCCGCAAGCCCGCGGGGAAGCAAGGGACCGCCGACGACGACGACGACGACGACGACGACGACGACGACGACGACGACGACGACGACGACGAGACGACCGACGACCGACGACCGACGACCGACGACCGACGACGACACGACGACGACGACAACGACGCCAACGACAGGGGAGGAGGGGAGAGGAAGGGAGGGGAGGGCAAGAGGAGAGGGGGGAGGGGGGAGGACAGGGACAGGAACGGCCCCTGCCCCCCTAGGGCTTGAAGTCCCCAGGAGGGAGGCGGGTGGCATCGGCTGACGTCGCTGCATAACCAGGCGGGCGGTCAGCATTCAAGAAGGGAGGGGAGGAGCCGAGGAGAGACGGAGAGGCGGGGAGAGGAAGACGTGCTTGCAAAACTGCAAATCAGCCCCACTGACTTAAGGCTCGCTGGGAGACAGGATGCCCCCTAACGAGCTCGCGAACGCACTGGGGCAACGCCTCGCGCGCTGCCGGTCCAGCACCAACGCCGCCGTGCCGGAAAAGACAGTGCACTTTGCACACAGCTGCGGTGCGCAACGCCTTGCGAACGAGAAGCCCTGGCTCGGCCGTCACGCGGCGGAGCGGCATGTCCAGCAGCAAGAAGCAACTCGTACAATCTTGGCGGGGCCCTGGGCGGTGGAGCCCCAGCCAGGTCTGCGCAAACCGCCGCGCGGCTGGGCACGCCGCGTAGTGCTCGATGGAATCTGGGGCAGCGGAACTGCAGACTATGCGTTGGTCCAGATGACGGCACCCACCTTGCATGCGTCGATATGAAACCCACCCATTCCACAAAGTGCTCCAGACGGCCGCCCACGTGCGAGGAGTGACCCGCGCTCCGAGCTCGCGGAGGACCGCGAGGCAGCGCTCCGCCCGGCAGCGGGGGAATTGAGAGACGTTCCGCACTGTGAGTTTGTAACGAGTGCGCCGCTCCATTCGAGACTGGACACCCCTGGGCAAGGCGGCGAGGGCGGCCCGCTGAAGACCACGTCGCACTGCGGCTGCCGCGCTGCTGCAATAGGGGCGGGGCTCGCCGCGCGCCAGCTCGCCTTCCAAGGCGTCGGGGCGAACCCCACTGGCCGCGAGGTGCGCCGCCGCGGCCTCGAGATGAAAGACGAATGATCGCTGAAACCATGACGACCAACGTGCAATGCGATCCAAGTGCTCCGCATCCCGCATGCGCAAGCGCAGCTCACGCGACCGCTCGGCCACGCGAAGGCCGTCGGGCAGGCCTTCCCGGCGCGCCACCCGGAAGCGGCAGGCCAGCGAGAGCCTCGCAGCGTCGGGGGAGTCCTTCGGGAAGCCGAGCCCCCGCAAATTGCGTAGATCTGCAGGAATGCACCAGAATTCAAGGCCGGGGACGAGAGTTCGGAGAGCCGGGGCTTCGGTTTGCCCCCACGCAGGCGGCAAGTTGTCCAGTTGCAACAAGAACGCAATCACCGGGATAATGTACACGCTGTACGCCAACGCGGTGAGGAGTAGCCCGCCTCCCGCGGCACCCCAATCCCGAACGCGTTCGAGGAACTTCTTGAGCGGCTTCGTGATGGCGAGATCGCCGCGTTCTGGGCCGAGTACAAATCCCAAGTACATCGCATGAAGCTCCACCTTGATGCCTGCCCACGCCGTGAAGCGCTCGGATACAAATCTGGCCAGAAGCGTTGCGTCTTGAAGTGAAAGCGGCACGATCACCGTCTTCGGCAGGTTTAGCCGAAAGCCAAATATGCGTGAGAACTCCTCGAAGACCCCGACCAGCGTCGGAAACGCCGCAATGCCAGAGGGGAACACAACGGCAACGTCGCCCGCGTAGGCGCGCACAATCGCCCCCGGCACGAAGCGCTGTATTCGACGAGGCAAGACATCAACTGCAGCTGCGAAAAGAAGGGGCGAAAGAGGGCAACCTAGTCGTATACCTGCCAAAAGCTCGAAGCCGTCATGCTGCCTGCCGCCCACTACCAGCGTGCACTTGTTGTGCGCGTATAGTGCTGCCACGACGTTGAGGACCCACTGAGGCAGGCCAGCGGCAGAGAGGGCCTCTCGCAGAAATGCAAGAGCTACGCTGGGAAACGCCGCCTTGAAGTCAAAGAAGACTGCCAGGCCAGCGTCGTCGCAAAGAGCCGTCTGCATCATGGCGAGGTCAACATCAACGACGTTCGCAAGCATCGAGCGGCCGCCGACGAACCCGCGCTGGCACCTGCAGATCCACGAGGCCAGCAGAGGCTCGATTCTGAGCCCGATGGCGTTGGCGAGGATTCTGCTGCCACTGTTTTCGATGTTCAAAGGGCGGGTGTCCCCGGGGTCGTAGTATTCCCCAACGTCTGCATCTGTCCCAGTAGGCGCCTTGGGCAGAAACACCTTCAAGCTGCGGTTGAAGCCGGTGGACACGTCGGATCCACGGAGGAAGTCGTCCAGAGCTGGAGAGCCAGGGTCAGTCGCCACGCGTTGAAGAACCTTGAACAAAACGTCCACAGCCAATGGGCCCAACAGTCTCCAGGACAAGAAGGGAATTCCATCGGGCCCAGGCGCGGAGTCTGGAGATGAATCCAGAGCTGCTTGCACATCGCCCTGGCGGGGCTGCTACGCCTGATCTCCTGGCGGGGGAAGACCGTCGGAAGTTACGTCTTCCTGTAGCCACCGCCTCAGCGCCTGGCGATCCACCTGGCACGACGCAAACGTAGCCGACCAGCGACTACGAAGAGCATCCGCCATCGCCTCTGGGTCCGTGACGACCTCGCCGCGGGCGTTCCGCACAGCAGGTAACGACGTCGGCCTGCCCGGGGAGAGTCTACGAAGCATCTGGAACAATCGATCTCGTCTGTGGTCCCGCGTGGGGTCCGCAGCAGCAGCCCCGGACAGCTCCGCAAGTTGCCCGACGGCGGCTTCGCGCGCCAGGCCCACGGCGTGCTTGCGGAAAGGGCCAAGACTGGCGCCCCGGAGATGCAGCAGAGCCATTGGGTCAGCAACCGAGGTCTGCAAATGCGGTACAGCCGCAGAATCGACGCATCTGGCCTGCGCGGCCATCTTCGACCGCTTGTACAAACCGCATCATGAGCCCGACTTTGTCGTCAACCTCTGGCGGGGCCACGCCGGCCCGATCCCTCCCGGCAGCCATGCGGTCCGACACTGTCCGGATAGCCTGCTTCAACAACTGCAAGCAGCGCAAAGGGCACGACGATTCGGCATCCTGCCCGACGAGCTCGTGGAACTCCTCCGCCACTCAGCCAGGCCACGCAGGATCACAAAGCAGGTGAGCAGGTACTGGACGAGGCTCGTCTCGTTCACGAGCAGGTCGAAGACGTCCAAACGCGACCGCCCTATGGGCGGACAGGTGTGGCACCCATTCAAGCGAAGCGCAGTAGATGCGACGATCCAGCTGCTCAGCCAAGGGCTGATTCCAATAGATGCGGTCGAGTCAGGACCTGGAGCTGGCGTTCTCCTGCGTCATCGCCGGCTGCCGGAGCTCGAACAACCCATAGGGCTGAGACAAGACCGAATGGAAGTGCCGCTCGTCGCCAGCATCCCTGTGTCCAGTGTACTCGGCGGTCGTCTTGGCGTAACGGTCCCGCGCGTCAGCCACCCAATTGAAGTCCCCCGCGACGATCGACAACACCGAACTCGATGGGGACATGGCCGCCGCTAGGCGACGTCGCATGGCCTCCCGCTGCTGGCGAGCCTGCGCTTCGGAGACGTCCGGGGCGGTGGTGCCGCGGCGCTGCGGGAATCAATTTTCGCATCCTCCATGTAGACCCTTCTCGCGCATACCAAGGGGAGTCCGCTCCTCCTCTCCTTCCCCGTCCTGTTCCTTGTGATCCTCCCCATAATCCAGATTCTCACTCCCGGCCCTTCTTGCGCCCACGCTGTGGGAATCCTCGCCTTGACCCTCCTTGCGGAAACTGTGGGGATCCTGCTCTTCCTCCTTCTCCAGCGTTTCATCCTTTTCATGTGCGTCCCCCTCCTCCTCGTTCGTTCTCCTTGTCCTTGTCGTCGTCGTCCTCCTCCCCCTCCTCCTCGTCTCCTCATGTTTGGCTTCATCCGCCTTCCACCTCAGCGTAATCGTCCTTCTCATCCAGTCCCCTTGCATCCTCCGTCTACTATTGAACCCTTCTCGCAAAAACCATGAGATGCCTTTGCCTGCTCCTCCTCCCCTCTCGTCGGCACCCCTCCTCCTCCTTCTCCTCCTCCTCCCACTCTGCCTCTGCATCCCAGGCGGCAGCCTTCGCGGCGTTTCCCAGCTTGGCGTCAGCGGGCCCAGAGGCGATGCCCAGCTCGCGCGCTGCCTGGGGCCAACCCGCATCACAGAGCCCTCATGCCCTCGATGCACGCTCGTCCGTGCGTCAGGATGTTCGTGCGTCCATCACTCCACTCGTCCGTCTGTTCGGACACTCGTCCGCCTATTGATTTTGCACATTTGCAGGCGAGGGTGCCATTAGGGGGACCCGCCACCGTGCCCTCCAGCACATTGAGGCGTGCTGCAATGCCAAGAACTGCCTGGCAGGAGTCCTGCAAATCTTCTAAGGGACTCTCCTCCCTCTCGGTCACAATCAGTCGCGTGCATCCCCCCCTTTGAGACTCGCTGGGCGGTCCGAAGCTTCCCCAGGGCTCTCCAAGGCTTCCAAGGCGGCCCAGGAATGCCACCAGAGTCGCCAAGAAGGCCCAACATTGCTTTAGATCAATCAGGCCTCACGGGTCGCCAAAGGGGCCCCACTAGGCTCGAAATACATACATGGAAGGGAAGGCCGACAGCCCCCCGGTGAAAACCAACCATCTACAAACTCCGTAAACACGTGCTATGTGTTGAACAGCTCAAGAGTTCTGGGACTCTCGGCTCAAGATGGTTCCAAGGGGGCCACGGAGAAGCTAAAGAGAGACATCATATACGCCCACTGAGGATCCCCTAAAGCCCCCGAAACGGCCAAGGACAGCTCCCAGAGAGCGGCCACAGTTGCCCGGGACAGCCCAATAAAGCACCAAGAGACTTTCCAGACGGCTGAGATGAGCACAAGACGGCACCAATACGACCCAAGAGAGCCCCACGACCCCAAGACGACACAAGAGGGTCCCACGAGGGCCTCAAGACGGCCGAAGAAGGTCTCAGAAGAGGACGGGGACGAGCAGGAGAGAGGGGTCCAAACCATCCCCAACACGAATACCTCAAATGATAACGACAGCATGGTCCAAATGATATGGCCTTCTGGACGGTGCTCGAAGCGTCGCCATAGGGAATGCTGCACTGGCTCGAGAACAGCTGGCTATGTAGGATAATCAGCGGCTCGGGAGGAAGCTAATTCCGGCTGGTTGGAAGTCTCGAGTCAAAAGGTGACACAATATACGTTATCCTAAGTATCGTCACCATCATTGTATTCCTCATCGTGCTCCTCCTCATCCTCCGCCCCAAATCGGCATCACATCAATCCAAATCAGCCACAAAGCAGCAGGGTGTCACGTGCTATTGCCTTCCAAACGTTGCTTCAAACGTCGCCACACATGTAGTGTGCTTGAAATGTTCGGTATACGGAATTTCGGTGTTTCTGAAGGCCTTCCAATAACAAATGCCAAATACGACATTCCTCTGATGTTTCGTCGTCATCCTCTTGTTCTTCCTCCACATCATCATTTCCGTGATCCTCCTGCTCCACTCCAGTCCTCCTCCTCCTCCTCCTCCTCCTTATCTTCCACATCCTCGCTCTCCGCCCGAAGACGGACTTAGATCCCCGAAAACAATAACAAGACAATCGAGGTGACACATGTCACAGCATTATGAGCGTCGCTCAAACCATCGCCACATATTCTGGACTCAAATGCTGGACTTAGCGGCGTTGCAGCGGGAACCGTTTAACTACGGTTTTCTGACGGCCTCGACTCCTCCTCCTCCTCCTCCTCCTCCTTTTCATCATCAGCACCATCATCGTCGTCGTCACATGTCCTCCAGCTGTCGCCATAAAAGGGATGGGCAAAGAGAAAGAAGGAGAAACGCAAAAGTGGTGGACCAGGAAGAACGTAGAGAGAGACAGGAACACTAGAACTGGAGCATGCCGATGCAGAGGATAAGCGCACACCCACACACAAACAAACACACACACACACACACGCCTGGGGACACGATGTGTGACGCATTACAGCCTCCTGCGCGACCCTCGAACAGTCCACACTAAATTGGCTGAGCTGGTGGCGAGGCTTGCCGCAGAAAGCTGGATACTGCTCACGCGCGAGGGATATATATAGAGAGAGAGAGAGATCGTGAGAGAGAGAGGAAACATACAAGAAAGAAGGCGAAAGAGAAAGATAGAGAGACCGTGAGAGCGAAAGGGACATACAGTGAGATCGGCATAGCGCTTGAACGTGAGGGAAGGGACACCGACGAGAATACGATAATGCGAAATTCCATCGTCTTTGAAACACCCCGGGACTCCAACAAGTGGGCAAGTGTTACGTGTGTTCCATGTTGGCCAGGACGAGGGGGAAAGGTCGCAGAAAGTCCGCGCGCGACGAGGAAGCGCGCGGGACAACGGATAGCGGAGGCGCCTGGTGTTGGGCGCGGGTGCGCGCCGAGGAGCGGCAAGGCAGCCTCATCGGCGCTCTTGCGGTCGGGGCGCCTCTGACTGCCGTTGCCGAGAGCCTGCTACCTGGAGTTCGAGAAGGGTGAGGGGCAGACGCAGCAGCAAGACGACGCCGCCACGTGAAGAGGTCGGGCAGAACGACGCGGAGGCCACCTGCCAATTGATCACCGAGTACATCGAGCTCGTGTCAATAATGCCTAGCAGCGGTAAGGACTTCTGCTTGTGGCGGACCTGGCGAATTTCCGGTGTTTGATGGATGGGGGATTGTTTGTGGGGTGATGTCGTCTTTGGTATCTAACACCGCGTGAGCCCGTCGATCCCGAACGATATCTGATTTCGGGGGGCCCCAAATGCTCTGAACCCCATCTGTCGTACGGACCTTGCGCCATGTATTGTTTACTCTGGCTGTGCGGCTCTAAAGAAACGGAGCAAGCCACCACAAGGTGTTCAACCTTACACGCTGGCGACGTGATCGCCGATGCGTCGAGGCCGCACAACCATACCGTAGTCGTTTTCACCTCCAATCTCTCGATCCCTCCCACTATCGTCCTGACCATTCTGACCGTGCTGATCATCCTGTATCTCGTTCCGCTCAGCCGGGCCATCCTGAACATGGCTCTCGAGACTGCGTGTCACGATCACGTGGTGACTTCCTTGTTTTAATGCATATGAACCAACTCATCAAATTTACCATCGGAACGCAGCATTCGCGAACTAGTACCATTGCGAACAATCCCTTTAGCTCGGTCTCGCGAGGGACACTGACACCTCACCGCGCCTGTGGCAGCGATGCTGATGAATAATGTGGGCGCTAACCTTTCCTCAGCACGAACAATTCAGATCGTTAAAATCATCTCGCCTTCGGACTCTGACGGCATATGTTTCTGAGAGTCAACCTTTGGCGCAGAAGCGTCCACGCTGGACCCAACAATGCCGCCGTGGCGAGAGGTAGGCAAAGAAAACCGACATTGCCTGAGACGGTTACGTCAAACCCCTCTGGCTCCTCAAACTGAAACTACATGTATTGCGAGCACCCGTCGTCACGAGATTGGGGCCGCCCAGTGCATCCGTATGCTTCGTCCGATTCCACTTCCAGCGCCGCGCCTGGCTAACACATTGTGCAGCAATCGATATGATGCCAACGCGTCGCATCAACTGCTGCAAATGACGTGTTTGCCAGCGTGGACCCCAAACAGTGAGATGTTGCACTGTGGACGTGCAAGCTATGTGGTGTGACCTATGAAGTGTGACCTGTGGTGTGATGTATGCGGTGCAAGCTAGTGGCGCAATCTGCATGGTGCAATCTGTGTTGTGCGAGCTCTACGGCGCAAGCTATGTTGTGTAATATATGCGGCGCAGACTATTCAATGCAACCTACGTGGTGCATTGTCTGTGGTGAAATACATTTGACGTGGCTATGTGGTGTACGCTATGTGGCGCAGTCAAATCCGCCGACCCTGTCGGCGTGTGGGATGGGTTGTTCTTCTCGTCCGTGCCTCCTTCCCTTTCCCACCTTCTCCGTCTCCTTCTCGTTCGTCTCCCCCTCCTCCTCCTCCTGCTCCTCCTCCTCCACCTCCTCCTCCTCCTCCTCCTCCATCTCTTCCTCATGCGTAAAGTAAATTGACTCGAAGGGTTTCCCCTTCCCTTTGTTCCCTTCCCCGGCCGGGGGGCGGAAGCCCCGGGGGGGGGTCCTGAGGGGGGTCCCGGTGGGGGGTCCTGGGGGGGGTCCCGGGTCAGAATACCACCTCCATCCTCCTCCTGAGCGTCTTTTGTCAACTTCTCCATCTCCTTTTCGTTTGTCTCCTCCTCCTCCTCCTCCTCCTCCCCCTCCTCCTCCTCCTCCTCCTCCTCCTCCTCCTCCTCCTCCTCCTCCTCCTCTTTCTCCTCCTCCTCCACACACACTTCCTCCGCCTACCCTGTCACGTTGTCCTTTAGCTCCTTCCTGTGATCACACATCCCGTCGCCATCGACGGCCAAAACGTTCAGGGTCGGCGGCGCTGGCTGTAAGGCCTTCACCATAGGTACAATCCACGTCGCAAAATTTCAAAGCCGCCAACGCCACTGCTCGCGCAATCATACCACCCTCACACCCGCAACTTGTTTGCATAACCCACGCGGCTGCGATTGCGGAGACTACTCGGCACTGGCTGTCGCATCGCATCTCTGCGTTTGCGCCAGCGCGTGCAAGCTCGCGCGCAGAGCGGCCAGCAAATTTGGCACAACTGGTGCAACCGCGATGGCGCGTACCGATGGAAACTTCCCCGCGCGTCTGAAAGGCCACGCTGGCGCGCCGGTGACTTGGGCGGGCGCGGTATCATGATGACGCCGAAAGCGACGGCTAGCCATGGTGGTGGCGAAGATGACAAAGACGACGGCACGGCCAATCACGGCGCCGATGCTGGTGGCAACGATGACGATGATGATGTCCATGTGTCGGTGGTGAGACCGATGGCGGCAGATGACGATGACGTGATGCGGCTGCGCTGGTGAGAGTTGTGGTGAGGAAGCGCACGCGACCAGAAATGTAAGACACCTGGCAAGCACTTTGTTGTACAACCTTTCATGTCTGAGATGTGGTGGAAGAGCTCTGTCCTTAAATGCTTCGGAAACCAATGAATTTAGAAGGATTTTGGCACGCGCGCGTGGCGGCGCAGGCGTGCGGCCCGCATGATACTATGTGATACGGATTCGCGCGCTGGGCGTATGATGGATCAACGCGGATGCACCGCGTGATGAGATGAGGGTGAGAACGCGAGTTCTGGACGAGGTTGCTCAAATCAGGTGATTATCCTATGAGTTCAGGAAGTGCGCGCGGGCAGAACATCTGCACGATTTGTGATGAAACGCCTACGAAAAAAGCCATTGAAGACTTGAGGTTGAAATTCTTGCGCAACGAATCTGTGTTGGTATGACTACGGCATGTGCCCGTGTGTGGACTTTGCGCTACTTGTTGCTAAGGGTTCTTGGACAGTGATGCATTGCAATAAACGGGTGCGCGCATATGTAATATAATGTGGCAAAGATGAAGGCGGGGGTCGATACCAGTTGGGCTTGGGTGCTCTGAATTGATTTCATATGGAAAGTTCGCGACGAAGTGTAATCATATGTAGCTTGCAATGCCCGAGGGGGGAGCAAGAAGTCCGGGGGGGAGGGGGTGGTAGGGTCTGATCTTCTTTTGAAATGAGCACATGTGCAGTGCAGTCTACGTGGCGCAAGCCATGTGGTGCAAGCGGTGTGGTGTTAGCTATGATCTGTGAGCTACAGTCAACCCGAACCATCATGACGCACGATAAAGATGCAAGGGCCTTGGGAGGCCATGTCGACACCTTGCGAGCGGGGCGCGGCCAACGAGAGTGGCCAAGGATGGGCCGAGGAGGTAAGGGTACAGGGGTACCCTTGGGAAGGTTGCCCATCTTTACTATGCGGGTGGACTGTATGCGATGAAAGTCGTGCGGTGCACTCTTTTTGGGTATGAGCTACGCGGTGTAAGTTATGTGGTGCAAGCTATGCGGCGTGAGCTAAGTATTGTACGCACGGTGCGCCCACGAGGCGGACACGGGCTGCACCGTGGCGAAACCTCGCCCGACCAACCCAGCGCACGAGGCGGCCACAATGTGGCCACGGGCGACAACGCGGCGAAACCGCGAAACCTCGCTGGAGCCATACAGACCCTAGGGACATAATCAAAAACCCCTAAGTGCAAACACGGCTTGGGGACAGAACGTTATGCGCATCCAGGTGACAAGTGCGTCGTTCAGCAGTCGAGATTGGAAACAGCGTGATACTCATATGTTTTAGAAGAGCTGGGTACTAGAATGCTGGATGCCAAACCAAAGCGGTATTTGAGTGGTTTTGATTTGCGCGCGCGAGCGGGCGCATGCGGCCCGCATGCTAATTGAATTTGGATTCTCAACAGATATTACAACTCGCCCACTGCACCGTGATATGAACAAGGGGAAGTGCTGGGGCCTGACCTGCTTGAGCACCGAAAGTGTACTAAATGATGAACGTTGGGTCCACCGAGAGGTATCATCTACGACAAAGACTGGCCTGGTGCGGATCTGGCCTGGAAGGGCTCAGAGGAGAATCGAATCATCATCAATGGACTCGAGCTACAGTGTAGCATTGTATCTTGTTACATGGTCGCGTACAGCATCGCGCATGTCATGGGGCAGCAATAGCCGAGCGTGCTCTTTAAGGCATCGGAAAGAACAATATGGAGTCCTCTGCCGCCAGGGATGTGCTTTTGATATCATGGTCCTGCACCTTGAACTCAAGGAAGAGGCAGGCGCCCGACAATTCTCAACATATTTCCGAGTGATCCGCCCATGCTTCAGCAGGCTAGAGGCTAGAAGCCGCCAAAATGGGGCTGGAGCAGATGGGCCCACCAGAGGATCGCAACGCATCGCAGCTGCATCGGCGGTGCATCTGCGACGTCGGCAGGTAGAAGATGGTGCTCCAGATCGCGCCGCATCGCCGACTGATCGGCTACTTGGATGCGGCGCGACCCTCCGGCCCCGCCGCCGCCTGCTCTGGCCCCATGCCCGGGTGGCCCGGGACTCTTCAGCACGCGCTGCCGGCCGCGGCCTGGACGGGCAAGCCCAGCAGGTTGCCGGGGAGCGCCAGGCACGGCAGGGACACCGCGCCCACCTTCGCCTGCGGGCTCCTGCAGGTCGTCTGGGCTGTGACGGCCACGGCGCCGGCCTTGCCCGGGCAGGGGGGCGACTCGGATGGTCGCGGGCGACCGGGCGGGGTCTGAGGCTCCGAGGCCCTCCCCGGGGTGCAGCGACGAGGGGCGGGGCCGGCCCCACTCACCGCTTGGGATCGTGCCAGGGGGGTGCTGCGGCAGGAGAGGGCCTTCGGGTGAGGACGGCCCCGAGGGAGGAGAGAAGCGAACTGGGAGCGGGAAGCGGAGGATGAGGAGGGCGAAAGAGAGGCCCCTCTCCCTCTCTCTCCCCTCGCTGTTGCTCCCCGGGCCTTCTTGAGCCTCTGCTCGCCGCGCGCACGGTCCAGGTCGAGATCGTAACGCTCCAGGAACGGCAGACCCACCTGCGCTTGCCGAGGCCTTCTGTTTCCTCTGCCCTTCTCCCTCGCGATACCCTGACCCTTCCCATGCCCTCCCTCGCCCCCGTCCTTGCGCCGACCTTGAAGCGAGTATGTCCTGGTGTCCCCCTCCATGCGCTTCCCCACGTGCTGCCCCTCACTATCCGTCGCCTCCGCGACCTTTTCCTTCACCTTCCCTTCCCTGACCCGCTTGTGTTCTATTCATAGTATACCTCCTTCCTTGTCCCGCCCACATCTGCCCATCCTTCTCCTTCTATCTCGCCTCCTCCTCCTCCTCCTTCGGCTTCTCATCATCCTGTGCCGCTCATTATGTGATTCCTCTTGCCGATGTTCCTCCTCATTCTGGTCAACCTCTTGGTCCTGGGCACTCAGCCTCTATCTCCCTCCACCTCGTCCAGCTTAGAAAGCGAATGTCCAATGTTCACGATCATCGTTCATCATCATCATGATCAGCAGCATCATCACCATCATCGTCATCATCATCAACATGAGCATCACCGTCCACATCTTCTGCTTGCTCCTGCTCCGATTGCCTCCTTGTTCCTCTCCGTAGTGCCACAATCAATACGTATTGTTTTCTGCACACTACCATCACCACTTATCAAAAACACAGCCAACACCACTAACACGACTGCTAACGCTACAACTCCCGTTGCCACTACGACTACCTCTGCCACTACCACTGCAACTCCCGCCCAAACTACCATTACGACTACCACTACCGTTACCGCTACGAAATACATGTATAATATCTATACATGTACATAAGAACCACGCGCGCTACGCGCGCGTTTAGGTTCTAGCCGACTGCGCAGTCGTTGTCAATAGACCTTGCGCTGATCCACGAAACCCAAAGTACCGAGGGAGAGGTTCCCCAGGCAAGGCCCGCCCTTGCGTGGAGGTGCTGGGCCTTATGGGGGGGCTTGGGCTCGGTGTGCGTTCGCGGAGCCGTGCGATGACCGATGTGCGACGCGTCGGGAAACTCCGAATGTTTCCCAGACTGCGCAAGGGCCGTACCGTGACGCCACTCAAAGCCGTCTGGGCAGCCCTCGGGCTGCTGGAGAGGGTACCTGGGGAGCCAGAGCCCCCATGGCGACCCGAGGCAGCTGGGAGGACGGCCGCGACCCGAGGCAACTGGGAGGAGGCCCCCAGCCCTGTACCCATACATATATATATATATATATATATACACATGTGTGTACATATATGTATAGATGTATATATATATGCATACATATATATATATATGTTTATGTATGTATGAATGTGTATATGTAGGTATTCATTCATACACATAGAACCAATCAAACAATGCTTGGTAAGCAGTTGCCGCCGCCAGAGGTTGTCGTTGAGGTCGTCAACGCCGTAGACGTCGTCGTCGTGGTTGTCGTCATCGTCGCGGTGGTCATCGCCGCCGTCGGCGTCGTCGTTGTCGTCGTCGCCATCGCCGTCGGCGTCGTCGTCCTCGTCGTCCTCATCGTCCTCATCGTCGTCGTTTCCGAGGGCCTCGGAGGGCCTCCCGTCGAATCCAGAGGCCCGTGGAGATCTCCTGAGGCCTCCAGAGACCTCTGGAGACCTTCAGAGGCGGCCGTCGTCGTCGTCGTCGTCGTCGTCGTCGTCGTCGTCGTCGTCGTCGTCGTCGTCGTCGTTCGTCGAGGGCCTCCAAATGCCTCCAGTGGCGGCCGTCGTCGTCGGCATCATCGTCCAGCGCCCGGGCTCCCACCCCTTGGGCCCGACCACGTGACCGTTACCACTCCACGGAGGACCGATCCCCCCACCAGTAACGGACGTGAAGGTGTGTGGGTGAAGAATTAATCTCTAGGGGCTAGAAAAACAATATGCGCCTCGGAGGGTAGGGGAACAAACAATGACATAAAAATAACAACTCGGATGTCCGCGAGGATTCTTCGGATCGGTGCTGGGCCCCGCTGGCGTCGCCTCCAGTGCCGCCCGCCCCTTGTGCGGGATGGGTGCCCAGCACCAATCCGACGAGTCCGCGCGGACCTCCGAATTTTATGTGTATGCCAGTGATTTTCATCCGCGAAGGGGACAGGAGGGTCCTCCATATAGACGCTGCTGTCACAGTCGCTGCTGACAGGGCAGCGCAATTCGACGCTGACGCCGCCGACACACTCATGGCCGCCCCGCGACCGCCAACTGCAAAATCTGTGGAGCAAGCCCTGGGCGGAGAGGAATATCCCTTCTTCAATTTGTGCGTCGTCGAAAAAGCCTTCGCCAGCAAAGAACGTGGACACCCAGAATCGGTACAGAAACGATGTGTGCGATTTGTTGTTGTCTGGCGCTTCTGGTCGCCGCGTCTGCACTCTTATGCGAGACGCGAATCGCGAGCCCGTGGCTAACAAATGTGACAAAAATGCGCAGCCTTTTTTCGGCCGAGCAGTGTGGGGCGCCGACGTCGACAGATCATAGTCTTCGGCTGGCGGCCCCAAACCCACAGCCATTGTCGGCATCAACAGCTATACGGGCGCCAGTCTCAAGGATCGCCTGCTAGGTTCGCGATGTCATAACTCTGGTTCTTCTTTGCCGAACGTGTCGCGGGGTATCGCAGACGGCCCCCTCGGCAGGCCTCTTGGACCCTGGCGCCCCCCCTGCGCCAGGGGCAACCCCAGCAAAACCTCCCTCAATATCACCTACAAACGTAACACCTGGGTCACGAACATATGTCCGAGAATCTCTATTAAGGGAGGGCGCGGTCCATCCGCACATGCTAGCACAAGCCGTTGGTTGTGGCCACGCCAAGAGCCTTCCCGGGGACGCTGGCATCCCCCGAATCGCGAGGCCCTGGCGATCGGACCCAGAATTCGGAGGACAAAAATTTATCAGGCGAAACGGGCCAAAGTGCCTCAAGCCAGGGCATCTCGGAACCTGGGGTCCCGAGGATACCACAATGTAAACGGGCCTGAGCACCTCGCGGATCGCATCTGGGAGCGCAAACGTGAAGGCATCTCAAGCGAAACTGGCCAGAACACCGCAACCCAGGGCATCTCGGAGCCAGGGGTCCCGAACATGTATCAATCGAAACGAGCCTGGGCACCTCGCGAACCGTATATTGGAACCCGAAACGCAAGGATGTCTTAGGCGAAACGGCCTACAGCATCTCAGGTCATAGCATTTCGGAGCCAGAGGCTCGCGGAGGGTTGGCCCTAAGCGTGAGCTGAATCCACATACGCCGTGTTTTGCTGCGCGATGTTTGTTGGTTGTACGCAGTATCTATGGTTACGCAATGTTTTGTATGCAGCGTTGTTTTGTTACGCCGCTTCTTCCACGCAGTATAAAATGGCGCAATGTTTTGTTTACGCAGCTGTTTAACGCAATACTTTGCTGCTCGCATTATTTTGTGTATGTCTCCTCTGTGTTGTTGAACGCATTTAAAATGTGATGTAATGAGTTTAACGTAATGCCTTGTTTACGCATCGTGTATTCACGCAGTTGTTTTCCGCTGTGTGTGTTTATGCAGTGTCTGTTACGCAAAATGTCTTAAGCAGGGTGTTTTAGGCAGTTTTCTTCGCGCAGTGTTTTTGTTCACGCAATGTTTTCGTGCACGCGGCGTTCTGTAAGTTATTCCCGAATGTTTTGAACCAGGCGTTTTTAACGCAGAGTTTTGCGCAGCGCGCCCAACGCAGCGCTTTTTTAACGCAATGTGTCTGTTGTTTTGCGACGCTGTGCTTCCAACGCAGAATGTGGTTTACGCTGCGTTTTGAACCCAGCTGGTGAACGTAGTGTTCTTCTTCCTTGTCGCAGCGTCTTCAACGCAATATTATGTAGACGCGTTCTTGTGCGCGCGCGGCGTTTGAATGCATATATATATATATATATATACGAATCGTACAAGAAGCACAAGAAACACGAAATGTCTTTTCTTCTGTTGCGCAATGTGTTCTTTGTTGTACGCAGCGTTCTTCACGCGAGGATTTTGTTCGCGCGCTCAACGCTATGTGTAAAGCACCGCGCGCGAAAGGCCACGTTGAAAACCCTGCGTTGGAAACACCGCGCAATAGTAATAACTACACGGGACACGCTGCACATGACTCTCTACGCAGGAAAAGCTACGCAGAAAACACGACGCAATAAACATTGCGTAGAAACCAGCACGGCGCAACAGCGCTGCGCGAGACACACCGCGCAAACAACGACTCTGCGCGCGCAAAAAAAAAACACCGCGTGCAAAAAGTGCTGCATTCAAACGCTGCGCAGAAAAGCTGCGCGCACAAGCACTGCGTGGAAAACGCTGCGCAAGAAACGCTGCGCTGGAAACGCAGCGCAGGCAACGCTGCGCAGGTAGCGCTACGCACAACGCACTACGCAGGAAAAAGCAGCGAAGCAAACGCTACGCAAGAGATGCCACGTAGAAAACGCTACGCAGGACACGTGACGTAGAACGCACTGCGCAGGACGCGCCGCGTAGAAAACGCTGCGCAGAAAACGCCACGCCATAATGAGCACGTAGAAACTGTCTGCTCAGTGGGCATAGCCGCCCCCTGCGTGCTCGATATTCCCCCTCGACTGGCCCTAGGAGGGCGAGGGGGTGGGGGGCGGGAAGACGCGGGCATGCGACGTGTCGGCGTCTCTTTTTCGACGGCGAATGCAAATCGCAATGCCGCCGAAAACCGCGGGCGAAAAACCGAAGTCAGCTCGCGCCCCCCCCCTGCGCGCGCGCGCCCCGGCCGCGCGCTGCAAGAGTGCCATCGTGGCCGCCGAGTGCGCGCGGCCGCCGCCCAGCGCGCGCCCCTTGCACGCGACCTTCCGATTCTGGAACTCCGCGATATGCCTGCCCCGCGCGCGCCTGTCCGAGGCGGGGGGCAGCTGGCCCCCGCTGCGCTTCTCGCCCACCGCTTCAGCGCGGACCTCCTGTTCTCGATAGCGTTGGCGCTGCAGTCGCGCGCACTCGCCGTTGCCCCGCGGCGGTGCGCGACCACCTCGCGACGCAGGTCGCGCGTCGACCAGCCCCCCCCAGCGCGGACGCGCTTCGCTGCCGCCGGCGCGCCCCCCGCAAATCCGCCGCCAACGCCGCGCCTCTGCGGAGGCCGACCGCGCCGACGCTCTCGGCGGTTTTGCCTTGCCCCGCGGCCGCCCATCGCAAGCGCCCGACGGTCGGTCGAGCACGCGGGAGAAGACATTCACCGGCGACCCCTGCACAGCGACGCCCCGCGACCAGATTTTGCCGGGCTTCGGGCGGCAGCCAGGGGTCAGGCACGCGATCTTCCGTTCGTTGAGGCTCGCCTCGTCTGCCTGGGCGATGAACTTCGCGGGGCTCGCCTTCTTCGTGGCGGGGGGCTTGGTCCCCCCTGATTCCCCGCAGCGCCCTGGGCAGGCTTCTTCTTCTTCTTCTTCTGCTTCTTTGCGATGGGGCGCTTGGCGCCGCGCTTCTTCGCGGAGGCGCGCTCGGCGTTGCCGCGCTTGGTGGCGACGCGGTTTCCATGGGCCCAGTTCGCGGCGGTGCTTGTCGCGGGCAATCGGCGCGGCCTTTCGTTGCGCGCGGCCCTTTTTGCCGCGGCCCCCCGCTTCTGCGCGCGGCCATCGTGCGGCGACGGCAGCGAGATCCCGCCCTGGGCGCGCGCGATGGCGACGCCATGGGAGATGACCGACCAGTGGTCGACAACTTTGCGATCGCCGCGAAGCGCGGGTGCGCTTGGGCCAGCGTGGCCAGGGTGTCCGACGGGGGCGGCCGCGGCGAAGTTCTCGTTGCGCCCAGGAGCGCGCCGCTCGACGTGCTCGCCCCCTTGTCGCCGCAGTCCTCGCGCGCGGCCCGATCGCGTCGCGGCCCGCGCCAGAGCGAGCCAGCGGCAATCGTCGCCGCGGCAACTGGTCTTCCTCGCGCCTCCGAACTGCGCGCGGGGCAAGTGCGCGACTTTGGAACGACCCCATAGTGACGGGCGAACAACGCTGCCTTGGTCGAGGGGCGATCTGGGCACGGGGCGGGGTCGTCGATTCTGGGGCGCTTGGCGGGGCGGCCCCGCGCGCGCGGCATCCTGGAACTCGCGCGCGTTCTTGCGGGCGGGGGCGCCGCCCCCCGCGGGGGGGGAGTGGGCGCGCGACCGCCGCGGACCGCGGGTCCGCCTCTCAGCGCGGAGGCAGACGCGCGCGGCCCGACACCGCGCTGCGTCCGAGCCAGAGCAGCTGCAGCGCAAGCACGACGGCGAATGGACAAACAACGCGGCTGCCGCGATGGCGCGACGTCAGCGCGACTGAACACCCCCGATCGTCGCCCCCGCCCCCCCGACGACGAGGCGACGTGCAATGGCGAGCGGGCCGCGCGAGTCAGCTGCGACTGTCGCGAGGAACGCGCGGGCGCTTGCGAATCAAGAAAGCGATGCGTCGCAGCAGCAGCAGCGGATGACGCGAGGGCGACGACGGCAACGGCAGCGGCACGGCTGCAGCGAAGGCGGCGGCGATGACGAGTGGGCGGCGCGTTCCAGCAAGCGGCGCGCGATCGGCTTCAGATGCCTTGACTGCGAGCCCCGCCCCCATGCGTTGAATTGGCGATGAAATGCACACGTCGATCTTCAAGTTCCCATCCCCGCCTGCGCGCCCACGCCCGCCCCCCCCCTCCGCCCAGCCGGCGCCGCCCCGCTCAGGGCGCCGACGCCTGGCTCGCGCCCGCGCCGCCCGCGGCCCGGCGCCCCGCGCCGGGCGCAGTCCGTGTTCAACGCGCAATGGCGTCGCGAGCGCGGCAGACTGCAATGGCGCCGCGATCGCGGCTTCACCCGCCGACAATCGCCCGCCACTTCGCGCCCTGGCCAACAGCGAAGGCGCGGTCGCCTCCAGAAGCGCTGACGGCGCGCACTTTCACCGACAGACTCGAGCGGACTTCGAACTCCGTCAGCTTCTCCTGCAACGCCGTCTCGGCTGCGCCTGGCACGTGGAACGCGAGGCCGTCTTAGGAGTACGCGTGCGCGCTGCCGCCAGACGCGATGACGCACTCTTGGATCTCGGCCAGAGCACCGCCCCCCATGCTCATCAGCGCGCGCGCGAGCCGCGTCGCGTCAGGGTTCGGGCGGTCGCCGAACATTCCCTTTCGAAAGTGAACTCGGGCGCCTGGCCTGGCCCCATTCCTTGCGAGACCCAACGGTTGTCCGAAAGAGGCGGCCGGCGCGGGCCCATCGCGCGCCGAGCAGCCCGACCTCGCGCGCCGCGCCCGCGCGGTCACCGCGGGTTCAAGGGTGATCGGCCACGGCGAGATCTCGCAGTCAGAGGGCGTCCACCACGGGAAAGGAGACGCGATTGGACGCGTTCAGGAGAGCTCTCAATACCGCCGAAACTGCATTCTTGTTCGTCGAGAGGGCGCCGCAGCAAAGAGGCGAAAATGCTGAAGAAAACGACAATCATAAATAGGCGAGAAAGGCAAGCAAACGCGACAGAAGAAAACAAACAAATCCGATAACTGTTGGAAGGCAAGAAAACAAGAAAACCATACAAAAAGCAAAAGAGCAGAAAACAGCGACGTGAAGGGCGAAAAAGGCAAAACAAACGAAAAAGCAGAAAAAACAGAAAAAGACAACAAATGCGAGACACCGAAAAACACAGAAAAGGCGAAAACGACAAAAAAACAGAAAAAGACGAATAACCAAACAAATGTGAAACACGTGGAAACATTTTTAATACTAATAATAATAATAAACGAACATACAACAAACGCGACACACATGATGTTATGCTTGTTGGGCTCTTTCGCCTCTTTCTGTGCTTTCAGTTTTTTCCAGTTTTTCTCATTTGTTCTGCTATATCGCCTTCTTATGTATTTGATTGTTTCAGCGTTTTCGCCTTGTTCGCTTTTTTTGTGATTTCTGTGTTGTGTTCGTTGTCTTCGTTTGTTGTTTTTTGTATCAGTTTCTGCGTTTTGCTTTCTCTGCACGTTCGCCCTTTATTTTTCTCGTGGGTTCCACATGTTTCGTTTGTGTTGTGGTTTGCCTTCTGCGGTTGTTTGGTTGTTCTCTCTTCGAAAACATCAGAAGCGCAGAGGGCGGCTACGCCCCCAAAGCAGAAAACGCAACGTAGACAACAGCGTGTGGAATATACTCCGCAAGAAACGCTACGTAGAAAATGCGACGCCCCAAAAAAACTACGTTGAAAACGCTACGTGCAAACTACTCCGCAGGAAACGTTGCGCCGGAGTCCGCATGTAAAACCACTACGCAGGAATCATTACGCAGGAAACACGACGCAGGAAACACCACGCAAGAAACACCACGCAAAGAACACTACGCAAAAAACACGACGCAAGAAACATTGCGCAAGACAGACTACGCAAGAAACGCTATGCGAAAAACGCTACGCGCGAAACACTACGCAAGAAACGCTTCACAAACAACACTGCGCGGGAAACGCTGCATAACAAACCATCACGCAGGACACATTACGCAGGAAACGCTGCGCAGGAAACACTACGCAGAAAACGCTACGCAACAAACTCTACGCAAGAAACGCGAAGCAGGAAACACTACGCAGGAACGCGGCGCAATAAACACTACGCAAAAACATGTCGCCGCAAACGCACTACGTAAACACACGCTGCTCTTGCTTATCTAAGAAAAAACCCGATGTGAAAAAAAATGTTGGACACACTGCGTAAAACAAAACAAAAATACGCAGGAAACAATACGTAGGAAACGCTGCGAAGGAACCACTGCGCACGATACCCTACGCAGGAGACACTACGAAGGGAGCGCACTACGTAAAGTACGCTGCGTAAAACAAATACTACGTGACAAAACACTACGTTCAAAACATTGCGTGTGTATATACACATGTGCATAAGAAAAACATGGGGTAACAAAGACTGTGTAACATAAGCACGGCGTACAACATCACAGTGCGTACAAAAGCATTACACTACGAAGGAAACGCTACACAAGAAACGCTACGTAGGAAACGCTACGCAGGAAACGCTACGCAGGAAACGCTACGCGGAAAACGCTGCGCAGGAAACGCACACAGGAAACACTACGCAAGAAACGCGCCGCAGGAAACGCCACGCAGGAAACGCCACGCAGGAACCACTACGCAGGAAACGCTACGCAGGAAACGCTACGCAGGAAACGCTACACAGGAAACCTTCCACAAGAAACACTGCGCAGGAAACGGTACGCAGGAAACACTACGCAAGAAACACACGACGTAAACAACGCTACGCAACAACAAGTAAATATACAAACGATATGTAAACACACACACACACAGCGTGAAAAAACACTGCGTGAACATACAGCGTACCCTTTTTAATTCACGATGGAGATCTCGATTTCACGAATAAGAGAACTGTTGGGTTTCCTCAAATCGAGAGAGCGCGCTTCACGGGTACATGCCTTGGGAACATTCGGCGGCGCGTTTCGGAAGGGGCCCCCCGCCCCCAACATTCGACGCCGTCGATCAGAACCAATCCAGCGGGACTCCCTTCCCCCCCTGACCGCCCCCCTCCCCCACCCCCCCCTTCCCAGGGGAGGGGGGCTTTAACCCCCCCCCCGCGGCGCCGGCGCCGGCGCCGGCGCCGGTGGCGGCGGGCGGCCAGTAGCGCCGACGGCGGGGACGCAGCGACGATGACCAAACAGGGCCCAGGTGGGGGGTCTAAACCCACCCACCCCTCCCGGCGCCGGCGCCCGCGCCAGCGCTGGCGGCGGCCAGCAGCGCCGACGGCGGGGACGCAGCGACAATGACCAAAGAGGGCCCAGAGGCCGCAGAGGGGAAACACAAATCGCCATATCGAGCACTCGCCCCAAAAAGCCACCGAGACGCCCTCAGGAAGGTCCAGGAGGCTTCACAAATGCTCCTTAGACGCCCCCGAGACCCCTCTGACGAGACCTCAAAAGGCATCCATTAGAACTCTGACCCGGAGCCAAAAAACGGTGGCGGGAAGACCCCAAGGGGACACAACCACCACAACCACCACCACAAACCACCACCACCACAACAAACCCCCACTACAACCACCACCACCACAACCCACCACCACCACAACCACCACCATCACCACCACAAACCACCACACCACCACCACCAAAAACGCCACCACCACTACCACCAGCACAACCCACCACAACCCACCACAACCACCACCACCACCGCAAACCACCACACCTCACTACCACCATCACCGCCACCGCCACCGCCACCACCACCACCACAACCCACCACCACGACCACCACCAACACAACCCACCACAACAGCACCACCACCACCACAACCACCACCACCACCAAACACCCACCACCACTACCACCACACCACCAGCACCACCGCTAGAAGGAACACCACCACCAACACCACAGCCCACCACCACCACCACCACAAACCACCACGCCACCACCACCACCACCGCCACCACCACTACCACCAACACCACCACCACAACCCACCACAACCACCAACACAAACCACTACACAACCACCACCACAACAGCCACCACCACCACCACAACCCACCACCACCACCACAACAATCCAGCACCACTACCACCACCACCGCCACAGTTTACCACACCACCACCATCACAACCACCACACAACCACCACCACCACTTCCAGCAGCACAACCCACCACCACCACTTCCACCACCACCACCACCAAACCACCACAACACCACCACCACCACAAACCACCACAACAGCACCACCACCACCACCGCCACAACCACAACCTCACCACCAGAACAACCTGACACCACCACCACCACCACAAACCACCATACCACCACCACCACCGTCACAATTACCACCAGCAGCACCTCCACAACCCACCGCCACCACCACCACCGCCACCACCACCACCACCAAAAACCACCACACCACAACCACCACCACCACCGCCACCACCAGCAGCACCACCACGACCCACCCCCACCACCACAAACCACCACACCACCACCTCCACCGCCACCACCCACGACCAGAACCACCACCACCGCCACAACAAACCACCACAACAGCACCACCACCACCACAACCACCA
>CAUYUJ010013169.1:75000-192500 GCA_963575745.1 Prorocentrum cordatum | reverse complement strand
CGGCACACCCCTCACACGTTTCGTGGCCCCATTGGAGCTCCGCCGAAGGCCCCAGTGCTGCCCATAGGGAACTCTACCGAAGGCCCCAGTGCTGCCGCCCGCATGCGTCACGCACACCCAATTCGGCACACCCCTCACACGCTTCGTGGCACCATAGGGAGCTCCGCCAAAGGCCCCAGTGCTGCCGCCCGCATGCGTCACGCACACCCAATTCGGCACACCCTCACACGTTTCGTGGCCCCAAGGGGAGCTCCGCCGAAGGCCCCAGTGCTGCCGCCCGCATGCGTCCCGCACACCCAATTCGGCAGACGGACTAACGCGCCTGACTACAACCCAAGGGGCGCCCAAAACGCCTCAAGAACGCCCCGCAAGGAACTCGAAGAGGGCTTCGAAAAGCGGAAATCAATCAATGCACGTTGGCATTGGCAACGAATCTACGCGCAGGAGACCCCAAGACGCCTCCACGACGGCCCCAGAGGATCCGAAAAGCCCCAAGTAGAGACCCACGCCCCGATTCCCCCCAAGAAGCACCAGCTGGGGTCGGCGGCAGAGGCGGCAGCCTTGAGATCCGGCCGCTCCCGCCCTGCGGGTTGCGGGCCGTGCGAGACCTCTCTGACAGAGTGTTTGGCCCCCTTCGCCAGTGCCTGGTCAAAAACCTCCTGAAAGTCCCTCCGAGGGGGCCCAACCCTGCCGCCGGCCCACCCCCCTGGCCTCAACCCCCTGAACGTTTGGAACGGCCCGGGGACGACCCAAGACCGTTCCAAGACGGTCCAAGAGAGCCCCAGGACGGTCCGAGAGAGCCTCCAGACGGTTCCAGATCGCTCCAAGACGCCCAAGATGGCCCAAAACGCCTCCAAGACGGCCCAAGATCGCCTCCGAGAGCACCCCCAAGAGCCCCAAGAGACAAGAATCACTGACTTTTCTGTGGTTGTTGAAGATTGTCGCGCTCTCGCCATTTCGGCTTACCGACGCTCCAAGACGGCCCAAGAGGCCCCCGAGATCGCCCCAAAACGGCCCAACAAGCCCCCAAGAGGGCTCCAAGGCAGCCCAAGAGGGCCCCAAGAGGGCCCCAAGACGGCCCAAGAGGCCCCCGGGACGGCCCAAGAGGGGCCCCAGGATGGCCCCACGAGGGCGCCCGGAAGAGGAACCCGAATGAACATTTCGAGCTTTCGGTCCCAAGAGGCCCCCAGGAGGCTCTAAGAGGCCCCCAGGAGGCCCCCCAAGAGGCCCCAACAGAGCCCCAAGGCTCCCAAAGCCCCCAAGATGATGGTCCCCAAGGGGCCCCTAAACTCCCCCGCAGAGGCCCCCGAGAGAGACCCCAGGAAGCGTCCATGAGGACTCCGACCCAAAACCCAAGCACGGTGGCGGGATGGGCCGACGGCTATTTGATCCGCCGCCCCCTGTCGATTCATCGCAGGGGTGCCTGGCGTGCTAGACCTCTCGGTTTTGGTGTTGTCTCTTTTTCCAAAAGAGCGGCCGGTGATGCGCCGCCGGTGTCCTCGATAAAGAACAGAAATGAGGAGGAGGGAAGGGGAGAGGCCCCCACGCAATTTCACTTCGCCGGCACATTCTCGTCCCAATAGTCCCAGTTGTCGGCCGCCGGAACCCACCGCCTCCCCCATTGCATCTTCTCGACGCAGGGGTCGCTGCTCATCGCCTGGACCCCGTCGAAAATCAGGGTGCCGCCCAGGTCGTCGTAGACGTGCTTTTCGATGCCCTCCCACAACCCTTTCCATTTCCTCATCTTGCTCCGCAGGCGCCCTCCGCGGTACCACCAGGACCTGCAATTCTCGTCCTCCTTCTGACAATGCCGGTGGACGGCGCTCCCGATAAGCGCCAGCGATATTATAATGACCACTGCTACCATAATACCGGCGCAGATCGCCGCGCCGTCCCCTTGGCAACCTGAGAACATGTCACCCAGTGCACTGCCCGCAGCTCCAGCCATCTCCCCTCCTACCCAAGCCAGGCCTCTCACGGCGTGGAAGGCGCCCTGCATGAGCAATATGCCAGGGGCATGTGGCCCGAAAGCAAGGGCACCGTGGGAGCCGTAAAAAGGGCCGTAGGGAACGATCGGGTAGCCATAGCCGTACCCATACCAAGAGTAACAATAAGGGTGGTATGAGTAGTAGTACGGGGGGAATAAGAGGTCCATGGCAAGTGAGCCAGCCCTGCGGCGGCGCCTCCTGGATTCGAATCCGAAGGAGGCGTTGAGGTCAGCCTTCCCTTCCTCGATCTGCGCTTCGGTGGGCTCGAGGGTCTCCTCCATTTCCGCCTTGGTGAGACACACCCGTTTGAAGCTCAACTGGACGCCCGCGCTCTCCGGGAGGCCCACGCACTGTGACCTCAAATCACGGCAGGCGCGATTGTTTGTGGCGCAATCCACGCCTTCGCCAGCCTCCTCCGCGTCCTTGCACATTCTGTATGCCGTCGTGAGCTCTTCTTTCCCATCCTCGCCGCGGCGCTTCTTGTATTCATAACTGCGAAGCACATCGGTCACCTCTTGGAGGGTTTCCTGGAGTCTGTTGTTACGCAAGGGCAGAACGGGCAAAACAGGGGCATCGGAGGCCGAGGGGGCCTGCAGCTCTCCTAGCCAGAACGGCCCTCCGTTCTGGAAGCGTCGAAGCTGCAGCCTTTGATTGGAATTCGGACATACGTGGGGCACTTTGAGACAGGCTTCGGGGCCGCGGTCCAGGAGCCACACCCAAATACCTTGCCACGCTGAAGGTGAGGAATCGCCCGTCCTACAATGCCAGCGCGTGGACCCCGCACAATAGGGCTTTGTACTCCCAACATGCAAGCTATGTCCCAGACCATAGAGCACTGGCCAGAGAGCACCAACCATAAGGATCGAGGCTCCGACTCTGAGGCGCCGACCACATTGCGCCAACCATAAGGCACCAAACATGGGGCACCAACGCATAAGGCACTGGCCACGGGGCGCCAACGCGCGAACAGTCGACCGCGACACATGGGGCACCGATGCATCGCGCAGGAGCCAACCGAGCGGGAACGGCCACAGAGCACCGTTCAGCAACAGCGGGCTGCGCACAACAAGGCGCACGATATAGCACAAGCCATAGGCCTCCGAGACGGGACGACGCTGCGCAAAATATCGCCAACTCCACGCAAATCAAAACACAACCTCAAACATGCAAGGACTGTCCGGGGAAACCTGCATTCGTCATGATTCAAACGCGATAGTTGCCGAGAAACCTTCGACACGATGTATGATCACGAGTGGTGCGCACATGACGCCGATAAGTCGAACAAGCAAAACTGCACTACACCTAAAATAACCATGCCGAATTAGCACCACGCTTCTGATGTAAGAAATGCGGCCGGACCCTAGAACCGGCCATCACACACCTCTAGTATCTGGAGCCAATGGGCGCACGAGTATGTGCAAGCCTACCAACATGCAGCACCGCACGGAAGTTATATCTTCTTCGTCAGGATCCTCCGCCATTCGACAGAGAATCATGACTCCCAATGAGAAGTGGGGTTGGGAAGTGCATTTGTGTGTCACGGGTCTCATGGCTCATGATGGATCCGTTAAGCTATGCGTTGGGTATACACAAAGATGAAAAGGGAGAGCAAAGAAAGAGAGGGTGGCAACGACGCGACCTCCACACTCCATTCTTTCCGGCGCGCGCGGAGGGCGGGCTATACTTTTCTGATCCGCATTTAGCTGCGGGCATCGTCGGCGGCGGCGGCGGCGAGCACATGGGCGAGCGAAGAGAGCGCATTAACAACTCCCCCCGCGGCGGGCCGCGTAGACCCTATGCATCCAACCCAGCCCGGAGAGCGCCGCGGTTTCGCGGCACCCCCCAGGGCACAATGCGCCCCCAAAAAAAGAACGCTTTACAGCGCCGGAACAGAAGGGCCGATAATCCCACTGGACCTCCCCGCGGGCAATGTCAGAGCGGCCGACGTACCCCGCAACAAATTGCCCGAGCTCAGTAGGAGAACTGGTATATCATGTGCAGGTACTTTGTCCTGCTCTTCTCTGGCAAGTAGCGCCTTGGAAGCTGAGCCACCTTCAGCATTCTCTTCTTCACCTCGTATTTATCGAGATGAAGTTCCCTTCGTTGTCACGCACGGCGTCATATTCTTCTTGCGACCACCATTGCCGCATTCGGCTCCGTGCCCATTTCCCAACGCCTTCGGGATCGTCATGGTGGTGGTTGCGGTTCCAGCGGTCCTGGTATTGGCCGCGCTGGTAGTTGTCCCGCGTCGAGTAGCTGCTCGACGCGCGGTTTCCCAGATTTTGCCCATCTTGTGCTGGTTGGCGCCATGGTGGCGCCGACGCGTCAACGAGCCTCGACTGCCCGTCGCGGCTCCTGCTCCTCTGCCTCGTCGTCGCCGCCTGCGGGTTCTGCCACGGCGGCGCCCGCGCGCCCTCGCGCAGGGGTCGCCCATCGGAGGCGGCGGCCACCGCGGCCCCCCGCGCGGGAGTCGCGGGGGGAGGCGCGAGGGGCAGCAGTTGTCGGAGTAACAGGTGCAGGAGCAGCGACTGAGTCACCGCCCCCCATATTCTCGGCATCGAGCTTTTGTGAATCCGTCGAAGCCCGCGCGGGAACCCCTCCGACTGAGTCAGGAGCAAACCCCGCAACTGGCTCTTCTGGATGTGACGCGGGACTCGGAATAACCGCTGGGCTGCACGATTCCACTGCCGCGTCGTTCGTCGCCGGCGCATGCGCGGACGCTTGCGCGCTCCACGAGGGAGCGACGACTCATGGTCAAGGAATATCTCAGCCAACTCCGTCGACGTCTTAGTCTTCGAAATATCGAACTCCAACTCCTCGTCAACGTGTCCTCCGATGTTCGGCAATTTTCTCATGGGCAATGAACAAGGACCGCCCTCGATCCGAAATCCGGATCTATCCAAGCATGCGCGATTGATAATGTAGAAATTAGGGCGACTCGGGCCAAGGCCCACTAACCGTTCACGCCTCACTCGCGCACAGTTATCGGAAAGAGCCGCCGGCACTTTATGTGGGGCCTTCGCGTTCATGCTGGGGCGCTCTAAAGGAAGGGTTGACCAGCGCGGCACTGAGTATCTTTCACCATGGCTGCGTACTCGTTCACCAGCCATATTGCCGTTGGAGGATCCATTCTATCCGCCGTGGGCTTATCTTCCCATATATCCCATCCCTCTTTCAGCTCAGTTGCACAGTCTTCCTCATTTGGCCAGATGAACGCACAGAGAGGCGGGCGTGTCATCGGTGTTTCCGGAGGGTCCAAGTGTTTCCAGGTGATGAGCCACCATGTTGAAATGGTGGCGTTGGCGGCCCTCCAAAGATTACACGCGATAAACCTCTTCGCCAACTTCTCAATGAATCGACAATGCGGCTCAAATCGGAAATTTGGCATGCCGTTATCTTTCTCGGCCATCCACGGCTGAAGCATGCGAGTTTCTTTGGCCGGGCAAGTCGCGCCTGCAATTGACTCTGCCATCCTCAATTCGTCGGATAACCATTGTTTCATACACTCACATGCAAATTTGTGCTGTTATGACCTGATTCGCAAGGAACTATTTCGCTCTAGGCGCTCGATTTTGCAAATCTAGGAAACTCGGGCATGCTCCGCCTGGTCCGACAACCCATCTGAAAGCGTCCTTCGCAGGAAGAAAACTGTCCACTCTCTCAATTGTTGCCTTGCCCTGCTACTCGCGGAGATTCGGGCATCTGTCCATTATGTCGCGGGCGCCGTCTCATACCCGCGCGGAAACTACGCAGCCGCATGCAAATATACCTCCCGTCGTCCGTCCATGGTCGTTCACTCCGGAATCCGTCGAAGATGGTGACAAACGTTTCGTCCGGTTGTAGGTGGACCAAGATGCCATAGATATTAAGGAGGATGGAAATCGTAGATAGCATGCTACGTTGCGAAAGTGGAAGCATCCTTGTCATTGCTCAGGCTGCCAGGTCTCAGCAAGCACTGCGAGAATATTGCTTGCGTCTTGAAAAAGGGCAAACCTCGTCTGCCCGAGCGCGCGCGCCATGAGGACGCGGACGCGCGCGGGCGCGCCGCCCAGGTGACGCGCGTCGCCACTATGGGAGCATGTCTTACGAATGGCCCCTTTCGCGTGAAGTCGCACCACCGGCGATGGAACCGGCCCGGGCGCGGCGAGGGGCACGGGCGCGCCGCGCGTTGGCTGAAACTGTGTATGGGGTTGAAGTACAAGAGTACAGAACCCCTGATCCGTTGGTAGAGAGATGGAGGGATAGATGGATATCTTTCCCTCCCAAGCGATCAAGGTACGATCGCTCCAACTCAGTACCTGAGCCCAAACGGCCAGGTGCGGGAGAGGTAAGGATAAGGAGTATATATGAGGGTATTACACGGGTTCCATACACACCCCCCGTCCCGAATCCCGCCCGTGAAGGCAGGACTCGGGATCAGCAGGATGGAATCCGTAACCTCTGAACTCCTTTACCTTAAGTCTGAAAGGCAGCTGGGCTAAAAGTCAGCGGAGCCCAGTTGCAAGTTGAGGTAAGAAGAGATACCTTGGGTCTCTTTTTCTTCTCCAGGCGGTCTTTGCCGCCCCCTCGGTGCGCCCCCCAAAACGCTTCGGCACTCGAGGGAGGAGAAGAATGAGACAAAGGTAGGCGGAGAAAGAAGATCTGAGCACCAAGGCAATGTAAACCGCCTCGCAAGATTTGCGAGGCAGGTGTTGCCACCAGCTATCAGATTATTCTCGACGCAATATTGTTAGATTGTTAAAATATGCATGCTAAGATCGTGTTGACGAACACAATCTTGAAATCAAACACAAGTCTGCCTAAAAGCAAATGTATGCCAAGATCGCGTTGACGAACACGATCCTGGAAGAAATGCAAATCTGTGTTAAAGCAAGTACCTGGCCAGGAGAAAATGTCGTGTTGATGAACACGAAAATGATGTATGAAATCTGTTTGGCGACTCCCGTTGGCGTTGCTCCTTAGGGGGCTGCCTCGGTGATCGCAAAAAATATCTATATGTGTGTATGGCCACTTGTGTGAAAGATTGAAGTGGCCTAAAAGAATGTATTAGCCACCGCTCAAGGCGAACTTTGATGAACGGAAGTTCTGCTCTTGAGCAGTGGGCCTTGCGGCCGACACACTACGCGTCGCCGTCCTTGTAGAACCTGCGGTCCCACGCCCTCTGGCCGTTGTACGTCACATAGCTTGTCGTAAACGTTTCCCAAGTGGTCCTCGGGATCCAGTTGCGGAACCAATCGTTGTACGTGATATCCTGGATGTACACATACTCGTCGTTGTTGATCGCAATGTAGATCCAACATTTGATGTAATAACTCCAGTATCGAAGACCCCAATCGCTGTCCTCGAGATTGTGGCGCCAGTAAGCAGCGTAATCAGATGTACGTGCTCTCTTGGCGCGCGGCATCGCGGGCATGTAGTCCTCTGCGCCTGAGGCGCTGGATGCAGCGGCGTCGCCAGGAGCAGGGCGCGGCGGCGGCCGCGGCGGCGGCCGCGGCTCCATGGCGTCATCGGACTGTTGGGAGTGTGTATCTGGATCGGTTCTCATCCCTGTACTACCCCCCCTCTGGTCAGTGTGTGACGGATCGAGGGAGCCTATCAGCTCGTTGGCAATCGCGGCAAGCTTGCGCTGGGTGAACTGTTCACGGGTTCCGTCCCCTCGAGGGAGAGAAACCGTAATCAGTCCGCGCGCCTGCCGCGTCTGCCTGTCAATGCGTCCCTCGTTCAGCCACCACTTTCTCCGACCAGCCTGTCCTGTCCTAATACTGACGTCAAGGATGTCCCACGCGTCGCGCATGTCCTCGACTCTCCAGGGCTTCTTGCCGACATTCACGCGGGCTCCTGTCATCTGATGATGGAATCTGAGGTCGTTGAGAAAGCGTTGAATGAGATTGGCGTATGGGTAGTACAGAGGTCGGTCGTCCTCGGATTCGCCCATTAATCTGCATTCGTGTGCAGGCGGGCTACCGGCTTCGACCCACTTCTGATACCTCTTCTTGGACGTATTGGCCAATCTCCGCAACTGATCTTTCTCTGTGCCTATGGGGGATCGCGCACCCGTCATAATGACATGTGCGCCATCCTTCATGTATCTCGCGACCTGGTCCTCGGACAACGTCGTCTTGATCCAGTTCGTCAACTTCTGGAGGTACGCGAGGTCACTCTGTGTGGCGGTGCTCTTACCTGTGGCGCCTACGGCCACAGTGTATTGCCAACATATATCACAGAGTGTGCCGTCACCTGTGACGATACCGAGGGACAGATCTCGACCGCAATTGTTACAGAGCGGTATGGGATGCAAGATCGTCTCGGGGGCCCCTGCCGAAGTCAGGTGATCGCGGGATCCCCAGCGGGTGTCCTGACCGCGAGCGAGGCTCTGACCGATCTGATTGATCGCCTCACGATTGATCTCGGTGTTTGGTCTGGAAGCGATCGATCTGCTTAAACCCTCGATCTCGATCCGAGACAACCTTTCCCCTGGCAGTCCTTTGTACTCTATCTTGACGTTGTCGGTATCCTCAGTACCGCCATGGCATACGTTCTCCTCACGAAGACGGCGAGCCTGCTTCTGCAAGGTGGCCTCGTTGTCGCCCTCCTCGCGCTTGAGTCCCGTCTGCTCGGCTATGATACGTACCATAGTCTCCTGATCGGGAGCTGCAGACGCAACACTGCCTGGGTCCTGGGGAATATCCTGCTCGGCGCCTTCCTCTCGAGGCGCAGCAGGTGTTTCCACCAGCTCTTCCCACACAGGAAACTCTGGATCACCGTATGTCGCAGTACAATTTTTGTATAGGTTACGCAATGCCTGAAGTGCAGGATGGTTGTCATGGATGACTTCCTTGGCGAAATCTGGTAGCTCCACAATACTATCTTTCAAGATGTTCTGGTATACTTTGGAAATCCATTGAAAGATGCCAGTGGTCGACTCCTCGATAGTCTCTGGGTCGAGGTAGTGTACCAACTTTTTGAAGAAGTGATCTGCACCACAATTGGGTAAGTCATGCGCCCACTTGTGGGTATGATTGTAGTTCAAATGATATGACTCCGCGTTCCACGCTTTCGATCCAAATCGAATTTCAAATTGCAAATGTGACTGAATTTTGCCCATTACGATTCTGCCTGCGCCACTGTGTATTTCAATGATCTGCCTCATCTTGATCATAGGCGAATCCACCAATAACGCCGATGTCCAACAATACACGCGGCAATCATCAGACTGTCTAATCCATCTTGAATCCTCGTCGGGGTCGTAGTCTGGATGATCAAGGAAATTCGATGGCGGATCAATGATGTTATCGAGGATGCTTGCCTCGATCTGCTCTTCTGCTTGGATGTCTGCCGAGAGGTCTGCCCTCATGTTGTCGTTCGCAGCTTTCTCATCTGCAGTAAGAACGATATTTGATATGTCCACGATTACGGTGATCAGTGGATCATGCGATGATGCTGTACCCTGTCGAGGAATGTCGCCCGTCTGAGCGTTGTCCTCGGCAGGTGTGGCCACCAGCTCGTCTGGATCAGGTGTCCGTGGAGCGGGCCTTCTTGGTGGTGTACGCGGAATACGTGGTCTATGGATGCTAGGCATTCCAAGGTATGGTAAGCTGCCGCTAACCTTGTGCTGCAGTATCTCCTCGCTGCAAGATGTCGGGCCTTTCAGGGCAGTCTCCATCCACGTTGGATCGATGGCATGTTCTTCGATACGAATCGGCAATGCAAATACAACGCCCTTGAGGGGCATGCTTTTGTCATTATACCAGATATTTACCCATCGTAAACCGTAGTTGAGAATAGGTACTTGTACCGCAAAGAACTTGTCGAAGATGCCGAAATGGATGATTGGACCATATATGTGTCCCTTGGACAAGGCAATCTTGGTATTGTGATTGCCTTTGGGCCAATGGTTGTCGTAGTGGAAGCATTTGGTAGAACCCCAATTCTTAATGACAATGAAGTCGCCCATTCGAACATCGTTAAATGCAGGACGACGATCCCAATCTTTTTGCATGATCTTTGCTGTGATTGGTCGAAGAGCTTCACGACAATGTGATAATGCAATCAACCATTCTTTATCATCTGCTTTGTGATTGGTCTCCTGGATCATAGCACGTACTATTTGCTCGTCCAAGGCGTCCTCTGCGGATGTACGGCCAGCAGGGGTTTCCCCCGGCCTGGCCGAGGGTGCTGATGCTGGCGTCATCCTTGGAGGCTCCATGTCTTGGTCGGGGTCGATAGGTGCCAATCCAGGTGGGTCGTCAATAAGTTCTCCAGGAAGGCAGGCGCAAATCTCGTACTTGCTCAATGGCTCTCTGGCTGCCAATGGCGGGTAGTCCCATGGGTCGCCGTCTGGCCACAGCTGCTGGCCATGCATGTGGTGTGGTTTGAGGCGGCGAATTGCAATAATTGCCGCAGCGGGTACCACGTCCTCAGTCATGATAGCGCCCTGAGCACCCAACCAAAATCTGCAACCTGCTTTTGTGGCGATCTCCATGTTGATCACCAGCTCGACTTCGTTCTTGTAGCTGTTGAACTTGTACGATTCCACTGAAGTATGTGGGTTCTTTTGAACGTTGTTCAAATATGTGCTAGAACTGAAGAATGCCTCAGATCGCTGCGATGGTTTATAAGTTCTGTCTCTCTGAGAGTGTGGTTCAACATATCCAGGAATGATCCCTGTCTTCAGTATGTTCTTCCAGGCGCGGGATGCTGTTCCATGATGGAGATATTTGATATCTGTCCACTGTAAGCTCTCCCATCCCATGTTCCATGGCTTTGAAGATGGGTTGACACAACTGTGACCACCGACGCACCGAATAGCAATAACGCTGTTCCAGTCAAAAGTGCTGGGGTCACCTCCGTCAGGAATCGGCTTGGCGTATATCTCGATTCTGTTTTTCTGCGGGTCAATATGCTTCTGGAACGCACGAATAATGAATATCGGATAGTAGTCGTTCCAATCGGTGTATCCATCATTTTCACCGTCTTTCTTGAAATGTGCCACTGCCGCTTCCATGGATGGTCCATTGTGTCTTTCTTTGCGATCTCGGAATTTCCATTCAACCATTTCTTTAAATGATTTCCAATTGCTTGGAATCTTCCAATCATTCTTTGTTGTTTTATCCCAGATATTAATACGTCTGTCATGAAATTGGTTGATCCAAAACTTTTTGTAGTGAATCTCATGGCGTAACATAGTCGTGATGTCTTTGCTCATGTATTTGTTTGTTCCCAGCCATTCTTCATCAATTAGCTCAGGACCATAACGTACATCGTCGTAATGTGGTAATGGTATCCATTTCCATTCTGGGAAACAACCAGATTGTGCAATGTCAGGCGCATGAGCAATTACACTATCATCATGCAGTAGCTGCTCGTACCACTCTCGGTCTTCGATGCAGGCAAATCCATTGGTCGCTTTCGTGCCCCGCAACATTGGGCACATGTATGGATGTTCATCTTTGACGCCATACTGTACCTTCCATTCGCGAATAGTGCATGAGTTGTCGAAGATCCCGAGCTTGCTGGTATCCTCGTGCATGGAACGCTCACAACTGTCCTGCCATGACAATATATTCATCTCATGTGGAGAAGGCTCCTCCTCAGCAGGAGTTGCCTCCAGCTCCATTGCCTCAAGGTCGGTGCCGTCATCAGGGATCGGTACCGCCTCAGCTTTTGGGAGCTGATCTGCTGGTTGTTGTTCTGCTTTAGGCTCTGGAGTCGATGGTTGCGACGCTTTGATCGATTGCGGTCCAGGTTGCAGTGGATCGGGCAATGGGCCTGGTGGGGCTGGCTGTGCTGTGTCATCAGCTGCCCTCCATACGGATGTAGGAACATTAGGGTCATGACCCAAAGCCACTCGATCCAGTGCATTCTGTTTGAAGAATGTTTTGCATGCCTCGATGTTCTTCTCGTTCTCGGCAGCTGGGCCGATGCGGTGAGAAACAATCTGTTTTCTTCTGCAATGAGTCTTGATTTGGTCGCATTATCGTCTCCATCCAACTCTTTGATCTGACGTAAGAATTGCTCGAATACAACCCAAGTAACTGCATGTGCATCTTCAACTGTTTTGACGATCTTGGGTTCTAGAAGTTCATCTTTCTCAAGAGAATGCCAAGATGCCCAAGCCCCAGGGTATTCTTTGATCAACAGCATAAGGTACTGGAATAAGTCATTGTATGCCATAACCCATGGATCATTATCAGGAAGGGTTTGGTCAGGATCGCTAGGGTCCGTTGCTGGCGTACGTGTAGACCTTCCAGGAGTCGGCTCAGTCGTGTCGCCCGTCTCGGCAGGCAGTGATGCCGGCAATGTGCCCTCGGCACATGACGCCATCCACGCACAATGAGCCATCTCGTTTGCCGTCTGTGTCATCAATGTTGTGAGGCTGAGGTCTCCTTTCCATTCGTTTGTCAACTTTTCTCTGAAGTCGAGGGCTGCCATGATTTCCTTGGCCTGAGTGTGGGCCTGGTTGTCTGTGACAGAAGTCAGCAATGGCGGCCTGAATGGATATGGCTGAGAAGGAAGAGACTGTATCAATGCGCAAAAATTGCGATAGCATACTGCGTCGCAGAATTGCGTTGTAAACATTGCCATGTTATGGTTGTTCTGTTTGGCGTGCCAAGCCTGCGGGGTAACCCTGTCGTAGGTATCCACCCAATGGTCGGATGGAAGAACAGTGATACCACGGTTCTGCATGATAGTGATCAAGTCGCTCGTGTGGTGATCAAAGTTCGGGTGCACGCCCCATTGCGCTGCTTTTCCAGGTCCCATGACCGTGGGGCAGCGGAAATACTGCATCACATCGACAAAACGTGATACGTCCACGAGCACGTGCACGGGCATGAGCGTCGGGACGCCAACCTCACATTCCATCTTTTGGAGCTCGTGTACGTTGGTAGGAGCACGACTGTGATGTCGGCGCATGTCGATGGTGTTCTGTCCAGGATTAGCACATGCGATGTCGTTCGCACTCCATACTACCATGGCATTGAGTCCCCTGTGATAGTGTCTTTGTTTTATGGATGATGGGAAATCATTGGCCCAGTATTCCCAGATGGTCTCGTTCAGCTCGCGCCACTTCTTGATGGAAGCGTTGTCGCTTTGAAACATGAGGCCTCTGGCTTCGCGGATCTTCCTGATCATATTGCGCTGCTCGAGAGTGTTCTCAAACTGATTGTTGAGAAGAGCGTTGATACGGCTTTCCTCTTTCTCGAAACGTTGCTTGCGTAGTTCCTCCATTCCGTATCGTACGCCCTCATAACCAGCTTCAGGCAAGAGAACGCAATCTTGACCGATCGGCGTGTCATTCTGTCTGAACCATTCCCTGTAATTGCCAAAAGAGAATGCCCACATCATGATGTCGTCGCGGGTCATGGTCGACAGGTGCTCAAGAGTAGCGCCACCCATGTATTCTGCGCGGTTAAGGCACGGCATGAATAGCGGTACAAGAGCAGTATTTGATGCTTTGGCGAGGTCGATTCTCTTCTGGGCAGCGTTGAGCTCGTCGATGCCGAAAGTGGGGTACTTCTTGTGTTTTGCACCCTTAGCCCCTTTCTTCGGATGCATGATCCATGTTGAGTCCGTGTATAAGTTGGTCCATTTGTACGCATGACCCGATGGCCCAAATGCATGATGTAATAGTAGTCCCAAGTCCTCTTGTACGAGGGAGTGCCACCCATTGTCTGACAATAGGGTAGAAACCAAGCGACCACCACAGAAAGCACTGTATTTTGCGTGGTCCAGCTCGAATGGGTCAACATCATTGCCAGGAGTCATGCCGGGATCATTCGAACCCATGTGGTCAGCAGCGTCGCCGAAGAAGTCGTTGCCCTCGTTGTATGGTGTCCAACGATAGGTACGCTCTGTCTCTTGTGGATCATCCAATATCGCCACCCAACCATTCGGATGGTCGGATGGTGTTGCCACCGTCTTGGAGTTTGATCCGATACTTCCAAAGCCTCCGCGCGCAGTCAACCATGTAGTAAGCTTGCGGCGGAACTTCTTTGTTTGGGTAAGGTCGGAAAAAGCTCTCGTGTTGGTGACCAAGTTATCCTCGACGATATGACCGATGTGCCCAGATGTATCCGATGTCCTGGCGATGCCAGGTGGACGAGTAGGTAGCTTGGCCATTGCACGATCAATTTTAGGAGCATAGCATGGCGTTACCAATCCGTTTTGGTATACATCGGATGGTGCACTCAGACCATTGTTGTAATAGTTTTGCGTATCCGTAACGCTGTCCTCGGTGTATTGTCCCAGAACTGCACTGCCAATTTTGGACCAATCGTTGTGAATCATCATCCACTCCGTCTTCAGTATCATTGTAGTAAAGTTTGATGGTGGACATTTGCGGTCTGATCCTGGGATCGTCGCATTCAAATGGTCATGTAGTCCACGAACACTATCTTGTACTGAAGGATTACGATTGAAAAGGCTGGAAATCATACACATAGCACGCATGAATGATAGCCACGGCGTAGCTGTGAACGTGTTGTACTCATAGTTGGCGTTGCCGCCGACGGATCCACTCTCGGTGCTGGCCCATTTCTTAGCCTCGACGGACGCGAAGCGGGCAAGTTCACGGATAGAAGACTCGTCGGGTACGCGGAGATCAAATTCTCCGCTCCGATCGGCACGCCGTTGATGTATGTATATGTAACCATCTTCGGGATCACGAGGACGACCAGTTTGAGCGTGGTACGCAAAGCCCACGCGGTCATCGTCCCTGGCGTTCGGGTCGTACTCCTTGTCGTAGCCGATGGGCCAGCCGACGAGGTTGAGCGGCTGTGCCTGATCCATCTCGTGGATGGAGGGGTCGGGATTAGAACCGATCTCACTTATGTTCGCCTCGCAAGCGGCAAACAGGATGCTTGTAAGCTTTGTAGCTCGAGTCGTAAAATTGCTGCGGTGTGAACGAATAATCAATGTCCTAACTCTCTCTGCATCTCGTTGAGGTGAGGGAGGATGGCGAGGATGTCTACCGTGCGGTGAACGTGCGCGTGAACGAGGTGTGCGCGACGCAGTATCTGCGGCTGGTACGCCATAGTGGTACATGCATGCACATAGCCCCTCATGGTTAGCTTGTCCAACACACTGAAATCCGCATTCTGATCCTACCTCGCCCCATCTTTCTTTTTCCGTCAGCAATATCTTGCATATTTCTGGGCATCCATTCAATTTAGGAGGTTCCGCTTCATGAGGTAAACCGTCGGGCCTCCGAGGCCCTCGTATCGGCGGACATTGTATCGGAGTAACAGGAAAAATAAGCGAGTGTTCCAAGAGGTCCTTCCAAAGGTCTGCTTTCTTGGTCTCGAAATGTTTGGTCATCATATCTGCGATCTGCTCTTTTGTTCCTACATATTTAAGCTCGATATGTTCAATTTGACATGTTTCGCATATCCAATCCAGATTGATACGATGAGTACGATGAAGATGACGAAGTGCTGGTGTTCGTCCCTTTTGGACAATTTTGATAACGGCCTGTTTATCCTCCAGGACGATGAGTCGTACTTTCGGTGCACTGATCTCTGGAGCTGGCTCTGGATCCACGTGTAGTACGGTACCTTCATGGGATATTGTACGTCTCTTTGGAGTCGTAGGTAAATCCGTATTTAGCGGTAGTTGCCTACGGCTAGGAGAAGATCCCCGAGTAGGGGGTGCCTTGCGAGGCGATGGTTTACGCTTCTTTTTGGCTGCCAATGTAGGACCAATCGCCGGGTCAACGTGTCGATGGCAACTCAGGCATGTATTCTTCTCTTTGCATGTTTTGGCAACTCCCACCACGGCTTCCCAGAATGATAGTAGTGGTAACCCTTCCAGTCGTAGTGCCGAATCGAGAGCAACGATCTCCGATTCAGTAGATGAATGTGAAACAACCGTTTGTTTCTTACATACAGCGTTGACTGGAAAGAACGTATTGGGTCCAACAAGCGCAGCAAAAACACCAGTAGTGGATTTGGATGATGTAATGCAATCAGCGAACGAGGCGTCAGTGAAGAGCATGATGGATAACTTGTCTGATGAATCGCCTATCCATCCGTGTAAGCAATGTGTACGCGTCGTTTTGATGTAGCATATCAACCGATGTAGACGTTTGTCACATGTAGTATTCCATTTGGTAATTTCTCTGGCCAACATACATGCCGGATGTAGAAGATCGAAACGACAGCAACGTGCCAAGTACAGGATCTTCATTAGTACACTTGCCGCGTCCTGGCCGAGAACGCCCTCGTCTGAATAGTCGGACTCAGTGAAGGTGTCCTCGATGCCAGGGGTCTCTGCGTCGGGTAGATCATGGTATGTGGCGGGTATGGTATTGGTAGAAGTTGTGTCGATCGATTTTGCTGGGCTGGATGATCTTGTCCGTGCGTTGAGCACACTAGTAGGTCTGGCGACCGACCCGGAGGAAAATGGCGATTTGGATCGCGAAGCCCTCGGCGAGTCGGATCGTTTCCGACGTGACCCTGTTCCCTGGGCGCGCTTGGAGGCGCATTCCAGGTACCGCTCAATGCACTGATCTGTAAAACCAAGCATGTCATGTCGAATGCCACGAACGTGTTTTGCCGTATTGTATTCTTTCTCGTTGTGTGCAGGTAGCATAGGGCGTATTGTGGACATTCTTTTGTCGAAGATGCTCTGCGGTACGTCATATGCTTGTTGTCCACAACCCAAATATTGTGAGTATGGAGTAGGTGGATCCAAATCGATACCGCTTTTACGAATATAATCCCAGCCAGTCTGTAGATTATGAGCTGGGCCGGCCAATTTGAAATCGTCCACATATACTGAAAGTATCAGTCCCAGTTTGTTGTGTCTCCATACACATTCCCATCCTGAAATAGGCTCGAAACCGACGCTTTCCAAGCATGTACGGCATTTTCGTTCCCAAAAGACACCTGCAAGAGGGTGTCCGTATAGTGCCAATCGCAATCGGCACACTGGGTTATTGTATTTTGACCATGATGTCGGTTGTCGCCATTTAGGTATAGTAATCCAAGTATCAACTGGATCAATTCGTCCGTCGCCGTATAATAATGCCTGCGTGTAAGCTCCAGGTGCGTCACTTTGCTCCCCCGCATATTGCGGTAATAATGCAGTAGCATCGCAAAGTTTGGAAGCCTCTATATGCGAAGCACTGGAAGCGGCGTCGGCGAATATGGCGGCCAAACCAGTTTCATCTTTGCCTGTATTGCCCTGAACCACCACTCTGCCCTTGAATTTACGTAGATCAGGAGGAAGTTCTTCATGTTTGACTGAAGATAATTCCAATATATTGAAGAAATGCACCTTTGTTCCATTGCGAATAGCTTGTGACTCAATGTCAGCTTTTTCTGCAACAGTCTCCAACATCCATGTTTGTTTCGTTTCCAATCTCTCGTATTCTTTTCGTAGGGCTTCTTGTGCACGTGGTTCTGCGGCAACTTCTTTCTTACTCAGGTTTCTGGTAACTAATGCTGGGCGTGACCATGTCGAATCTGGTATATTTATCTCTGTGTGCCGGCATGTAGTTGGTCTCACGTGGCATGGTTGGTATTGCTACCGACTGGGTGAACTTGCGTATGAGCGGGTTCAAAGTCCCAAAGTCGGTTCCTTCATTATCCACAAATACCAAAGCACGTTCTTCTCCATCGTGCTGTTGTGGTAGTTGACGGTAGTATAGTACCGTGGTAATGTCACGTGGCCCACCAGGTAATTTGGCATACAGTATTTCTTTGTTTGTCACGCCTTTGACATTCTCGTCGCGGATGACGTCACCATTGTCAGTGTCGTATGTAATCCGTCGTTCCACAGTATTCCATGTGGGTCCGCCTGATGTAGTAGTACGGAAATTGTTGACCTGTTTATCCTGTCTTGTCCACACTCTCAATGCAGCACGATCACGAATCTCACGGGCTCGTTTAACGTCGTTGGCGTAATCGATTTCTTTCTTTTGCTGTCCACGGGAAAGTGTTTTCCAATGCTCGGGAAGAACGTGATCAGGACGTGTCGTAGTCTGCACACGTGTCTCGCGTCCACGAACCACCATTTTGCCGTCTGGCGTTATTTTTGGAAGCTCATAGAACTGAATCGTGCCTGTCCACGGCTCGCTCAGCTCCCTGTGGTCGTTGGCGCTAACACCATCCCAAACATCTCGGAAGTTACTTTCGCCCTCGAACGTAGAAGTCGTTTTGAAATCTCGTGTCACGTCGAGTTGGTCAACAGGTACTGGTATATTCATGACGTCGTCCGTTGGGATGAATAGTTTCTTTCTTGGGGTACGAATGTGTCTGATGACGCAATATCCACGCTGTTCCCAGTAGTCTGGCTCCGGCGCTGGTGCAGCAACTTCAGAAGCCGATGTCTGGATATCAATAGCGTTATCTTCCGTCGTCATCATAGACGGATCATCCCATTCTTTAGGGTAAGAAAGTGGAGGATCAGGCATTGGCTTGTCACCCAAGGGGCGAGAAGTAGATGCCTTCACCTCGTCGTGTGCCTCAGGGTTATGATGTCGTAGAGTACCATCTTTCACGGGGTAGGTGAACTTGCCATCAGGGATGATGATGTCTTTGACTCTGTGCACATGACACAGATCACCATCAGGGTTCTTGGCGTATGTAGCCGTGTCCAAAACAAGGTAGTCACCTGACCATCGTCCACCAAAGTGTAAGTGGTACCCCATGAATAACCCTTCCCGAGTATTTTCTTTGAACTTTGCAGTCTCGTTGTTAATCTCGGGGTTGAGGCATTTCCAAAATATCCGAGCACCGAATGGCATGCAGTGCCCAGGAAAGCCTTCGCCAAATCTTATTTCATGAGCTGTCTTTTCTGCATGCTCCTCGTTGAGGGCAGCGACGCCCGTGGATGTATGCACAAAGTTGTGTCCACAGCAAAAGGCTTGCATGGCCTCTTTCCACCATTCGTGTCCCAGACCAGACATATGTAACACAGCTCTGGCACCAAGGATGACAATTTTGACAACGCGCTCAATCAATCCATTTGTCTGTGGACGATGTGGCGTACTCGTGTCGTGTCTCCATCCCAATTGGCGGCAAGCTTTCTGAAGCTCTCCAGAATTGTCTGTGTAGATATGCTTCACCTCATCGTTCGCGGCGATGAACTGTTGAAAGGATGCCTTTGTAGTAGCTGCGTCTTTGTGTAGCGCTGGGTAGGCCATGAAGATGCCAGTATATCTGTCAAGGACAACAAGTGCATATTTGTCGCCATGTTTGTCCGCGGCATCGTCTTTGGCCAGTACGATATGGTCGGCAGTTAGAGCTTCACCGAACTTCTTCGGGACAAAAGCCTCGTAGGCGTTATCCTCTTCGGTGGGGTCTGCCGGTGGATGTGGTTTGTGCTGTCGTCTACACGGGGCATTCTGTGCCATCGTACGAGAACAGATCTCACAGTCGGGATGTTTTGGGCTGTGAGTCATGTAATGCATCGGGTCGATCGGTTTCTTTTGTCTGTTGGGCAGAACTCGATCGTTGTCTGGATGCGTTCGTGTGGGTGTCTCTGTCGGTATGTCGTTGTCTGCTTGAGCTATATCGAACCCCCCGCATTGTGGAGGAGAACACTGCATCTGAGACGTAGGCGAGTCGGTGGTAGAGTCCACGTTGGTCTCGTCTGTTCTTGTGTCGGGAGGTTCTTCGACCGTGATGGTCCGTGCTCCTCCTCCCTCTCCGACATGTGGTCTCTTGGGGCAGGTCCCTATGTGGGGTCGTAGCTCGTCTGCAGTGGTTGGTTGCTCTGTAGTTTTGCAGCACCAACAAGTGTCGTTACAGCGGGCGGATGAACGCTTTCGCTGACGACGGCGGGGTGCTGACGAAGTGCATAAACGTGGTGGTGGTATCCGTGTTAAGTCGTCGAGTCGTAACTCTGGCACTCGATTGTTGACTGGAATATGATACCATTGGCCCCCCGGATCCTGAAGCATGTAGCCCAGCTCAGGATCCCAAAGCTGTCGAAAGCCATCAACCTCGATCAATTTTCCAACTGATAGTAATGATGGGCAGTCTGGTAAAGCAAGGGCTGAACTATGCAGTCCAACTTCGGGTAGCCGTATGTCGTAGTGCTCGTTGACGGTACGATCACCATTTGCAGTTTCCAGAATATGCTCTTCGCGAATAGATATGCGATCCGACTCGGTCTGCGTAAGTTCATGTTTTCCCTGAATATGATGGGCAGAACCACTGTCAAGAACCCAAGACCTTGTCAATGCTGCAGTCGAGCGTGGAGTGTCGACTGCTTTGTCGTTGTTGTCGTCTGGGCAGTCTTTGATGACTGCTTGACAGTGTCGTCATGCTTTCGGATCGCAGTTGGTGTGGCCACCGACTCTTTGTTGTGTCGGTAGTCGTACAGTTCGTCGTACCATAGTTGTGCCTCTTTTTGACATTCTCGTAAGGCCTCTGCACTATCATCCCACCATTTTTGTGGTAATGGATCTGGTACTTTGACGATGTCACCCTCATTCGGCAGCTCTTTCCACCTGTCCAGTCTGGCTCTGCCAGATATGGTATGGAAATAGTAGTCCACGTTGCGTACGTCGAAGCGTATCCGACGACGTATCTTGGTAGATGTCGCTGTGGCCTTGGTGTTGGCCATGAGGGTCTTGTCGCGGATGACGTAACTGCGGTCTGAACGGCGTGAATGTCTAAAGTTGGCAGGAGAACGTGCTCTAGTGTTGGGTGAACCACGGGACGATCCGCGGCTCGGATACCGCTTGCCACGTCCTTTGTCACTGCCATATGATCTATCACGGCCGCGTGGACTGCCGCGTCCGCCGCCACGATTGTCTCGTCCTCGGGAGGTAGATCTCGAAGATCTGTCGTAACGACTTCTCGATTGGCTGCGAGAGTCTTGGGACCTCCTGGATGTCGAACGGGATCGGTCGTATTGGCGTCGGTTGTCACGTCCCTGTCGTGAATCGCTTGCGTAGCGAAACCCCCCGCGTTGTGAAGACCGTTGGCTTCCTGATCCGCGGGATGGCGATCGGCCACGGCTGTCCTGGCTGGAAGTCCGCGGTCGACTCGGGCTTCGTTCAGGAGTCTTTGCGCCAGGTGCGAGATGAGCGTATTTGCATTTGTCGCCTTTTGTGCATTTGTTCTGTGCGAAATCCTTGCACGGTGCGACGTGCGGGTAGTTACACTTATCACCTCTGGCACATGTCTTGCGCTTGGCAAAATCGAAGCAGAACGGCCTTGATGCTGGCTTCTTGTGATTCGCGGGAGTGGACATACTACGGCGGGGGTTGCCACCAGCCGTTGATGTTCTGGAAGATTCGTTGTTCTTCCAATCCCTGGAATATGTATGTAAAGCCTTGCACCGTTCACCATTGCGACAATTGCCTTTCTTCCATGCAACGCACACGTTGACCTGAGATCGTGTCTCGCGTTCGTACCGTAGCTTGTTTTGATTCTTCTCCAATTGTTTAATCTCCAGTATGTCCAGGACACGCTGTCGAAGCCAACCGTAGGTACGATTCGGGTCGCTCATCTTCATGCGCTGGTACTCGTACATGTCTTGTTTCATCCATGCATGTCTACGAATCTGTGTGCGGAATAGCGATTCCAATATCTTTGGATCGGGTACTTCTCGGCATTCCAAGAGTAAGGCGTCCCAATCGGTAATGAAACGTTGCAAATCTTCGTCTCTCATCCTCAGTTCTTTAAGGCGCTCGAAATCGTGCAGGTCGTCGTCGACGTCTGTCACTTTGTAGGACTGTAGGATATGCCAGTATATCTGGCGTCCTTTGAGCATGCGTCCTGCTTTGTGCTCTCTGGTCTCGATGAGCCTGATTTGGTAGCGTAAGTCTGAGGATAAGATGTCGCTCAGAGCGGTTGCGAGTTTGCAATCGATGCTCTCAAAGTCTCCACTGTCTTGTAAATCCTCGAATGTACATTCGGGCTGTTCTGCCACGCATAGGAAGGCGTATGCTTTGGATGGTCGCCCTGAGGCGGCCCCGAAGTTCTTTCGCACTCTTTGCTGCCATTCCAGCAGCTGCGTGATCTTAGGCAAGACAGGTACTCGAACGGTGTCTGACTCCTTGATAGGCGTCGTTGTATGTACCGACACCGCAGACACTGGTTGTGAGGGTATCGGTGCACCGTCGATGGTTGGTTCTGTGCGCACAGGAGACACATGTCGTGTCTGTGCAGAAACTGCCGCGGAGGCTGCTCCTGGAGATGTACGTCGTTGTTGTCCTGCTGAAGCTTGTGGTGCTTCGGCGGACGCTGCCGTCGGCCTGTGCGGGTCGGCTGCAGGTCGAAGGTGAATGTTGGTGTCGTTAGTGTGGTCGATCAGCTGATTCGTCCAGCTCGTCATGTCTTCTTGTATTTGACCCACCTTTTGGCGTGTGTACTCATCAGTATCCCGAGACCGTTGGGAATACCGATCAAGTCGATGCTCGCATGCTCGGAGACGGGCGCTTTGTGCCTCCACCTCGCTTTCCAGACGTGCGAGATAACTCTCAACACGTACCTTCTCAGTATCTCTTTCATGAATAACCTGGGAGAGCTCTAACTGCGTGTGGTCCGCCGCCTTCTCAACCTCCTGCAACCTGTCAGTGAGGCGGGCGAAATCGTAAACCGTGGGAGGAGAATCCAGCTGATCAGTCTGGGCTCGTCCGACACGCAACTCTGCCAGGGCGTCCTGTACACCAGGGAAACGCTGCTCTATGTCAGAGATCCGGTTAGCGAGTGGCTGCACGACAGCGTTGGTCGCATCAAGCCTTTGAGTGATGACTCTCTCAGTACGCTGCAACATGTCGATCAGGTTCGACGAGTTTGTGTGTGCTTCGGTACGAAGCGTCGCCGTAGTGTGGTCTAGGTAAGATCGAAGATCATTGATCTGAGACTGAACGTCGCCGAGGTCTGTGGCCTCGGTTGGGGTTGGTCGGTTACGGAGCTGGTCGTGGATCTCATCGTGTAAAATCCTGACCGCAGAAATGCCTGTGTCGCGTACGATCACAAGTTGTTGCTCCATCTGCGCGAGATAGTTGCGCAGGTTCTCGACCATCGCCGTTCGTTCACCTGAGTGTGACACCTCACGATCAACCTGGTACTGCAGTTCTCCTATGATGCGTCTATCTTCGGCGATCCTGGAATCGATGATCCCTAAGGCGCCGTCAAGATCGCGACGTATGGCTGCAGTATCAGTGGCGTTCGTCTGAACGCTCTGTAGTAGTCCAGAGTATTGGCTGGACACGAAGGTTTCAACCTGGTCTCTGAGCTCAGCTATGTCACCTGCGGCGGACGTCTCCGCCGGCTGGTCGTCTGAGATGGAGAGGTGGGGAGCGTCAGCTTCCCTGTGTCCCCTGTCGCGGGGAGTGCATGGCCTCTGAGAGGCAGTACGCGGGCTCGACCTGCGCTCGCCGTATGGGCCTGGGGCTCCACGGCGGTTGCGCGCGGACGAGCTGCGACTCGGACCATGTGTGTGTGATGTCTCATCCGATGATACCTTGGGGTACCGCGTCTGTGGCTGTGCCGACACTGGTCTACTGAGTTCCTCGAAGGTAGCTACGTGCTCCGCCACAGGGACGGTCGCAGGGCTGGGGGTTCCAGCACCTGAGGTCCATCGGCGGTTAGCGCGGAAGCGCCCTGGAGTATCGAGACCGGTAAGGCTTTCGCCTGACGCGGTTGGGATTGCTCCCGACGGGGAAGGGGAGGGAGGATCAAAGGTCGGCGTGTGAAACTCCTTCCTTCCTGTTCCTACTCCTTCTCCTGTCCCCCCGCGGGCGGCGCTGCGGCGAAGTTCAGCAGCTAGACGCGCCTCGGGTCCTCGGGAGCTGGGGGGGGGGTATCGGGGACACCAACACAGTCCGCATTAATGCTCTCCAACTCGTCACCGAGCCGTCGCACCGTGGGAGAGCTTGGACGCGAAGCCCCAATGGAACCCTTACGGCGCATGCGCCGAAGCGGCTCCATTGGGCTCGCATGCAAGGTCACCGCGGGCGAGTCGGTGAAGGTGAGCGTTAAAGGGCTGATAACCTGTGTATGGGGTTGAAGTACAAGAGTACAGAACCCCTGATCCGTTGGTAGAGAGATGGAGGGATAGATGGATATCTTTCCCTCCCAAGCGATCAAGGTACGATCGCTCCAACTCAGTACCTGAGCCCAAACGGCCAGGTGCGGGAGAGGTAAGGATAAGGAGTATATATGAGGGTATTACACGGGTTCCATACACAGAAACACCCGCAACTTTCGGGAAGCCCGACTCGCTTGCGCGCGGCATCCCCGCACCTGCTGCGGAATCGTGACCAGCGCGGGATGCCCCGCGCCTCCAGACGCCCGCCTGGCACTCTGAGGCGCGCCCCCCGCTCATGCGCAAGCGCCGCGAGGCATCGCGCGGTGGTTCTCGGCCACTTGCGAGCGGCGCCCCCGCGCCTGCAAGACAGCTCCGGCCGCGGGCGGAAGTCTCGCGACCCCAGACGCCCGCGCGGCATTCGACGGCGCGCGCCGCCGCGCGGGCGGATGCGCCGAAAGGCGTGTCGGGGTGGCCCTTTGCCCATCTGGGATCACCGCCAGATCGCGCCGGTCGCGGGCGGTCTCCGCAGAGAGCCGCCGCCCATGTCTTTTGCGCCCTGCCACGCGGTGGCTCTCCGGGGCGCCCGGCGCCCAGGGCGGGGCGCGGGGCGAACGGCGCCGGAATGGCGGCGCGAATTTCGACGCGGATTCGCGGTGGATTTGCGGGGGCGGTCAAGTGCGCGAAGGGTGCCCAACAAAACGAAGGGGCATTTTCAAATGGAACCCACTTCAAAATCCAGTTCGGAAATCAAGCCCCCAATTCCAACGTCGTCTTTAGAAGTTCATTCCGAAGTCCACTGTCGAAATCCACGTCGAAATCCACGTCGAAATTCATTTCGAAACTCACGCCGTTCCCAGGTCGACCTAGATGGCAATACGCAGTGGGGCGACAACTTAAAACAGGGTGAACAGCAGGAAATATTTCTGCAAGCTGCCTGCCGAGTGCGCCATGCATCATCGGCGGGCAAGGCGAAAGTCTCGCAACCCTGCTGCCCGCGACCTCTCCCAGCCTGGCGGAAAGCGCCCCATCGAGGTCACAAGTGCGAGAGGGGGCCCCCGCGCGCGCAACTCTGCCGCCGAGCGTGCAATTGTGCAAGGGCTGTGATGTCCACATCTTCCTAGGCAACTTGCACGCCCACTTCTGAGCCGAGATTCAGGCGGCTTCCTCTCCGCGAAGCGCACAGAACATCAGCGACTGCTGAGCGCTCAGAAGGAGCAAGCAGTATAGGGGGAGAGGGAAGAAGTGGTTTTATAAACGCCGAGCGAGCGTTGAAATCACAAGGGGAATGCCGGCAAAAATCCCACATGATGCGCGCGACCACTGGGAAACACGCGTGATCAGAATTTCCGCTGCGATTTTCAATACTGTTCCATCGCGTTTCGCCGGCCCGCTGCCCCCCCCGAGACGTTTCAAAATTTACTCAGGATTCATTGCCGAGACGCTGTGGCCTGACATTGCCTGCGCGGGTGCAAGAAGCGATCTCGTCAACATCCGCCCGCATGGGGAACTCTCTAGAGACTATGGAACCGTCGGGTGTCATTCGAAACTTGCTTTCGTAGAGTATCTTCTCGTGGAAAAAAATTGGAAACATGATGCCTTCCCATTCCTTCGCGCGGACTGGGCGAAGGGCCCAAAAGTTCCCAACAATTGGTGGATCGATGACGCCACCTCAATGGGGGAATTGAACAGCCTCAGGGGGTGCCCCATCTGCGGCGATTGGAAGGAACTTGCATACGTTGTACTCGAAGCAATCCAGCAAACCGGCATTCCTCTTCGGTCTACAGATGTGCCAAGGCTGCGACTGAATCGCAACACTTTCCGTAGCGACGTTTGCCAATACACCATGCTTCTGGGACATGTCATGGTAGTCATATGGCACGTGCGTCCGTTCTATGTCGACCATCGGGACGGAGTGTCCCTGCCCAGATGTGCTCAGTATGGGGCCAAGGCAGTATCCATACATACGCCTTTGCCTCTTCGGACATAGGTACAACCGGTTCCCAGATTTACCGGTCATGCCAGCCTTGTCATACACGACACTATCACTGCTGAGCCCTAGGATCTGAACGGTGTCCAGCGGAACGGTGGACAACGCATGCAGTGCGAGCGGGAGTGTGTGATGATCGCGCCCATCCTTCGCCAAGCATTCCACGAGCGTTGCATGGTGACCCGCCCCAGAATTAGTGACGACATACGTGGAGTTTGGCATTTGCCTCGCCTCTCTCACTCGTCTGAGCCCAGAGGTCCTTCTCACCACATCACCAGGCGCTTGCGCACGGGGGCTGCCCAGTTTCTGTTGGTCCGAGCTCCCCCAACATGTTTCTCCATTAGCTCTCGAAGATCTCGTGGGGGCCCTAGTTTGCATAGGTATATCGCATTGCATGCGAGTAATATGTAGCAAAGCGAAGATCGGATCTTCTTGCAAACGCGCCACGGTATGCAGGGCTTGGAACGCATGGGATATGGGGGGCCACTTTTTCCCGGGTAACTGGGCCCGAGCTGCGCGCCCACTCTACTTCGCGCTTGATGCGGTCAGGGATATGTTGAAGTATATAACCACCCCTGAAATCCTTTCCTTTTTTGCCGCTCCAGCAAACGCACTTCCCGTTCTTCTGCAACGAATTACACGTTCTGAGGGTGAGCGTCTGCGTCGACCCCGCTCTCCCAGGGCGACTGCATCGCCTCAGGAGGCGGCGGGCAAGTGCCGAGACGACAGCGCCCAAAGACCTTGAGAGCCATATCGATGTCGTACGCAGTCAGATCAGCGTCAACAAAGTTTGGTGCTGGAGGCCCCGGCGCAGGCTCACTGGCAACTGGCTGCGCGCCACCAGCTGAGCAGGCGCCGCCACCTCCCGCATCCACAACCATAAAATCAGGTTGCTCCACCAGGTCCGGGGCTCCAATGTCCGCATCCGATGATGCAGATGTTGCTCGGGAACCGAAATCAAACCCATCTGAGAAAACTCTGACTCTGGCAACCAACTTCCTCTTGAAGACCGCATGTCCTTCACTTGGAGCATTTTCCCTCGCATGAGTCATGATCTCCGCGTGGCTCCGACCAGTCCCATCGTTGAGCGACACTGAAATTCCTGTACGATCCATGTCGTCACTCCCGCGAGAACGTCGATCATTGCCTTGTCACGTTCCGTTCTGCGGAGCAGAAAGTGAAAATGCATTTAGCATGGCACTCTTTGTGCGGTCGATGCAATCCAACGGGGCACCAGGGAATCGCCAGTTCCGCGCGTTCGCCAGGTGGGTCAAGACAGGGGGGATTATCTCGAGCGCATTCGGGTTCCTCTTCCATTTATCCCTACAATCCGCGATAGAGCTTACCCGGCATTGCGGGGCACTTGAGATCGCCCGCCCCGCGGTCCGATGACCCGCGCCACCCCCGGATGCATCGCGAATCGGGGTGGGGGGGGGCGCCGCTGGCAGGGTCAGCGGAAGCTGCGGAGTAAGACGCGCTGGGCCGGGAACGCCATCCGGCCGGGCCCCCGCCGTCTGCGGCGGTCGCGGGGGGCCCCCGATGCCCGGGGGAGGCGCCTGGAAAGGTAGCTCCAACCCCGCGGCGGCGGGCGCCGCCTGCGAGCGGGCCCCAGCATTTGCAGGAACGTGCAGCGAGTCGAAACTCATGCCCATTTTCTTTGCAGCACTTGTGTTTCCCCTCTCTCTCCAATTGAGTTCGTCCATCGTCTGTTCTATTTCAGCTATCTTAGCGTCGGCTGCCCTTTCTCTTTCTTCGAGCGCTCTAGTCCGTTCGTATGCGCTTTGAACGAATTTGCGCGCGTCAGCACGGGTGAGATCGTGCGTCTGTGGGCAAATCCTGACACAACTGCCGGTGTTATCCGGCCCTCTCTCGAGTATCTTCTGACCCGGGTCAATCCAAACCCGGGCCAGTCAGGCCTTGCAGAATCCTGCAAGATCCTGCAAGACCCTGCGCCCAGACCCGGGTCAATGCCAAAGATCCTGCAGGATCCTGCGCGATTCTGCACCCAAGCCCGGGCCAGCGCGACCCTGGCCCTGCCGGAAACTGCAAGATCGGGCGCCATGGCCGACCCCCGCGTGCATTGACCACCGTCTCAAGGCTCTCGACTCTCCACCTCGCCCCTCCGGCAACCAGCTGAGCCGGAGGCCGTTGGGTCAGGTGCGGACTCGTCCGAATTGCTGTCTTCATTCCTGGCAGCGTCCGCCCAATTTCCCCAGCGCGTTTTCCTGGGCGCGACGCGGGACTCTCCCGGCCCCCTCATCCTATCTGCTCTGAGGAGACACAGCCGGCGCCTGTCCGTGGCAGATATAAGCAGGTTCTCTGCAACAAGAGGATGAAGCTTGAGGACAGCGCAATTCCTTTCAAACAACATCATGCACATGCAGGTATGTCCTGGGCGCAGGTCGACGTAGGATGCCTGCTTCAACATTTATCGTTCAGATCTGGTCCAAATCCTGGCGCCCATGCTGCTTGTGCAGCACGAATGTGGACGCATTCGCATTGTCTCCGCTCGCATTCGAACCTGAAGTCCGTTTCCATTGCCTCTCCTGCGGGGATCATGTGTCGCAGTGGCGCCGAAGCTGAGCCTGGATTGCACAACGTAATAAGGGTCCATTCGTAGAGGCGTAGATCCAGTAACACGGTATGATATGTGTCTTTATGACATGCCTGCAGCATTGCCCCTGGTCTCCTTATTGGCTTCACGTTTTTGTGCGGGCTGGCGAAGCTGATCTCCGCTGTCCACCAGATTCCACTCGCAAAAACTTCCCCTGCCATCGTGTATTCCCGGTGGGGCCAGGAGGGTCAGGCACCTCGTAACAACTGTAGACGTTTTGCCATGGCCCCCCGCCGCGCACTGGGCTCGATGGCTAAAGCGCGCGGCCTTCCAAGATCGCCCCGATATTGTTGACTGGCGCGCCGTGGGTTCAACGTCGCCACTTTTAATCACTTTTAATCTTGGGCCCCCCTCAGCTTAACGTCCGTGGCCCAGAAGGGAAGGTCCATGATCGTGCCAAATCCTTCGCTGCAGCACTTGACAAATCCAGCCTGCCCATGCATGAGGCACCTTCGATTCCAGCGGCGCGATGCCCCTTGAGGGCAAAGCGTCCTAGCCCAGAGCGGCACACTGTAATCCGTTTCGGGATTCGGATCCCATGTTTAACAGCCTCGCAAGGAACATATTGACTGTGGTCGACTGCCTCGGCTCTTCCCAACTTTCTGGAATCTAGATCATGTCGACGTACATTCCTCGACTCAAATTCGTCGCCTCTCTGACGGCCACTTCATATGATTCCCCTGGCCAACGACTTGTTTTGCTGCGCGGGCGACCCTCTCTCACTGCTTCCGCGCCCATGGGAGCGGTCACAGCTTGCGCGTCGCACGGAATCGTGCGTTGCCACGTCTGCTGAGGCGGCCAATCGTACATGTAGTCGTTAGTGATGGCATTGTTCGGATCGACTCCTGCTTTAAAAAGCATGGCCAACAATCAATTTTTCTCCGACTGTTGCCCCGCACTGTCTTGTTCGCTCGCCATTGGAGGCGAAAGTCGCGCTCGATCGCCTCAGCCCGGGTCTCTGGCATTCGCGCGGGGGAATTGGTGCCCAGAGATCTTGGGCTGCGCTCTGCGTTCGGCAGGGCGATCAGTTCCCATCGTCCCATCTTCGCGCTCATCAACATCGCCCCTGGGAGATGGTATCCAGGTCGGTTTCTCCTGCCATGGCTGAGCGGGCCGCTGCGTCGGCCGGCATCGAACTCAAATGTTCCAGCCGCGCCCTGCCGACGGCATCTTTCATCGCCGCGTCATTCCGACAAGGTGCGCGCTCAAAGCCGGTAGGAGACGTGCCAAGGATAAACGCCTCTGGCATGCCGGGAGTAGTCGGCCTGTTGAGGAAATAATTCTTTCCCGTCCAGGACGCATGTTTCTTCTTCTTCTTCGAACTACATTCGAACCTCAAGCGACATATGACATATGCCCGCGCCAGGGACGCACGGAAACTCGTCTTTGCTCGGTGCGTCCGGAATTGTCTTCGCATTGCGGGTAGAAGAAGGAATCGGCGCCTGCGTCGCAGTCCAATCCACCCAACGCGGCCGCCATTGACGCCAAGTTGTTCCCTTGCGCACCCCTAGCTGCGGTTGCCCGCCCCTGGCAGCTGAGACGCCCAAGGGCTGCGCGTAGAAGTGGGCAGCCAATCTGCTCGTCTTCAGGATGTAATCCGGAAACATGTCGGATGCTGTCGCCTGTTCCCCATATGGGCCCATGTACGAGTCATCTCGCTCATAGACATAGTAAATGTCCTGAGGCGGATGCTTGAGGCACCTTCGCAAAGCAACCGCATCGAAGACGACGATACTTAGGTGTGCTTTGGTAGCCCGGCACCGTTCGATTCTTCGGATCAGCTCGCTACGAATCAAAGAAAAGGTGCCGTTCCAAAGAGGGCCAGGGCCATTGAGTCCATCCCCTGACTTACTTCCAGCACTTGTAATCACCACCAACGTGGAGAAAGCGCATGACATTGAGCGACGCACCAGCTACCGTTCCATCCACGAAGAGCCTCGCATCTTTCAGCGTCTGCACCACGAACTGTGCGAACGAGGCTTTGTCATCTTTCTTTGTTGTTCCCGCGCTCAACCCCGCGTTGCCGTCCGACGCATCGCTCAAGTTCCAGAATGCATGCGCGGCCCCGCGATCTCCCACTTGATCGTGGATTGGAAGCTTGTCTGCTGTCAACCCATCCGATTCGTGGATCTGCCTTCTCATGTAATTACCCATTGCGGCGCCGGTCGCCGCAGTGCATAGCCATGCGTTATCTCCCCAGGAGCGTCGCTGATTTGTTTTTATATGTAAGTGCCGTCGTTGAGTTACCAGCAATCAAAGACGCCATGCTCACATGCATGTGCGTTTCCTTATTGCCAGTCCTAAACGGCGCCCTTTCCATAGGCGTCGCAAATTCATCCGGGGCCCTGCCCGTGCTGTACATAAAGGAAATATCCTCTCCAATGGAAGGGACCCATGCGTAGCCATTTGCCTCCGCAGTGGCGGTGGTAGCTGGGCACTTCTTATGATTCGATCCTTCTGTCTTGCCGCGGTGCATCCTCGGTGTCGGGGACAGCGCGCAAACTTGACATGTCTGCTGATCACTGCCATTCTCCCGTGCGGGGCGCAAATCAATGCAGCGCGAGTGAGGAATGAATCAACAAAGCAGCAGGAGCGGAGGAGTCGCGGCCGCCCGAGGGGCGGCCCAGTTTGCGGGCCGGCGGTCGCAGCGACCGCGGGCCCTTGTGCCAATGCGGCAGCGACGGCGCGCGCATTCGGACTGCTCGTGGACGTATCAACACGCGCGCGAAATTCACGCGCAAAGACAACATTGGACCAGAAAACAAACGGCACCACCCCACCTACGACCCCACGGGCCGCAGCGTTTTCCAGGACACCTGGCGTGGGTTTTCGCATGGTATACGCCGCGGCCCCCGATGGCCCGTAGCGGAAGGCCGTAGGTGGGGCGGTGCCGTTTGTTGTTTAACCGAAACATGGATATGCCATGCAAGCGCGTCGGTGTAATCTTCAGCTAATTTGCAGTTAGTCCCCCCTGCCTCGACATTCGCGTGCGTTCCGTCACAACAACGATGCAGTCCATTCGCGACCTCTGGCGATGCTGATGCTACTGTCCAGGGCTTTTCCATGACATCTCCCTGTAAGACTTCCAGTCCATATGCACATCCGTGTAATCTGAATTTCTGAAATTGATTAGCACGAAAGGAATGCACAATTTGTTGGCCCCGCCAGCACTGGCAAGCCGTGGGCCACTCTATGCGCACTGTTCCTCTCCTTTGCAATGCCGCACTTGAAATTTCTGTAGAATTCCAGAACAATTGTCTGAACATCGTTCTGACGCCCCATGACCCATGGTCTCCTGTCCGATAGTAGACATAATCGCTTGCACATTGCCAAGAGGCCCCCCGGCGCGCGGAATTGAAGCAACAAGTGAAGTATGAGTTCCTCTGAACGTTTTGATGTCATGAGTGCCTTGTCTCTGCCTGCGTCTATAGTCATGTTTTATTTTTCTGCGCGGCGTATTGCATGACTTCTGCTGTCGCAGAAATTGTTTGGGTTACCGATGTTGCTATTTGGGCCGCGGCATAATTAAAGCATCAGATGCTCAGGGCACGGATTGTGCGTGCCAGAGCTTTTCCTGAAACCATTGTTTTGGCGCCTTGCGCTCGCGGCTGAGCCGCGCGTCGCAGCGCCGGCCACGTCTGCGCCCGTTGCCCGCGGGGCGCAGTTTTTGCTGTCGTGGCCATGTCTCCGCTGTTAGCCGTCAAGGCCACAGCTCCGCTAGGGATAGTAACTTGCCCATGATTGGTTTGCCTTTGCCTGCGCGCTTGAATTCGTTCTCCTTCTCGCTGGGCATCTGCGCCCCCGTGCGCGCCGCCGCCTTGGGTCCGACAGCTGGCCTGCGGACCCCAGGTTCCAAGGGAAGTCCGTCTGCTGACTTTAGGGGGCACAGGGCGAATAAGATGCAAGACTTGGATCGACGCAAGTGGGTCCGTGAATGTTTGGCCCCTATACCTGCGGCTTCGCTGTGAATTCTCTCATGATGCAGTCCCGCGATGCCCCGACTAAATTGTTCCGAAGCGGCAGCGGCGTCGATCATATGAGCGCGGGGCAAACGCATTAACAGCGGAGATTCCCCCGCCATCATAAAAGAAGCACGTGGGCGTTCTCTGCAGCAACGTGTCCCGCAGGGGTAGCGAAGCCAAACGTTCTGCGCGCAGGGCCAGGTCTGCCGCCGCAATCTCGGCTTCTAAGGAACTGCGAGAAGCGCGTGTCTGACGTCGGGAAGCCATGCTCTGATTCGCCCTTGTACGGTCCCCAGATAACCTGACGGTTAGCGCTAATGCTTCTATGGACGCGAATGTTGCTTGCCAGGTCTGCATCTGAGTACCGTCGAGTATGCGCAGCTTCCACGTCGTCTCCAACACGCGAGACATACGATATAGGATTGTAGCCTTGATGTAACATATCAGCCTGAAGGTCCAGGTCTTGTTGCTCAGTTCACTTCATCGTGCAGCTGGCAGCCTGACACGCAGCTCTCAACAGGTCGTATCTAACCATGCGAGCTCGGTTCATAAACTTCGGGGTGCAGCTTCCCCGATGGATCGGGATGCTGTGCTTTTGAATGCGAAATATCTGCGGTCATCCCGATAACCGCAATGTCCTTATCTGGTAGGCCAGTTCGTGCCGAAATGCTAAGGGCCTCGGCCAGGGCCTCCTCGGCTGGGGGTATGATTTCCCCTCTTGGCCCGCCTTGTCCGTCTTCGAAAGTTCAAGTAACTCTGGTCCGAATGGTGCACCTGCTGTTGGATGGGTTGCAGGATCTGCGTCTGTCAGCTGGGCACAGGAGGGGACGCAATATTCATCGAGCAAATCGCCATGCCATATTCAAGTACCTTAACTTCCTTAGTAGGTATCGGTGTGCATTGCTCTGTCTGGCTTTGACGATTGCACGGGGATCCGCCATCACTTTCGCCTCGGCTAGATTGCCCCCCCGAATCGTCGACTGACGCCTTCTCCTGCTTCGGCGGTGGCGGATCAAGAATCGTGGGTGGCTCTCCGTGCTGTTCAATGTCTGTTCGGTAGATCCGATGGGCGGGTGGGTCTATTTCGGTCCCCTTCAGGCAACCTCCTGAGGGTTCTTGGACCGTCCTCCAGCCTACTTCCACGTTATGCGACTGGCCGGACACGTTGGAATCATCATAAGTGATCAGGAATAACTTCGGTTCATATGGGTTATAACAGTTACGCCAAGGGCGGCATTTTTCAAATCCTTTTCGAGAGGACGTGTGTCTCGCAATGCTGTCCCCAATGTCCTCCAGAATCGGGATACCCATATAAAAAATATCGATGGGCAGACAGGGCTCCCCATGCGTGACCAAGAGCGTGGTCAGTCTCCTCTCGGCCACCAAATCCAGGCGGGGGGCCCGCCCAACTTGGAGTGGGCATGAGCTTGTTTGGCGTCAGCCGGTTGGATTTCACGACCGTTGCATCGCCCGCGCGCGCAAGACACATTGCTTGCGCGCATCGCGGCAGGGCTGCGCGAGATCTCCTGGAAAAGTGCGACTCCCTTGTTTTGATACACGCCGGAACCGCCAAGCACAGCTATTCTCTCACTTGCTCGGTCCTCGTGTCCTTCTGGCAGTTCGGAATTCTTCTCACTAAGGATCGCACAGAGTCCACCAGAGTGTGCAGTTCCGACTTCCTGGCTCGTAACAACGTTATTATACTCCTGAACCTTGCTTTCGCTCCACATTCTGATGGGCCAGAGTCTGGCCCATTCAACTCGCAGCGCCTTCCGGGCTTCTGGTTTCACAGCTGCCCCTGATTTTCCAACCGAGCGAGCTACTGCCACATCGATCGCGCTTTTTGATGAGGGTCAGTCAGCTGACCAACTGGATCATTTCCTGACATTCTCCGATCAAATGCCTGCCCGATTCGTGTCTTCGAACGGGTCTTCACACAATTGAAGGTCCACCCTCTCCTTTCTCGGAGCATCTGATCACTGGGCGCCGGCGGCTGCGGTGGCATTCTGGGCGCGCCGCGCCGTTCAGCGGCGGCCGCTCGGCTCGTGGCCAGGCAGGCCCGCCCCGAAGGAGGCGATGCCCAGGGTCGGCGATCGCCCCAAGCTGAGCCTGGATCGGCACCGCCCCGAGGATCGTCCCCCCACGTCAAATTTGTTGCCGCAATATGTTTTCGCTGTCAGATTCGGTGTCGGATTGCGGCAGCAGCTCTTTGCAATTGACACGGACAGGCATCTGGCATGCATCCCCCCACGACAGCAATATTGCACGCGTCGCGAGCAACCCGTTCTGCCCAGACTGCCCCTCAGAAATTCGAGACGCTGCCCTCTATCTTCAACCGCGAAGAATCCCAACTCCTCCGCTCGATCTTTTGCAATAGCGTTGCTGCGTTCCCCCTTGGGCTTATTTGTCACGTAGAAACACCTGCAGGGATGCATCCCAGGATTGGCGTTCAACTTGCATCCGATTGACAGGCTCGCAGTCAGGGCCGCAATACAGAACAACTCGCACGGCGCACGTCTTAGGCTTACCCGTCAACGGTAGCCTTTGGGATAGCTTCTCAAGGGGCAATCCATGGACGAGAAGTCTGTCCTCAAAATACTCAACGTTGCCCAAATTGTGAGTGGTCCGCGCCAATAACTGCCCGGGTCTCGGACCCGCCCGAGAATCTCGACGTCTGCATGAGACATGCGACTGTATTTCCAGCTTATGATCTAAAGGAGATAATCGGAGCTCCCCTCCATTCGGCAGAATATCTCGTTGGTGATCGAATCCGTTTACCACTGCAGGCTCCGCGGGCGGTCGCGGCCCCCCGGGCCCCCCCCGTCAGACGGGTCTGCTGCAACGTGATCGCCCGCGGCCTCGCCTCTCTCATCTGGCGCCGACGGGGGCGGCGGTGGAAAGGGATGTTCGAACAACTCGTCATCATCATCATCATCGCGTTCTCCGCGGGCAGCTGGGCTGTCCGCGACTGTTCGCGCTCTGCCGGACGAGCGGCCAATTGTATCCACGGGCGGCGCCGTCGCCGAAGCGAAGCCGCGCGGGCGAGGGCCTTCTCGCAAACATCTTTCATCGAGACGTCGGGTTCTTAGCTCGGTGCCCTGGACCCAGAATGGCGCTCTAGACTTGTTCTGATCTCTCAGTGATAGGTCGAGCACCGCCGGGTCTACGCCCTGTCACCGTGGTGAGACCTTCAGGCGGCCCCGAGGGAGCAACGTAACTTTCTGGTCCAACGAGCCCGCCCGCTTTGCGCGCACATCCCACATGCATGCTTGGGACCGTGGGAACGCCTGTCTTAGCCACCTTAAACCACGATTGAGTTGGAGGCTTGTAGCGAAGAAGGTACCCGAAATGAAGGAGTGCCGAGGTGAAGTGGGATCCAAACCTTGTCTTCCAATGGGACTTCCCATCTCTGTCCCGTCGCGCATTGCGACGGATGCAATGATGTCGCGCGGCGCGGGCCCGCGATGGCGGCGGCGAGCCGGCGGCGCATGACAGCGCGCGGGTGCCCATCTGGACCGCGCCACTCGACTTCTCGGCAACTGCCGCGAGTCTCTGTTCGCCGGGGACGATGGCGCCATGCGCAGTCTCATGTTCCCGGCAAACACTCGCTGAATCGCGGGCACCGCCCGCGAAACAACATTGTAATAATTATCCCGCTGCTTTCCGGTGCAGCAAGAAATCGCGAACGCGCCCCGCTGTCTTATCGTGAACACCCTGCGCCGCAATGGAAGTCGCGAGCTGGTCGCGAAATGTCGCGCGCGCAGCATCCCCGCGAAGTCCCCGCGATAGCTCGTCCGCCGCGAGCCGGCGATCCGCGGCGGCGAGGTGCCCGAAGCGGGCGGGGCCAGCATGAGGTCTGGGAACTTTCGGCCCTGCGTCCTGCCCCTCACTGAGGTGCAACCGAAGGGCCTCCGCCAATTGCACGTCTCGCAAATGGGATTATTTGGGCGGTGTGCCTGGAGATGTCGGGCGGAGACTGCGCCCTGTTGTAGGCGCTCGGCATTCGACATCTCAATGTTAACTTCTTCTGGCTCTGCTGGTGGCGCAGCGGCATCCAGTAGATCGTCGTCAACTCGGCCAGCGATCTCACCTGCCTTTGGCCCATCGGAGGCGGGGGTAGAATCCACGCGCTCATGGCCCTTATGGCGCGACAGATCCTTCGAGAGAAACCCCGGAAGTTCGCTCGGGCCCCGCGGCCGCCAGCCATCGGCTGGGTCGATGGCAGCGGGCAAGCATTGACAACGCCCGTTGCGCAACGCGACCAACCCCGTTTCCGGGCAATCGCACGCGAATCATAAAAGTGAACTATGACGGCCACAGGCGCCTCAGTCGGGAAATCGTCGCCCGACTGGATCGGTCGTCCATTTTGACAATTGCGCGTTGCGATCATTTCTTTTTTGCGCAAGACTACTGTTGCGCGGATCTGGATAGAATCAGTTGGAGCCCCCCCCCGCCGCGTTTACATTGCCCAGAAAGCTCGCGGCATCTGGCGCCCCGCAAGCCCATCTCCCCCTGGCAATTGCGCCTTGCGCAACTGCGCGGCTCCATCGGCCCAAGGCCTCTCCTCCTGACTGTTTGAGGTATGGTATTTTCCCACCGACTGTCAAGTTGACTTTCTGTCCGTCGGGCAAGAATACTGCGGGGCTTGACGCGCGGGCCAATAAAAACTGAATCCGCGTTCGATGCGTCGTTCCCCGGCTGAAAGCGCACTCGGAGTTTCTGGCGTTGCGAGCGCGTTGGGACGGCCGCCCTGAAACTTGCTGCGCGCCGCGCTAACTGCACCAAGGGCCGCGCTGGGACCCCTGGCAGCATCCTGGGCAATCCCAGGGTAGAGAGTCCTGATTTTGTTCCCTGGTGTTGGCGCTCCAAATCTATCGCTCTGCAATGAGATTAAGCCCGCAACCGGCGTCAACAACGACACGCAGTGAACCCGGGCGGACGCGGTCATCTCGTAGATCAACGACGGCCGCGTCGCCTTCGGTCTCGTTCGCCCATCCGAGCCACAACTTCTAAACTTGATTCTCAAGTTTAGAGGCCTTGGACATGGCTGTAGACAGCGCCGCCTTCGATGGAGAGGCCATAGTTGATTTCACTTCCGTGGGAAATAGCCATCTGTCTCCATCGGGTGACGGGAACGCCCCCCCTACTCGGGGTTTTCCAAACTGTCGCAGCGGGACTTCTAGTGGGGCGGTGAAGACGGGCACTCAAACCGCGCGGCGCGAAAATTGTTATCTTCGCGTAGCTCGGCCATGGGCTCGCGCCGCGCATCGATGGCCTCCGTCGGCAGAACGGCATTGGGCATGGAAAGGCAATGGCCCTCACTTTACGCGACATCTGAGACTGTGACAGGTGCTGAATCTACAGTGACCTTGAGGTGCCCCACGCAGGTGCTAAATTGATAACACCATTGGAAAAACGGTTGTCATCAACAGACGCCGCTAGGAATACGTACTAAACTTGAACGGTGCTGGACAAGCATCATGATCATAACATGCCCCCCCCCTGGCATGGCCCGCGGCTGCGACGGCTCCGCCCATCGCGCCGCGCGCGCGCAAGGGCAGAAAGCGCGCGTCGGAACATAATCGGAACCATAACCGCGGCATTGAGAGGGGACGATCAGCGGGCCCCAGGGAGCAAACAGCCGAGCCTCAAGCCCCCAGCAGCCGACGCCACGGGTGCCCAGCGGCGTCGGCGCGGAATCGACAGCGGGGGCCGAAACAACATACGCCTTTCTCCGTCCAGTTTCAGCATGCTTTTCCATTGTCTTTACCACTCCCCTTGCTACTGGTACTCTTCTGGCTGCCCTTCTCGCTGCCAGCGTTGGAACCAGCCGCGGAGAATGGCGCGGCCGCGTTGGCCGCTATACATCGGCTCGCTGGCTATCTGCATCGCTTGTTCCCACTCGTCCCGTTTCAGTGCATCCTCGGGAGTCAGCTCCCCATGCGCTCGGCAACGAAGAGGACCATTTCGTCGGCCACGGCATTTGCCTTTCGAGAAGGCGAAACGAAACATATTGTCTCGCTGTTCCTCGATAGGGCCCTCAGACGAGCCCCTGCTCCATCTGGGCCCCGGGGTTGGCGGTCTGTCTTCGCTGCTTTTGTCATCGCTCTTGTCTAGCGTCTCCGAGACCGGCGGCGCCGCGGGGGCTGACGCAAGTTTCTCGCGATTGAAAGGGCGCCCGTGCTTCCTCTTTCGGCGAGCGCAATATTTTCCCATGCGCTTGCATAGGACGTATATTATTTAACCGTCCGTCTTCCATTGCGTCTGTGGGCTTCTCCTATTTCTTCGGGCCCGCTGGGCCAGGGGCGGCAAATCCGCCCTGTGCGTTGCCCCTTTTGTTGGAAGTTCTCTGCCAACAATCAAAATTGCATTCGTTCCTCTCTGGTTCGATTTCTTCTGCGATTGCCACTGTGGCCACTCATTGGTTCTGGCATATGATCCTAGTGAGGCACGACTCAGGTCATTGTGCGCAATGGCCCAATTCATCTTCGGGACCAGTTCATTTGTGCATACACATGCGCATGGATAGCCGCTGCCAGTTCTGGAGACGGGTCAGAACCACCGCGTAGGTCACGATGCAGAGCCACCGACTCGTTGTAGACATGGTAAAGATTAAAGATATTCCTAAGGTTTGTTCTTACGAACGACGATCTTGGACAGATCCCTCGCGACCGCGCGCCTGCCATGTTCAGTGTGGATAGAGACGGCCATCGACAGATCAAGCGCATCATCTCTCGGCTGGCGAGCAGCGAGATTCGCTGCGCGCCTCGCGTTGCACGCAAGACACATGCGCTATGGTATGAACCCGGCGAGGAGGTGTGTCCGTTTCTGTCATATTGGCGAACTTCTCCGTAAGGTCAGCAGCAATTTGCAAATCGATACGCTCGTATTTGCCTGACTTCTGCGGAACCTTTGCGTCCACCTCGAGATCGGGCACCTGCGTGACCCATGCCATAGTGCCAAGTGCATCGGACGAGGCCGATGAGATCACCCTGATTGCATGCTGTATACACTCTCGCAGTCAGGTCGCATCGGGATCTGGCATTAATTTGACATCCGACGATTTGCCCATCTGATTCCAGAATTCCAGAAAGCACGTTCATGGTCCACGATCATCTCTGCCACCGCCTCCACCACCAACGCCGCCCCCGCCGGAAGGCCCCCCCCCGCCGCCGCCCCCCTCCTTTAGGCTGAGCCGTCGAAAAGATTCGGCGGGTTAGGAAGATCTCCTGGCGCAGCAGGCACGATGTGAAAAGATCTTCGGGCGGTTTGAGAAATTCCTGGAACCCTGGCAAGTCGGGATCTGGCGACGCTGTTTCTCTGCATGTCCTAACGTCTTGCGCCCCGATTCCCCGGCGTCGGGTCGTTTCGACGCGTTCTCAAGCGCGCGCCGACCCCAAAGCGCCGCCGGCATCTTCCAAGCGCCACGCGCGGCCGCGCCGCGGGGCTCGCGCAGCGCCAGCAAGTAACTGCGTGCTTCCCTTTGCCGCCCAAGGACTTCATTGACCAGTTCAGTTGCAAGTATGTATATACCTGTCCTTCCCGATAGATGGCATGCTGTTCACGAGCGCTCCTCTGTTGTGCCGCCGATCTGGCTTCTTCCCTCGTGCGTTGTATCATGGCAGTGGCCTGTATCTCTTTCTCCTGCAGCGCATTTTCTGCCGACTTGTGAGATTCCCTCACCTCCTGCTCAGCGCCCTGCAATGCGCGTTGCGCGCGGGCCTCTCCTGCAGGTATTTATCCAGCCTCTCGGCGCATTGCTTCCCGGAGCTGGGACTCTGTGAACTATTCCATCTCCTCCTTTTTTTTGGTTCTGCCTCCGTCGAAGACCTCTGGACTGTTTCTGAGACAACAAGTGAGCGCAATTCTGCCTGTCGAGCGGCATGCTGGAATGACTCTTCTTCGGCATGAATTCGACGGATCTGCTTATCCTTTTCAGCCTTGAAAACGCGCGCCCGCGTTGCCAACTTCCCACGCAATCTCTTCCTGTCGGCTACTTTCTTCTCCGCCCATGCCCGCTGCCATTCCAAAAACACCAGATGGCGACAGTCATGCTCCTTCATGTCTCAACATTCGGAACAAGGCCACTTGAGGATACATTGCTGGCAAATGTGTGAGCATCCTGCGCACGCTGGCCGCTGGCGCGCCCCCCCTGACCTATGTGGCAATGCGCCTCCCCTGGGCATGTGTTCTCGGCTGCGGGATCACATCCCGGCCATTTGGCCCAAGAGCCAATCTTGACTGAGATGCCTGCGGAAGAGGCTCTGCGGGATCCTAGACTGCTCCCCGATCGGCACCGGCGATCTTGATGGGATCTCCCCCCCACCACTGCGTCGGGATACGTTCGGACTTGGAAACGGTCTAGAACTCTGACTCTCAACAGAAAACTTATTTCATCGGTCTGATGCTCTTGTATTTCGGGAACCTGGGATGGGGAATCCTCGCCCATGATGACATCGCCGGGTGCCTTGTGGCGCTTCGCCCCAAGCGTTTTTCCCGCGCCATCTATTTCGTGGTCAGCGCGTGTGCTTCTATAAGGGTCATATGGTTTTGATGGGCGAAATGTCAGACTTCATATCTTCATCTTCCAGAATAACAGACAGCTCGCGAGCCACATCATCCCCTTGTTTCCATCGGCTGAACCAATACCGATCCACCGTCCACCACAGGAGCACATGGATCGCCGAGTAACGAGAAAGTGGTACTCCAGGAGGGTTGTAAATCGGTTCATCTGCGAGAGGCACTGCATTACGAAAGCGGGCATCCCCTGCAGACCTAACCGCGCTAATATTATCGACTGCGGTCATCAACGCATTTGGCCCATCAATGAAACGTGCGGCTGGTAACCAGTCATTCGCCAGAAGGTCATGACTCCTGGCGAAAGTGAGGTTAAATAGCAATGGCGTGTTATGGGTCTCATGGCTCGTGATGGATCCACTACACAGGCACAGGTTGGGATAACAAGGGCACGACCTCCATACTTTTTCTCCCCCGCGCGCGCGGAAGGCGCGCTCTCCTGTTCTGAACCTTAAATAGCTGAGGGCAGCGTCGGCGGTGGCGGCGGCAACACACAAGGAGCGAGCGGAGAGAGACCATGAACAATTCCCACGGGTATGTTGGGCAAAACTACCAGTATACCGAGCACCTGTACAATGAATTCTCCGACTCCTGCTGGACACAATGCTGTCCAGCAACATGACCGTCCACCCGCCGATCCCTCCTTACAAAAAGGGTCCGCATGGCCCCGCCCTGGGCAACGATACCATACCGGGCGCGCCAATCATCAACGCTGAAGTCTTTTAGTCTTTCCACCTGTCCTAGGCGACTCTTCTCTTTCGCGCCGTCCTCCACCGACGCTTCCAACTTCATCTACACCACAGGCTACATCAACATCAACACGCACTGGTATCAATCAAGCGACATTGTTCCATTGCTCCATCACTGTTTTCCCAAGCATGGTGGTACATATCCTGTGGCCACACAAGACCTACCAAAACTTGGTATTCGAACTTGCCCATCTTCTTGGGGGGGCCGAGGCGCACATGCTGGCCACGTAAGCTACAACAAATCGAAACCTGGAATGTTCATGGTTTCCGCAGCGATTCGGCCATCAAGGCCAAAGAGTTTCTGGGGGCCATGGAGCATCAGGACGTCGATGTATTGCGCATCCAAGAAATACACTTGAATGGCGCCGAATGCTACACACAAGAAGGTGCTTCTATCTTCGTACCTGCCAGTGCAAACATAGACAACATATCATGTGCAGGTGTTGGTTTCATCATGTCTCCTTGCGTACGCTTCGCAATTGTAGCCTTCAATGCGTGCAATGAAAGCACTTGTACGCTACAATTGAACATGTGGTATGCTTACCCTTTTGTCTGTGCATGCCCCTCAGAACGGCATCGATTATGAAACGAGGCAACGGTATTGCCCATAGACTGCAAGATGTGATTCGCCCCACCGCGGGGTACTCCACATCAGACGCCCTTGGAGACTTCAACGCCATATTAGGTCGCGTACAAGCTGGCGAAGAAAACATTGCCTGCCCGCACCCTTGCAACAGCGCGTACAGCAACGAATTGAACTCGAATCGCAACCTTCTTATTGAGGCTTATGTTGTTTGCGACCTGATGGTGGCCAATACGTTCTTCAATTCTCCTGATTACCGAAAGGTTTCTTACCGCACCTTGGGCGTACTACCGGTGGCAAGCATCGGTAAGGGAGGTTTCGGGCAGATTTGCCACATATTGTGTCACCCAACAACACAACCACTATTGTTGATTGTTGGCTTTACCAGGAGATTGTACTGATCACGCAACATCTTCTGACGATTGCAGACATGTCGATACAATTCAAAATGGAGGAGCCCATCAACAAGAAATGTGCTGATAGAAACTTCCTCAGGGACGCTGCGAGTGAAGATACTTGTTGGCGTACCTTCGTGAATGCAGTCCGCGCTGGTTACCAGAGTTGCACTCTGGAGGAGGCCGCGGCAGTTATGCAACGAGCTTTCCAGGAAACAGCGTCGACTTTGCGTGACACTGCTGCCATGCCCAGACGTCAGTGGACAAGTCAGCGGACACTCGATTTGATCGCCGAGCGGGACATGCGTCTTCAAACAGGGGACTACTCCAATGAAAAGCGCCTCAACAGGATGATCCGCAGGTCTAGGAAACAGGATCGCGAAACAAGGTTGGGAGAATATCTGGGCGGAGGGGGAACGTTTCGATCCCTCCACAACCAAGGCGGGTTTAACACGCAGCTATCAAGGAACCATATGGGACGCTGTCTGACACTGTTTCTTTTCTGTGAAAAAGCAAAGTATCATTGCAGACTACTTCGAGAAGTGCATTGGCAGAGACGATACCCAGAACTACAGCCAGAAGCTATGCAGGCGCTTCCTACCCGCACAGACAAGTTTACAGTGGGTACATTGCTGAATGCATCGCAGCATTGAAGATGTGGAACATCTGCGGGTCCCAATTAAATCCCTTCTCATTTTTGGAAGACGCTAGTGCACGAGAAAAGCGCAAACGGTGTATCATTACAATTCTGCCCACCATGCTGGGCTGAAGCGTGTACCTCGGACTTTTGGAGACGAACCAAAGTAGCCCTTTTATTCAAAAATTCAGATACAGCCTTACCAGGAAATGGTAGACCGATTTCATTACATCCAGTTGGTTGCAAGATTCTGGCGGCGATGATTCATCAGAGGCTGTTGACGGGTGGTTCCGAAAAACTCACGCGCGCCTCTCAATACGGATTCCGCCCCAGCCGCGCGAGGCATGGAATTGCAGAAGCCAGAAGCTCTCATGCTAATGAGACGGATGATTGATGCTGCACACGCAAAGCGTGGATGGAGGTCTAGCGGTATGCGAGAACGCGTTTCACGAGCGCTTGCCTTGGGAACATTCGGCGGCGCGTTTCGAACCGGGGGGTGGGCCCCCAACACTCGGCGCCGTCGATCAAAACCAAAGGGGACTCCCCTCCCCCCCAAACCCCGCCCATTCCGAACCTCCCCGGGCCCCCCATCGGCGCCGGCGCCGGCGCCAGCGCTGGCGGCCGCCAGCAGCGCCCACGGCGGGGACGCAGCGACGATGACCAGAGGCAGCCCAGGAGGGGGGGGGGGGTTCAACCCTTCCCCCGCTCCCCTCGCGCCGGCGCCGGCGCTGGCGGCGGCCAGCAGCGCCGGCTCTGGCGCCGGCGACGGCGGGGACGCAGCGACCATTACCACCACTACCACCACCACCACCACTACCACCACCACCACCGCCTCAATCCACCACCAAGCGACCACCAGGCCACCACCACCACCACAACTCACCATCACCACCACCACCAGCACCACCACAAAAACCCACCACCACTAGCACCACCACCACAATCTACCATACCACCACCACCGCCACAACCACCACCAATACCAGCAGCACAACTCACCATCACCACAAACCACCACACCACCACCACCACCGCCACCACCACCACCATCACCACGTCCACAAACCACCGCCACCACCACAACCCACCACCACCACACACCACCACCACACCATCACCACACCATCTCAACCACCACCACCACAACTCACCATCACCACCACCACCACAAAAACCCACCACAACTACCACCACCACCACGATCTACCACACCACCACCACCACAACCGCCACAACCACCACCACTACCAGCAGCACAACCCAGCGCCACCACCACAAACCACCACAACACCACCACCACTGCCACAAACCACCACCACACCACCACCACACCACCACAATCACCACCACCACTACCACCACAAAAACCCACCACCACTACCACCACCACCACAATCTACCACACCACCACCACCACAACTGCCACAACCACCACCACTACCAGCAGCACAACCCAGCACCACCACCACAAACCACCACACCACCACCACCACCGCCACCACCACCACCACCACCAGCACCACCTCCACAAACCAGCACCGCCACCACAACCCACCACAACCACCACCACAACCACCACCACACCACAACCAAACCACCACCACCACCACAACCCACCACCACCACAACCACCACCACAAACCACCACCACACCACCTCAAAACCACCACCACCACCACCACCACCACTCACCGCCACAACCACCATCACCACCAGAACAAACCACCACACCACCACCAGAACCACCACCACCGCCACCACCAGCGCCACCACAACCCACCACCACCACCACCGCCACCACCGTCGTCCTCGCCCCGCCACCGCCGCCCGCCGCCGCAGGCGCCGGCGCCAGCCCGGAAATGGAAATCGTCGTCCCCACCGCCGTCGCCGCCAGCCGCCGCCGACGCAAGCGCCTGTCCGAGGAGAGTGTAAGCAGGGGGGCGGTCGAACTCCCCACCCCCCTCCATCCAGGGGGGGGGTGAGCTGATTCCAAATTCCCTCCCCTCCAAGCGACCACTGAACGCGATCTTTCGGCGGGATTGATGCTAGATTGGGCCACAGCTTTTGACATAATAAAGGCTGATTCAATGTGTAAAACTTTGGGGAGATTCGGGCTCCTTGCCGACATCGTGGAAATGGTGCGCTCGATGCATTCAGCCAGCTTCTTCGTCGTGCAGAAACACACCAGCACCACTACTGAGAGACGGCAGAGCGATGGAATCGCGCAAGAGTGCCCGCTATCGATTTACTTTTTCGTAGCAGTCCAGACCGTTATGCTGCACGACGCGATCGACACGCTACGCTCAGATGAAGAAGCGTGCTACGTGGTGACCCGAGGTGTCCTCTACGCTGACAACACATACATTGTGTCTCAACACCACTCGAACCTCCAAGACATTCTGAACGCAATTGTAGAAGAAGGACGCAAATACGGTTTGGAACTCAGTTGGGGGAAATCAGTACACATGCAGATATGAACAAACCACATAATTACGACGCCAAGTGGGGATGATATAAAAATTGTCCGGGGTGCTGTATACTGGGGAGGTTTAAGCACATGCGATGGGAAACTACCCGCCGAGCTATGCATAATATTTGGGGCGGCAACGAAGTCTGGTCTCACGCAAATCTTGGGTGGAGACGAAAGCACGAGATCTACGACAGCGTCGCTTTGAGGAAGCTATAGTACTCAGTGAACTCGACGTGGCTGTTGAAGGCAGGCAGATGCACACTCTATGCGTTTCATTTCCGCTGCTTGCGACGTATTTTGGGCATGCAGCACTCATTTTTTCAAATATCAACATCACAAGCGCGCTAAACAACGCAGGGCGAAACGGCTTTCCGAAGTATTGTACGATAGACACTCAAGTTGTTCAAGAACATCGCATCACATGGGCCTACTTTTTGTAAGGGCAACTACAATGACAGGGGGGACGCCGAAGACTTGGGCTGTCAAGGCAGGCGTGGGCGAGCGCGACAACAATGAACATCTGCACTCTACGATCTGTCGATGAACATCAGAGCACGCCAAGCAGCTTCAATGTTTACCATTCCCCCTATTCCTCGTCCTTCTTCCCTCACATCCTTCCCCTCCTCGCCCCTCTTCTGCTTCACATTCGGGCACTTTTGTTTTTTGGTTCACAAACGTGATGCGCACCGTTTCTTCTCTGCGTCACAGTCCAAATGCGTTGCAGTCGTGTTTCCACATCGAACTTCCGCGCGCACGCAATCAGCGTGCAGCGTTTTCCTTGGATGCCCCGAAGAATTGCCAACTGCGCAATCTTCTTGCCCAGGCGCCCATGCTCGGCTCACAGGTCAGTCAGTACGGAATCGGAAGTCCACGTTGACAGACAAATCACCCCAACCAGGGAATCGGTTTCGATGTAGTTTAGCATCGTGAGTGCGGGCGAAGCGATGCCGCGCGAGGGGCAATATGTGTCTGACAAGGCACATCAGGGACACGATGCAGCAAATAGGTCTTGAAATAGGAGCGCGCTGTTTGTATGTTCGGCGATGGCGAGCGTCATGGGGGGGGGGCGGGAGGGCATGACGTAACGCCCCCCCCCGCAGTGTGGCTCTGGCACCACAGCCGAGTCCGCGCGCACGACGACGACGACGTTCGTTCGTTCGTTCGTTTGTTCGGCGTCTTCCTGGTGCGCTTCCTGGGCCCGACGCCGCACACAGAAGCTAGGTTACAAGCGGTGGCGGGGTTATTACAAATTATTACGCCATTCAAGCCACGCGCGGTGTCCATTTCTCCTAGAAGGCCCTTGGGTAGGGTTGAAGAAGCCAGTCGTCGCCATAAAATTTATAAAATCCCAACAGCACGATGGTGCAACTGGGAACCCTGCCATCTAGTCATGGCACTCATGCAGGCTATATCGTGGAAGCGCAGCACTCTGTAGGCGATTCGTTCTGGCGCCGAGCGGGCGAACGACTGCAGGTGGCCTGCCCAAACAAGTTGCATGCGGCGGCAAGTCTGTGGCCAGGCTTCTAAATGATAACGCGTGCGGACATCCGAGATTGTGGCCATCGCGGCCTTCATGTACTCAGCTGCTGTTGCTCCTCTCGGGGGCCTGCTCATCCTACGAAGACTAATGTTATGGCGCGCCGAGATCCTACTCATGGCTGAAACGGTAATATGAAGGCTGCCTATATAATGCGTCGGAGCTGGGCGGGCACGTCTGCCGAGCGCTTTCGGCCTGTTCTGTAAGGTTCTCTTCGGGTGTGTTAGCACTGTTCTATGTGCGGCCCAGGTTATCCAAACTCGCTGGATTATGTTACAGATCTCGCGCGTGCAACTACGATCAAAAGCGACGTAGGTACCCGAGACCTCGACACCCAGGGGGCGTTCTCTACAAGGCACCATAACACTGCGGACGCGAAACACGCCGATATGCGAGGGGCACGCGTGGCGCCACTCCATCTCGCCCACGGGAACTTCCAAGTCGCTGCGATTGAGCATGCTCAGCCACATCTCAATCATATCCTTGGCCATCGAGACCTACCGAGCGAGGGTCCACAATCTGCCCGCGAAACTCAAGGCGCCTAGAACCTCGCCCTCCCCACCTTGAGAGGTCAACAAGGCTCCCCAGCCGTTCTGGCGACGCAGATCTTGAAAGTCCTGGAGGCATTCATCTAGATGGATATTGCTAAGCTCGGGAGCCACGGGGTCGCCCAAGATGAGGGAATCCGCGCGCCGAATCGGATCGGCGAGGGCGTTGCCGGGCCGGCGGGCGCGCGCGGGCGACCCGCGCGCCCCCCGAACCCAAGAGGCAGTCGCAAGACTCGAAACGCCATGGCCACCCGAGCGTCGGACGAGGGCGGCGCGCGAGATATGGCAATGAAGCTTTCGGGCGCCCCCCCCCCGCTGCGGCGGCCAGGGGGGCCCATATATCCGCAAAACTGTTCTGCCAAGTGGCGCAAGCTGCAGGTGATTTCACGGGCCTGGTAGCTTCTGCGGAAGGCGAACTGCTGCTCGCAGCGGTTGGTCTCTTGGGCCTTGAGAGCCATCGTGCCGAGGACGTTCTGAAGCACTGGCGCTAGCGCGATCGGTTGAACCTGCGAAATCTCCTTTGCATCAGGCACCTGTCGGATCAATTGGGCAGCGTGTTGGCCCCAGACCTCGTCGAAGACCTCAGACGCGTGGGTTTGGGCCCTCCAAGGGAGTCCTCCTCTAAGGCGTGGGGCATCTCTCCGACTATCATGCCGGTCTCACCGCGCGACTCGGCACTTTTCAGACGACCAACAATGCACGTCTTCAGCAGCGGCAGGCTGAGGGGCGCGTCCGGCTGCTGCTCGTCGGGCGCCCGCTGCCTGCGGACCCAGGCGGGCAGCGCCCCGTCGTTGCTCGCGCCCTAGAACAGCCGCGCGTAGAAGGCGCGGGCCTCCTCGGGTCGGGCGGCGCCAGACAGCGCCAGCTCGCCCTTCGCGGTCCCCCGGCTGAAGACGGGGCGCCCTGACTTGGAAGGCCCGCTCGCCTTCCCGCGGTCGCAGAGCTTCTCTGCGCGGGCGCCCGCGCGTCGATCCGGCGGCGCCCGCTCGGCCTCGCGCGCCGCGGGCGCAATGGGGCGACGCGCGCGAGGGTCGTCTTCTCGAGCTCGAGCGCGCTCCTGCGCCTGAAGCCGCAGCGGCCGATGGTCTCCCGGCGCCGGCCCCCATCGGCCCCGCTTCGGCACGTGACCATCCGCGGCGGCCGCCGCGGAGATCGCCGTCGCCGTGGCGCTCAGCGGGGCGACGCCCGCGCGGTCGCAGCAGGCGGCAGCAGACGGCGGCTGGAAGAGGGCCCGCAGAGCGTCTCCCGCGTCGTCGCCGCGGGCGCTCTCCGAACGGCGCATCCTCGCAGCTCGGCCAGCGGTTTAGCGGAGCTCGCAGTTATCTTTGAACTCCTGGGCGCCCCAGTCAGCGGCGGGGCGCGGGCGGCGTCGGCGGCTGCTGGCGCGCCTGGCGTCGCTCCCCGTCTGGGCCACGCGGTCGGCCCTCATTCCCGACGTTGCCGCTGCGGCTCCTGATCCACCGCTTGACCAACTCGAAATGCCGCGCATTTGCCCCGAGGTGCGCCGCCGGGGTCGCGAGCCCGATGCCCCCCCTGGGCCTAGGCTGGGGGGCGCCCTGCAGCAAGTCGCGGGCGCAGGTGGGGCCCGCGGCGGCCATGGCGCGGGCGCGGTCGCGCGCCAGAGGCGAGGGGCGCAGGCGCTATCCCAGTGGCCAGAACAGGGCCTCCACGACGGCGGGCAGCTCGCCCGCGTTTGACGAGAGACACGTCGCGCCCGCGAAGCGCGGGTCATTCGGCGTCGTCGCCACCTGGCCACGGGCCCCCAGCATCGGCGCGCCCTTGTCGTCGGGCTCCGCGGCGCGGTTGAGCGCGAACCCCCAGCCAGCAGCCGTGCAACGGTTTCGCGCAGCCTGCCGCCTCCCCCTCCTCGCTGAGCCATCCGCGGAGGTGCCCATAGCGTTCGCCATGCCCCCCCATCGGTGTGCATCGACGGCTCAGGCGGCCTGCAGCTGATCTCCAGGGCCGCGCAGATCCTCGAGGTGTAGTCCTCATGGCGGTCCACCCGCCGCGCGACGGGCTTGCGCGGCGGCCTCTCCGCCGTCTCCACCTCATCAGTCGTCTCGTGATTTGCGTAGCCCTCGGCGGTGGCGATCGTCGTGGACCCTGCGCGGCATGGAGCAGCAGGGGCAGGTGATCGCTCTCGGTGGCGTCGCTGAACGTGCCTGGCCAGTGCGTCTTGCGAAGCCAGTCGCGGTGCACCGGCATGAAGTCCACCTGGCGGGGCCTCTTGCGATCGTCGAAGAGAAACGTCGCCTGGCCCCGCTGTCCCTTCGGAAAGGCGTTCGTCGCAACAGAGTCGACTTCGGCCATCAAATCATGCGGCATCTCGCCTCTCCAAATCATAATAGACGGAGGGTACGGGTCGACTGCATCTGCATCCGGACCCCCGAGGCCTTTCAGGGCGTCGATGCTGACGATGGCGCGGCAATCAAGTGACATGGAAATCAGACACACTCGCGACTGCTCGGTCGTCTCTGCATATTCAGATCTCACGACGCGCGAACACTGGTGCGACCGTGGAACTGAGACTCGCCCGCCAAGGACGGAGGGCCGCAGAGATTCTGCAACCGCTATCGCGCATCTTTGCCAGGCCGCAGGATAGAGGCGACACGTGCACGACATAGCCGTCGCATGACTGCTCGGCTCCACCAGCGACGCGCACAAGCTCTTTGAGCTCGAGCACGCGTTGCCGCTGTCGAGCAAGGACGCCTCTCGCATTCCACCCAAGAACTGCGAGGTCCCTGACGTCCTTAGCAAAGCGGCGACCCCGCACTCGAGATCACTGCGCCCGAGGTGGGTCGTTGATCCCCCAGCCTGCCGGTGAGCTTCATGTCCTTCAGCTCCTGGTCGGGGAGCGCCGTTGTCAAGCATGTCCGACGTCCGCGAGCGGGTCAGGATGCGGATCGGCCTCTCCGCGCTGTTCTTCCTGAAGACAACCTGGCCCCTGTCCCAGCCATCGTCGAAAAACCTCATCTTGGCCTCCTCCGTGCCTAACCCGCTCGCGAGGCCATGCTCCCGCAGGATGCGGGCCGCGAAGCTTGCCCTGCGGGGCAGCTCCACCTCGCAAGGCTCCTGGTCCACCTTGTGCCACAGCTTGTCGTTTCGAGCTCCTGGGCATGGGATCTTCTGACCTATCCAGCGCTTCATGAATCCCAGCATCCTCTGGCTGTCCGCGAATGCAACATTCGCCCGATCACGGAACCAACCCACTCCATAGCGCTCCAGGGACTCAGACCTCGCAAGCTCCGTACGCAGGTGCTTCTCGACCTCCTCCTTGTCCCACGTCCCTGGAAAGCCCGCTGCGAACACGGTGCGCCTAGTGTTCTTCCCTGCGCTCCGCATCTGTCGGAAGCCTGGTCCAGCAGCAGGTGGCGCGGCTCCTCCGTCGCGCTGGTGCGGCAAGTAGGCGCACCACGGGCCAGGCTGCCCGCTCGCGGCAGAGGCGGACCCCAAGCCTGCACGAGGGGGCGTTGCCGTACTCGCCGCTGGCGAACGACCCGCCTCGAGAACCTCCAGCGTGGTCTCCTGCGCCCGCAGCCGCGCCTGCACTGCGGCGATGTCCTTCGCGCTGGTCTCAGTCGTGCGCCTGAGCGCTGCTACGCTAGTCGCAATGCCGTCGATCCTGGTACCCATGGTGGAGCCGATCGATCCGATGATATACTGGGCGAAGTTTAACTGTGCTGGGTCTGTCGGCGGGGGTGGCGGCGGCATGAGAGGCCATCTCACCTCACCAGGAGGGGGGCCTGAAACGGGCGCAGAGCGCCCCGCTGCCGCCTGCCGATCTTCGCCCGCGACCCCCATGCCATCGTCGGTGTCCACATCATCAATACCATCACCGTCGATATTCAGCTGGTCCTGGCCAGCCACGCGACGGCGCTGCTCACGCTCCCAAGCGAAGCCACTCCCTGCTGCCGCTGCGCCTCCCGAGGCGGACGCGGGGGCCTGGGGCGCAACAGCAGCCATCCCTGCCGCTGCAAAATGCGCGAAGGATGGTTCTGGAAAAAACTCAGCTCGAGCGAGATCGGGATACAAAACACCTCAGGCCAGGCAGGGAGGCCCGGCAAGGGCGGGCGATATCCAGCGTTCCCTGGCTGCCGTCTTGAACCAAAATGACGACGACGACCAGGATAGCGGCCGTCATCGGCCCCGCCCACCCCCACGGCCCCGCTACGTGAGATTCCGCGCCGGCGGCGTCCAGGAATGCCGCAGGATGGCCGAGGCCAACTAGGGGTAGCATGTATGAGGCGGTCCGCCCCACATCGCCTATGTACACCACAGTGCCCGCGTGCACCACAACGCGCGTGCACACCACACCGCCAGCGTACACCGCAACAGCCGTGTGCAACGCAGCGCCTGTGTACACCACAGTGCTTGCATGCACCACAGCGCCAATGTACACCACAGCGAAGGTTTACACCGCAGTAGCCATGTGCAACACAACGCTTGTGTATACCACAAGGCTTGCGCGCACCGCGACGCCTGTGCACACCACAGTGCCTGTCTACACCACAGCATCCGCGTGCAATGCAGCGCTGGTGTACACCACCACGCCTGCGTGTAAGGAAAAATAGAAAGAGCATGTAGGTGAGGATCTGCTGCGGACAGCTAAACACCACGCTGGGGACGTGCTGATAATAGAATGCGAAGTTGTTTCCTCTTACATCCTCCTCCACCTCCACATACTCCTCTTCCACCTCCTCCTCCTCCTCCTCCTCCGCCTCCGCCTCCGCCTCCTTCTCCTCCTCCTCTTCTTCCTCCTCCCCCTCCTCCTCCTTTTCCTCCTCCTCCTCCTCTTCCTCCTCCTCCTCCTTTTTCCTTTTCCTCCCTCACCCTTCCCCCCTTGTCGTGCGGGTCGGCGCTACAGCTGACATGCGCATCTCAGCGTGCACCGCAGACTGGTCGATTGAATCAATCCACTTGGTTATCGGACAGCCAATTCTACTGGAGCCCCCTCAGCGCAGATGGGAAAGGTTAGGATGATGCAGGCGGACTCGGGAGGACTCGTAGATTCCACCGGCGCTCTTTCTTCCAGATGGATGCCTTTCCATAAAACAATTGTTTCTGTGGATCCCACAGGCGCTCCGTTTTGTCATACGAATTCCTCTCAAACTTATATATGCAACAATGGTGCTCTGTTGTACGCGGTTGCTGTGGTGCACACAGGTGCCGTGGCGTACACAGGCGCTGTAGTGCACGCGGGCATTGTGGTGCACACTGGTGCTGTGATGCACACGGCTGATGTGGTATACGCAGGCGTTGTGGTGTACACAAGCACTGTGGTTCCCGCAGGCACTATGGCACACACTGGCGCCGTGTTGCACGCGGCTGCTGTGGTGCACGTGGGCGATGTGGTGTACTCAGGCGCTGTGGTGCACGCAAGCACTGTGGTATACACAAGCCCTGTGGTGCATATCGCCACCTACATGCTGCTGCTACACGTCCTCGGTCATTCCTAAACATTCCCAGACGCCGCCAGCGCGAAACGTGACGTCATCGGCCCCCTCCTACCCCCTACAGATGACGGCCGTCAGCGGACCGGAATTTAAAAGCAGGCTCCAGCCGCGTCCGCGCGCACGACGACGATGGACGAGAGACAACGACGACGACGACGACGACGACGACGATGACGACGAGCACGACGACGACGACGTCGACGACGACGACGAGGACGAGAACGAGGACGACGACGACTGCGGACCAGAATCCTAGTCGGGTTCCTATGCGGACACCTATTCGGATCCCGATGCGCACGGCGGTAGTGCCTGGAGCGCATTGGGGGTGGAGCGCTACGTCATACGGGGGGGGGGGGGGCAGGGGCCATGACGCCCGTCATGCCCCAAGCAATGAAGACACACGCTCTATGTACCGCGGGGCCTGCGGGAATGTCCCGTGGTTGTCCTGTGGTTGTCCTGTGGTTGTCTACTGGCTTGTCCTGGGAATGTTCCGATGGTTGCCCCGTGGTTGTGCAATGCTGAGTGTCCCCGTGATTATCCTGTGGGTGCCCCGTGAGCGCCAACGGGCGCGTGAGCCCTGCAACGTTTTGGGAACACTTGGCGAAAACTGTGAAAGTAAGCATCCGTAGCACCACGGCGTCTATGAGCACTGGGTTGGACTGGAGGAGAGCAGCAATGCGGGGCGAAGCATCACTTGTTGGGGGAGCAAGTGAGGTCAGTCGGGTGCAACTGGGAATGTGAAGGAAACTGTCCTTGTTATCGGAAAGCGAATCCATCTCCTGCTGGACCATGAAGTCCGACGTGGGGCACCCGCTGTGCTCGCGAACGCCACCCTTGAGCCCGTCCGCCATGGACAAGTCCTCCCCATCGATACCTGCCTGGCCCGCCAAGTCTTCGCTCACAGGGCCGAGGTCATTCTTCGATCCGCCTGCTGGTCCTGGCCCTGGCTTCCAGAAGTCCATCCAGCTGCCAGATTTGATGGCCTCGCCGATGATGCCCAGCGTCGCTCTCGCGTCGTCCGCCTCGAACCACCCATTGCACATATCAAAATTCTTCGGCGTCCACATCACACCATCGCACTCGTCTTGCTGGTCGTAGCACACCGCGTACAGGTGGCTTTCCTGGTGGGACTCCCGCCAGAGGTTCTCGGCCTGGCCGTCGGGAATGGGGATTTCTGTGTGCAGACCTCCGTTCCCGAATACGTCGTCACCAGCATCGACGAGCCTACGGCTCTCACCGAGAGGCCGGTTGCAGCCGCCCCTGGCCCTGCAGACCTTCAGGCGGATCGGGAAATTGCTATCAAACTCCTCTTTCGTGTGGGCCTTGAGCGCGTTTACTCCCTGGATCATCAACTCCTCCTTGACAGTTGAACCTTTTTTGTCTTCAACCGTCCCCCTGTGCAAGACGTTCACCCGGCTCGTGCACTTCACCTCGAAACTCCCCTCCTCGATCTTTCGGTCCTGGAACAGCCAGCCTTCGTCCGTGTAGCCGTTCGCGCGCGTGCGCTTGCACAAGAACAGGTTCAAGTTCTCCACCCCGCCGCCTTCAGCCTTGTGCCTCTCTAGCTCGCGCCGCGCCTCACTGAGGTCCTCCTCTTTGAACGTGGATAGACCCGACCTGCTCAGGTGGACCTCCAATTCCATCAGCGACGTCTCTTTCCCGCCGCTCTGGTGCCTGTTGGCCGAACGCATCTGGTACCCACACCCGCTCAGCCAGAGTCCAACAGAGGCCGCCGGCGTGGGTGCAGGCGCGGCTTGGGCACCCAGAGGGGAGCCAAGACTCCGCGCCCGCACCACACACACGGAAGGTCCGAGCGTGGCCAGTCTGGGAGCGAGCGCGTGCGTGGGCGGCAATGCTGGGCCCCGTCCCCCACCCCGCTCGTGAAGGGAAGTAAAAGCAGCATCAATGACACGCTGCCACGGGGAAGCCGTCAGCGTGCTGTCAAAAAACAGCATGCCTGCGGGCAAGCACGAAGGAGTACCACGCGGAAAGGTCCCCAGCGGCGGCGTGTCATTGATACCCTTCGTCCCTCCCGAGCCCTGCCCCCCCCCGCTTCGGCTCCGCAGACCACTCGGACACCCTCTCGAGCACGGAGTCCAGGGCCACCTCTCGGGTAGAAGATGGACTACGCAATTGATATAAGCCAAACTTGTAGTTCCCACCGAATCTGCAAACACATGTTGGTAGATTCGACGAGCAAATCAAGTCTGCGGTGCATCAATTCTATAGTCGATCTCCTACTCGAACCTCCAGCCTCCCCAGGGCGTCCGGCCCAAGCTCGGCCCCGCGCCGCCGGGCCGCCTGCTCCCGGGGGGGCGCGGGGCCCGGGCCGCCCGAGGCGCCGCGGGGCCCCCTGGAGGATCGGCTGCCGAGCGACTGCAGGTGCGCCTGGATACCGAGCTCGAGGTTGATGTTGCTGCGCGCGGCGAGGACCTCCTGCGGTCCCAGCGCTCCCAGCACTGGGCTGATGGCGTCGGGGCGGCCAGAGAATGCACATGTGAGAGACCACCGTGAGGCATGGACTACTTGGGCTCATCTTCCATACATCCAACAGAAGCTGCTCGGAGATCTCTCCTACAGTGTCTAACGTGCTTGATGCGTGAGCGCATCGCATGATCACAATCTCCCGGGCGCTCGAATACTTATTAGTGTTGAACAGAACATGGTCTTAAGTATCGCAACGTTTGGGTGTACTGAACCAATTGCTTTGATATTTTGGCGTGTCTGGTCAACTTGGCGTTTCCCGACGCACCTTGTATGTAAGGGGTCTAGAATATGCTTCTAAGAAAGAGCGAGTAGGTATAATGCCGGATCCATAATCGGTCGGGCGACGTGGCCTCCCGTGGACTCCCGCTGCGTCCCGTGGCCTCCCATTGCCTCCCATGGACTCCCATTTCCGTCCCTATCCCTATGAGGTGGCCTGCCAGATCCAGAATCGGTCGGGCGACGCGGCCGCTCGCGGCATCCCTTTGCGTTCCGTGGCCTCGCTTCGCCTGCATTTTTCTTGTTACCAAGCGAGATCAGTCGCAATGTTATGCGCCCCTGGGGGGTCCATAGGTGCTGCGCCTCACGTGGATAAGGTCGAAGCCTCTCCGACCCGAGGTGCTAGGCACACGACGAATTGTCGTACATTTCTGGGCCCCCGGGGTGTAGCGCAACCAGGTCCCATTCGGATCCAAAGGACAATCCAGGACCCTGGCGACTCACGTAAATCCCGTGGATAACTCGACGCGTCCCAGGCGCGTTCATGGGGTTACTGATGTTTCCCAATCAGGGTTTGCACTGCAGGGGTCCTCGCAGAAGTCCTAGGCACTTGGCGAACATATCTGGCCAATGTCCTGGTGTTGTCAAAATCGGGTTCGGTGGTCGGGGGGGGTTCTTGATTTCTCAGAATATAGAAACAACTCGAGAGGGAGCAAGAGAGACAGGGAGAGAGAGAGAGAGAGAGAGAGCAAGAGAGAGAGAGAGAGAAAACACCAAAAACAACTATACATAAACAAATCGACCGATCGGACCACCCTACGGATGATAGGGAGGTTGGGTGGAAAGGGGGAGGCGGTCGATTTGCGATGGCTCTGGGTTCTTTGGTGGTTTCTTCAACTTCCCTATTGTCGCGCACGTCTGCCCATCTATCTACCGACCTATCCATCCAGACATCAATTTAGGACAACCGTCTATGTATACATAGATGTGACCATCTGTCAGACTAGCGATCAATCAATGAACCACTATATAACACCCAATGTGTTTATTTATTTATATATATATATATATATATTCATTTACGTGTATATATCGTATAATATGTATATCATTGTATACACATAAATATGTACATATGTGGAATGTCGATATACATATATATATATATATATACCAACTAAAACATATACCGATCGATCAATCAACCATCGGGACAACCATCGGGACAACCATCGGGGCAACCATCGGGGCAATCGCCCGGACAACCGCTGGGACTGACGGGGGCCACGCCTGGCGCTCGGGGGGCGGCCTTTGTGGCAATACATTGCCTCTACTAGAGATGGAGCTCGCGCAGCTTCGCTTCGCCCGCACGCACGACACGAACCGGAACCGAAATCGATTTCCCGGTTGGGATCACTTCCGCTCCAACTCCCCAGCCTCCGATGTATGTATATATATATATATGTAAATACACATACATATTACATACATATATATATATATATAGAGAGAGAGAGAGAGAGAGACAGAAAGAAAAAAAGAGAAATAGAGCGAGAGAGAAGAGACACTGGGTAGTTCGTATGTATAGACATACACAAAGCAGGAAACCATATTCTTAAAACATATAGAGACACAGATAATACATACTAGAACGGGTTTTGATGAGGACGTACACGGAAGAGACGGTAAGTAATTGTTGACGCTTCGCGTATCCCCACCAGCCCATCCAGAAACGATGCTCAGGGGAGTTGAGGTGATCAGGGAAGTCGGGGAGCATGCAGAATAACAAAGGGCGGGGGAAGCTGTCACAGACCCCGAGAGGGGGAGGATGGAAGAGGAGTCGTCGTCGTCGTCGTCGTCGTCGGAGGAGGAGGAGGAGGAGGGGGAAGAGGAGGAGGAGGAGGAGGAGGAGGAGGACGGAGAAGGAGGAAGAATCGGAGGAGGAGGAGGAGGAGGGGAAGGAGCTTCTTGGGGGTCTTTTGAGGGCCTCTTGGAGGGCTTTTTGGGCGCCTTGGGGCATCTTGGGCGCCTCTTGGGACCCTCTTGAGGCGCTCTGGGGAGCCTTCGGGGCGCTTTTGGGGCCATCTTGGAGGGAGTCGATCAAACAAGAGGGGGGGTTTAATTAGCGCCCCCCCTCGGAAGCCCCTAAAATCGCCTCTTGGACCCCTCTTGGAACGCTCTTGGAGTGCTCTTGGGCGCTCTTGGGGCCGTCTTGGGGCTCTTTTGGGGCTCTCTTGGGGCCCTCTTGGGCCATCTTGGAGCCATCTCCAGGCCTCGGATAGCCATCGGAAGCGAAAAGGCGAGAAAGCAAAAATCATTGATTTTCCTTAGGTTTTGGGACGATTTTGGCCTCTTCGGGGCCTCCTTGGGGAGCTGTTTGGCCACTTGGAGTTATCTTGGGGCCGTCTTTGGGCTTCTTGGAACCATCTTAGGAGCCATCGTGAGCGATCTTGCGCTATCTTGAGCCATCTTGGAGCTCATCTTGGGTTCTCTGAGGCGCTCTTGGAGCCGTCTTGGGCCATCTTGGACGCTCTAACTACCCGCGGCCCCCCCCGTCCAGGTCCAGGGGAGGGGGTAGGGGGAGGGGTAAACCCCTCCCCAAGGGGGAAGAGGGAGGGGTGGAAGAGGATCTGTTCTAGACCACCTACGCCCAGAGGGCTGGTGGGATAAGTGGGGTGGCCAACGACATTGACTTTTGATTTTTGTGTTGGTATTCATTCCAATGCACATGTGTACGCGAATGTTGCCTGCGTTACGAATTATACTTCGAGATGCAAATGTGTGCCCTTCGAATCGGGTGCCGATGTGCCAGTCGATTGAATGTCCATGCGCATGCCGACGCGTGACCCGAATGAATTGCATGTTGCTAATTGATGCGCACTTCGGTACGCATTGAGGTGCGGCGCCTTCTGGCATTTGAAATGTGGTGTGCGTTCCGACAAGGATGTTTCTTCACGCCATGAAGACGAGAGGTAAGAGAGAAGCCATGGAATCGGGTGCCAGAACATATATGAAGACGCGGCATTTGTCTGATGTTCTGATCCCCATAGCGCCGCACAGGGCCATGCAAATAGCAAATAGGACAGCGCTGCCCTGAGACGAGACAGCGTCGGATATAGCGCCCCCTTATGAAGCCTCTTAAACCTCGTTTACAATCGGAGGGGGGGGGGGGCTAGATCCAAGTCCTCACGAAATCCCACCAGCCCTCTGGGCGTAGGTGGTCTAGAACAGATCCTCTTCCACCCCTCCCTCTTCCCCCTTGGGGAGGGGTTTACCCCTCCCCCTACCCCCTCCCCTGGACCTGGACGGGGGGGGCCGCGGGTAGTTAGAGCGTCCCAGATGGCCCAAGACGGCTCCAAGAGCGCCTCAGAGAACCCAAGATGAGCTCCAAGATGGCTCAAGATAGCGCAAGATCGCTCGAGATGGCTCCTAAGATGGTTCCAAGAAGCCCAAAGACGGCCCCAAGATAACTCCAAGTGGCCAAACAGCTCCCCAAGGAGGCCCCGAAGAGGCCAAAATCGTCCCAAAACCTAAGGAAAATCAATGATTTTTGCTTTCTCGCCTTTTCGCTTCCGATGGCCATCCGAGGCCTGGAGATGGTTCCAAGATGGCCCAAGAGGGCCCCAAGAGAGCCCCAAAAGAGCCCCAAGACGGCCCCAAGAGCGCCCAAGAGCACTCCAAGAGCGTTCCAAGAGGGGTCCAAGAGGCGATTTTAGGGGCTTCCGAGGGGGGGCGCTAATTAAACCCCCCCTCTTGTTTGATCGATCTCCTCCAAGATGGCCCCAAGAAGCGCCCAGGAAGCCCCAAGAGGTCCCAAGATGGCCCCAAAATGGCCCCAAGAGGCCCCCAAGAGGCCCCCCGGAGGCCCCCAAGAGACCCCCAAGAGGCCCCAAGAGCCCCCCCAGATGCACCCAAGATGCTCCAAGAGGCCTCGGCGAGAATGCCTAATCATTGATTCTACACAGGTTTTAGCCACATGGAGGCCTCTTGGGGGGGGGCACGGATTAAGATGACTCCAAGAGCGTCTGGGAGAGCCCAAAATGACCTCCAAGATGGCTCAAGATATCCCAAGATGTCTCATAATGGCTTCCTCTGTGTGCTGCCCACTTCTCTGATCGAGGCAATTCCTCTGGGCATCGTTTCTGGATGGGCTGGTGGGGATTCGCGAAGCGACAACAATTAGTAATGCACCATGGGGATATTGTTGCTCTACGCCCCCAAGGGCGCAGAAAAAAGCAGCGCAAGGGCCGGTCGCGACGCATTGCCTCACGACCAGCCGCAAACGACTACAGGCAGTGTTGGTGGCGGGTTCTGGAGGTTGCGAAGGGAAATGGGTCTTGGCGTCGCTGACGTGAGCCGTCGAGGTGGCTTCGGTGGTCGCGGGATCTTTTTGCAACTCCTCGACGCTCTGTCGTAGACCACGTACCTCGCCGTTGGTGTCATTGGGGGCACCGGTCCAGCCGATGCTCAAAGTCCTGGGATAGTCGATTGCGTGCTTCGCGCTCTAGTTCCAGACGGGCGAGTAGTGCCTCGGCCGGTGCCTTCTCAACGTCTCTTTTGTGGGAGATCTGGGAGAGTCGCAACTGCGCGCGGCCCGCCGCTTCCTTACCTCCGCCAACTCGGCAGCGAGGGGGGCCAAATCGCAAGCCGATGTCGGGGTGCCCAGCTGCGCAGTCTGGGCCCGTTCAACATGCAACTCAGCCAGCGCAGCCCGTAGGTCAGGTAGAGGCTGCTCGACCGTGGAGACTGGGTTCTCATGCGCTGGCACGGGTCCCTCTGATGCATCAAGACGTCGTGCAATAGCCATCTCGGCAGTGCACCGCTTGCCGTGCAACTCGGACGTGGTTATGGTACTCCCGGAGTGGAGGTTGGCAGTGGTCACGTCAGTGTGATCACGAAGCGCGGCGAGGTCATCGCGGAGCTGTCGATCCGTAATCCCATGTACCTCAGCTGCAGGAACCTGCCATAATGTCAGGATCTCGTAGCGCAGGGTCCTGACAGCGGCAGCGCCCGCAACCCTGTCGCCCACGAGCTGCGCCCCCATGGCAAGGAGGTAGTCGCGGAGCGTCTGGGTGGCAATGGAGTCGGCACCTCGGTGTGACTCCACGCGGTCAGGTTGATATTGGACCTCATTGAGAATCCATCGGTGCACAGCGATCCGAGCGTCGACCAGGGCAAGACCATGCTGGATCTCTTGGCTCAAATTTGCTGTCTGTGTCGCCTGGTCGGCGACCGTGGCAGCAATGCCCGACGACTGTTGGGTCGCGTAGGCTTCAACCGGGCCCGTGAGCTCCGCCAACTCATTGGCGGGGGGCGATGAAGGTGGCGCCATACTGCGTCGCGAGGAATTCTGCCGCGAGCGCTTCTGCGAGGAGCGGCTGGCGCCCCCATGCTGAGACTGGAAATGATGCCGATCGGGGACTCTTCGCTGCGAGGTCGTTCCAATGCGATCCTCGATGGTACGCGCGCTTCAGATGCGGGAAATGATGCGGGGCTCGAAGGACCTCTGGTCTCCCAGAGGCGGCGTCGCGCGGAAGCGCTCGGAGGAGACGTCTCGCGCGCGCCTCCGCGGTTTGTCGCGCCGGCAGAGGGATTGGAAGAGGATGGCGTAGGTGTTTCCACCGACGAGGGGCTCGAACTAATGTTGGCCCCAGGTGACTGAAGAGGTCGACTAGAAATTGTGCCCAAAACTAGGGCGCGCAAAAGCACCGCCGCCGGGCTTGCAACCGACGCGAAACAATGGGAAGCACCCATATCTTACGAGCGGGATTGTACCTGCTCTGCGCGCCGAAGCTCAGCTTCAAGGTGGGCGTCGGCGCTGCCTTCTCCTGGCGCAGGGGATTGCGGTACCCTTCCCCGCCCTGCTGCCCTCTCCGCGCCGTCGCGAAGCCCGCGCGCCGTCGAAGAGCCGCCGCGCGTAGAGTCGCCGGCCCCCGCGGGGGTCAGCGCCGCGCGCGAGGCTCGAAGTCGGAGCGAAGTTTCGCAACGGAGAGCGAAGCAGAAAAGGCTGACAACCTGTGAACGGCGATCACCGACCGATAAGTCGAACCTACCGCGCGGTCCGTAGGTGGAGGGCGACGAGGAGAACACATGGGAACCTTCTATCCTCAAGCCCTTCGGACGGAGGGCGCTGGAGCATCGCGCATGATACCCGCGATGACCAGTGCCTGAGCCGAGAAAATAAACGGAAAGATGGATAGGAAGGATATTAGATGGGCGGTCTTCACGCGCAAGCACTGGAGTTGACAAAGCGGCAAAGTGACTTGCGCCACGTAGATTGCTCCACATAGATTCTCTTCTGCATGAAACGAAGCTGGGTTCCACCTGCCCCCCCGGTCTTATCGCGCCGGCCTCGCGCGCTGCAACTTGCACGTGGTTCAGCCCCACATTTCATTTCCCACATGAACTTGCATCGCCCCAGCCGAACCAGATTCGCCCCCCCCCGCAACTTCGTCAAATAATGCTGCGCGCGCATTCGAGCACCAGAAATCATCAAAACAAAAACTATAGCGAAGTCCACGCGCGCGCGTCGCCGCACGCGCGTGCCGAAATCCGTCGAAAATGTTAGTCTGATAAGGCTTTCAAAATCAAGTGCCCAGAAAGCATATAAACAGTCCTGTGAGTCTTCGCCATGCCTACTCAGAAAAAATCAGCGCGTGCTATCCTTAGATGCATTAAGAAAGCAAAAAGGTTTTCAATATGTGCATCAAATGCGGCCAAGCGGGCCTCTCGCGCGTGCGCGCGTCGAAATCCCTCGGGCGCCCGCGCGCGCTCTGGGGGGGGGGGGGGGGGCGCGTCGCATAAGCCATGCGGGCCGCGCGCGTCCGTCGGCCGCGCGCGCATGTCGAAATCCTTCCAAAAGCATCATCACCGACACGTGAACACCATCATCATCATCATCATCGTCATCACCAGCATCATCATCAGCATCAGCATCATCATCACCATCGGCGTGATCAGCATCGGCGCCGTCGTTGGCCTTGCCGTCGTCGTTGCCGTTCGTCGCTAGCACCGGCGCGATCATCATCGCGTCTGCCGTTGTCGACGCGGGCGCGACACCGCGCCCGCCCGCGTCACCGACTCGCACTGAAGCTTCCGCGCGACGGCGCGGCCTGCGAGACGCGCAAGGATGCCCGCCGGCGGTCAGCGCCACCGCGGTCGCGTCGGTCGCGCCAGACCAGCTGGCCGCTCTGCGCGCGAGCCTTCGCGCTAGCGCGGCCGCGACGACGCGCCAGCTTGCGCGAGGCAAACATCGCAATGGCCGCCGCGCGGGCGTTGCATGCCAAATTTCGGGCGGGCGGGTCGGATCATTGCGCGGGCGCTGAACTTGACGCCGTCGAATTCGACGGGGTGATTGGCGCCCCGTAGATTGCGCGCGCGCACGCTGCGCGACAGACATTGCGCCACATTGGACGCGCGGCAAAGATTGCGAAACAAAGGTTGCGCAGCGCAGATCGCACCGCAAACATTATCAAACAAATAATCATTGCGTGGAGCTCCGGGCTCCCCATATGTGCATTTCATATTTCATGTCATGCCATAGTGAGCCTCTGTTCATGAGCGTTTGACTATCATAGCGCGTCCACGTGGGCGACAGAGCCGACGAAGACGAGTGAATCCGAATGCGAGTGAGTGAGTATGAGTCAGAGTGAGCTTTGAATATGATTGAATATGGGCCTCCCAGTCATTCCCCCTCCTCAGCTGCCAGGCCGTGCCCTCCTCAGCCTGTGGTAGTCTGCATATGTTTTAGGATAGTTGGCAGTGGGATATGTAGAACGAGCGTTTAGCCACACAAGGCCATATGTGCATATCATGCTGTAGGATAGTGCCACGCCAGAGAGCATGTGCCGGAGCGCGACCCAAGGGACCAGCACGCATCCTCCCTCATCTCCTTCCTCCGTGCGTCCCAGAGAGTGCGTGCCGGAGCGCGACCCAAGGGGGCAGCGCGCCTCGACTCCTTCTTCCGTGCGTCCCAGAAGGTACGTGCCGGAGCACGACCCAAGGGGCCGACGCGCCTCGACTCCTTCCTCCGTGCGTCCCAGAAGGTACGTGCCCGAGCACGACCCAAGGGGTCAGCGCGCCTCGACCCCTTCCTCCGCGCGCCCCAGAGAGTACGTGCCGGAGCACGACCCAAAGGAGCAGCACGCCTCGACCCCTTCCTCCGCGCGTTCCAGAGGGTACGTGCCGGAGCACGACCCAAGGGACCAACGCGCCTCGACTCCTTCCTCCGTGCGTCCCAGAGGGCACGTGCCGGAGCACGACCCACGGGGCCAGCGCGCCTCGACTCCTTCCTCCGCGCGCCCAACAGGGCACACGCCAGAGCACGACCCAAGGGAACAACACGCCTCACCTCCTTCCCCGCGGCATGAGAACGAGCAAACCGCCTGAGACATCCCCGCGAAACGGGCCCGTGTCCTACCCCTTGGCGGCGCCCCCTAGGGGTGCTGAAACCTGCGCGCCGCCTGAGACATCCTCAAAAACTTCTTTGGAAACCAAAGATGTTGGGAATGAGATCGAGCAAGCCGCCCGAAACATCCCCACAAACTGGCCGCGAACGGGCCCGTGTCCTACCCCCTGACCGCTCCCCCTGCGGGTGCTGAAACCAGCGCCCCGCCGGAGACATATTCAGAATCTGATCTGAAAACCAGGGATGTTGGGCATGAAAACGAGCAGACCGCCTGTGACATCCCCACAAACTGGCCGCGAACGGGCCCGTGCCCCACCCCTTGGCGGCTCCCCTTAGGGGTGCTGAAACCAGCGCCCCGCCTGAGACGTCCTCAAAATCTGATCTGAAATCCAAGAATGTTGGGCATGAAAACGAACGAACCGCCTGAGACACCCCCGCAAAATTGCCGCGAACGGGCCCGTGACAAACGCCCCTGGCAGCTCCCATTCGGGGTGCTGAAACCAGCGCACCGCCTGCGACATCCTCGCAATCTGCTCTGAAAGTCAAGGATGTTGGGCATGAAAACGAGCAAACCGCCTGAGACATCCCCACAAACCGGCCGCGAACGGGCCCCTGAAAACACCCCTGGCGATCCCCCTTGCGAGTCTGAGTATGACTAGGTCTGAGTATGAGTAGGTCTCAGTCCGTGCGTTGAATAACTCAGACTAGGAGAAGGTCTGAGTATGTGTAGGTCTGAGTATGAGCAGGTCTGGGAACGAGTCTGGGCATGAGTAAATCTGGGTATGAAAGAGCCCCAGCATGAGTAAGCCTGAGTATGAGTAAGAGTCAGACCATGAGAAGGTATGAGTATGAGTAGGTCTGTGTCTGAGTAAGTCTGTGCATGAGTAAGCGTGTGCTCTCTGGAGTCGGCGGCGTCCGAATAATAACAATAACCCCATCTTAGGATATGGGGAACAAGAACCCCATCTTAGGATATGGGGGAAATGTGACCCGCCCCCCACCCCCCCCGCCGGACTTGACGGGCCACCTTTTCGCATTGTACTGTGCGAGCGATTATGGCCCATCGCCCCTCCAAAATATGAACTAATACCATCCCAGACCCGGGCGGGCGCCCACCGACGCCCCCCGCGACAAATCCGACGCGCGAGCACTCGTTCATCAGAAACCATCGGGGTCCACAATCCCTTGCAACAGAAACCTTTCAGAACGCCCAGTTTCGCCGGGGTTGCAAAGCCGCGCGCCCCGAAACACAAAGCACCCATGGTTTCGCAATCATGACTGTTCAGAGAAAGCATGCTCTCGGGCTCTTGCGCGTTCTTGGGGCAACACGCTGGCTGTTCAACGTGCCCACCACGTGCTACCAAACGCGCCTCTCGCGGGCGCGCGTCGAAATCGCCCCGGCGCCCCCGCGCGCGCGCTGTCGCGGGAATCCCCCGCGACAAACGGGGGCCCGCGCGCGCGCGTCGTCGTCGCGCGTTCGCCGAGTTCATGCCAAAACCTGCGGCCCCGCGAAGATTTCAACGTCGAACCCCGAAGGTATGAAGACGCGCGGCATTGCGACGTCAATTTGCAGAACAACCAGCGCGCGCGCTCATGCTAATTCTTCTGGGAATCCTCATTTGCTCAGATAGTGCATAGCATGCGACCAGACGCCCTCTCGCGCCGCGCGCCGCAATCAATCGAGCGCCCTTGCGCGCGCGCTGGCGGGGCGCGGCCCCGTCGAATCGCGCCCCGCGGGCCGCTCGCGCGCGTCGGCCGCGGGCGCGCTTCAAACTCCTTCAGCGCCTTCGTCGCCGACGCGAGGGCGTCGCCATCGTCGTCGGCGGGCGCGATCAACATCGAGGCCGCCGTTGGCCTCGCCGTCGCCATCGCCGCCGTCGCCCGCCGCGGTCGGCGCCGCAATGGCACCGCGCCCGCCCGAGGCGCCGACTCGCCCTGCAGCGCCCGCTGAAAGGCGCGCGGCTGTCCGCGCCATCGCGGCCGCGTTTGTCGCGCCAGGCTAGCCGGCCCGCCGCGCGAGCGAGCGCGCGCGAGTCGGCGCGGCCGCGGAGATGCACCAGCCAACCCCGAGCAATCATCGCAATCGCCGCCGCATGGGCTCTGCAGGCCAAGTCGCGGGTGGGCGGGCGGAGCGGCGGCGCGCGCGGCGGAGCTGGCAACTGCGAGTTCCGCGCGCGAAATGCGCGACGTCGGCTCTACTTTACAAGAAGTAACAGGATGCCCCCCCCGGGCGGCTCGCCTTCGTGCGCTGCGAGCTACTTCTGATTATGCCCCGTCGCCCACCGAGCAGACGCGCGCCGCTTATCGACCGCCCCCTCCCCCCCGCCACACCGCCACCACGCGAAGCATTGCATGCGCGCGTGCTCGCGTATAGCAAGTCATGCGCTTCCAGGGGCCCCCTGCAACGAACGCGGCGAAACGCGGGCGCGCGCGTCGCCGCGCGCGCGCCAAAACCTTTCGACAACCGTGGGTTTCGCGAGGAATTCAAAATCAAGCGGCTCGAACAAATTAAGACAACGGTTTGGAATCGTCAAAAAAGCATGCGCTCGCGTTCTCGCGAATTCCTAAAAGAACATGACGTTTCAGACGTGGCCGAGCGTATCCCTCGCGCGCGCGTCGAAACCGCCCGGGCGCCCCCGCGCGCGCGCTGTCGCAACGATCCCCCGCGAGTTAGCGGGGCGAAGTGCGCGCGCGGGTCGCCGCGCGCGGATGCCCGAATCCTCCGAACGCCGCGGGCGTCGTAAGAATCGACTGCCCCGAACGCATCTTGTTAAACCGAAAGAAAACGCGTGGTTTGGCAGCATCTGCTTTCGAAAGCTCTGCGCGCGCTCTTGCGAACTCTTCGCAAAATCAGCAGATTTTCATTGTTTTATCCAGTTCGACCAAACGGGCCTCTCGAATCGCTGGTCAGACTCATTCGAACGCTGTTCCGCGCGCGATGGGGGTGGTGGGTGGGGGGCACGGTCCCCGTAAAATAACATCGTGCAGGCCACTCGCGCGCGTTGGCCGCGCGCGCGTTTCAAACTCCTTCCAAAACTCCATCACCGACGCGAGGAAACCGTCATCGTCATCGGCGTGATCAGAATCGGCGCCGTCCTTGGCCTTGCCGTCGTCATCGCCATCATCTTCACGATCATGGCTACGACCATCATCGCGTCAACCGTTGTCGACGTCGCCATGGTGCCGCGCCCGCCCAAGGCACCGACTCGCCCTGCAGTGCCCGCTGGGAAGTACCCAGCGGTCAGCGCCACCGCGACCGCGTCGGTCGCGCCAAACTACCTGGCCGCTGCGCGTGAGAGCATGCGCGGGTGCGGCCGCAGAGATGCACCAGCCAACGCCAAACGCTCATCGTAATCGCCACCGCATGGTTTATGCTAGCCATGTTGCAGGTGGGCGGGTGGGATGATTACGGGGGCAGTGGGATTGACAGCTCAAGTTTCTCAAAATTAACTGCACCGCAAAAATTGCACCACATAAGTTCCACTACGTAGGTTGCACAGCGTATATTGCTAGAAACGCGCACTTCGGTCGTTAACGCTTGACATGCAGGCAGCATGGAGTATATGCAGATCAATCAAAACAGCGATCGTTCTTGGTTACAGTTTTCGCCATCACCCTTATCATATTGTTCCAATTCCTTCATGTGTCCTGTTCCTTTTCCTTTTCCTCTTCCTCGTCCTCGCCTTGATTGCCACGGGGGCCCTTCCCCGTCCTCTTCTGATTTGTTTGCGAAAGCCCCTCCAGGGCGAGTTTCTGGAGAACCTCGCGGGACTTTGTTCGAAGCCCCTTGGGTGCCTCTGACGACGTCCCTGATGCCTTTTGGCGGCCTCTAGGGGGTTCTTCGGGCCCCCATGCCGCGTAACGTGGTCTCGGGTCACGGTTCGAATGTTTCCGGAAGGCGTCTTGGGCCAGTTTTGAGCCGCCATGGGGCCCTCTGGGGGCGATTGAGGGGCCCTGTTGGGCAATCTTGGGGCTCATTTGGGGTGTCAGGATGCGTGTTCTCGGTCGTCTTGTAACGGTTTTCGGTGCCTTTCGGCCGCTATAAGGAACATGGGGGGGGAGGGCTGGAAAAGGCGCGGAACACTCAGACCGTGAGGGTCGCCGCGTGGGTGCTGAAGAATAAATCCGAACCCACAAGACAAACACGGAACGACCGCATGGGGCAACCATGGGACAACGCACGGAACCACGGGATAACCACAACACAACCCACGGGACGATACCCTGCGCGGCAACGCGAGACGAAAGGACGAGACATGTTGTCCACCTTGGCCCCGCAGCCTTGGTTGACATAAAATTAGTCGCTGTTGCGCAGCCTCGCCTCTCTCGCACGACACGAACCGAAACCGAAACCCAATTCCTGGCTGGGGCCACTGAGTCCCCTAAAACCTTCCGATAGTGTGCTCCAGTCTCAGTTAGCCAAGACTGCTACCCACCAGCGCTGGGCCAAACAATTTTGAAATCCACTGGGGCATCATGAACTTCAGCCTCACGGAAATTCCAAGACCCCGTCGCATTGCGGCCTTCGAGCTATGTGTTCAACTTTGACTTGCGTCGCATCAGATGACTTCTTTTTTCCTCCCCCCATACTCTCTTGCCCTTCCTCCTGCCCCTCCGCGTTTTCCAACGATCTCCCTCTTATCCTCCCCCCTCCTCCCTCCTCTCCCCTCTTGTCCATCCTCCCTCTTCCTATACAGGTCCCCAAGAGGTCCCCAGGAGGCCCCCAGAGGCTTTGAACTGGCCTACGAGGAAAAAACAGAGAGGCATCCCCAGGTGCTCAAACAAACTGTCAAAAGATGCTCCAATAGGCTGGGTCGAAGGCCACCCGATATCAACATCTAAGATCTCTTAACTGCAAATGTGTTGTTGAATCGTGTTTCGTTGCACGGGAGGGGTACTTGCATGATGGCTTTGCTGGAACATATGTGGAACATGGCAAATTATGGCAGATCCTTGATGTGCGGATGCTAAGGTCAAATAGTATAGCAACATGCCGTGCTGACTTCAACCTTACCTCTCCCGACGCTATCAAACTAACAGTCCCGGCGATCAAAACGGGTCCTGGGGTCCAGGCGTGCGGGGCGCAATGTTTTCCCCGCAGTACTCCCCTGGAGGGCCTGACGCAGCCATCAAAATCAAAGGTGCAGGTCTAGAGGTCGAGGTCCTCCCCGCCCACCTACACGACATCTGACCGCCGAGCCAGTCCCCAATATCTGACTGGTCTCGCGGAAGGACCGGCGTTGCATGGGAGATCCTGGCTGCACAGCAGGAACATAATCACGAAGGCCGCCTTGCGCCGAGCCTGCTCGGAGACCATGGCGGCGAAACTGAAAGTTTGCCAAGCTAACGATGGTTGAAAACAAACAAGCTTGAGCTCAGATGAAGGCAAACGTTTGAGATGAAGAATCAGGAGCTGGAAGAAGGAGGAAACATGTATAACGAGGCGAAGCTAGGATGAGGATGAAGAAGAACGAGGGGAAGGTGATAATAGGATGAGGAAAAAGAGGAAGAGGAACAAACTCAACGACCAAGAAACAACTTTCAGGGCCAATTGGTCTTCCGTGGCCCGCCGTAAGAAGCTGCGTCGGGAGATGGACTAGGACCGCCGCCTAGATGAGTGACGCTAGTGTTCATACGGATTTATATATATAGCAGTTCTAGATTTGTATATGTAGATGTAGGAATTCTACATACACCTATATATACACATGGAAACATATATATGTATATGTATGTATATACATACACATATAGATATACGAACTAGCGACGATGTATCCTGTATATGTGTATATATATATATAGATGCATCGATATGTGTATGCATGTATATATGCACACCAGGGTTCGGTGGGCCATCCTGGGGGGAAACATTGCGGGGCCGTTCTGGCTATGTCGCCAACCCTTGGAAATGGAATGCGGCCCAACCAAGTTCCGCACCTTGCTGACTGCTCCACCGACTGGGCAATGTTCTCATTCGCCCGCGCCCTAGGCCCTGCAAATAGCAAGGCCTGAGTAGACACCATACCCCTGTGGATTGTCACGAGGACCGCGCACACGGGTTCTCTCCCCTGGTGTGTAGTTCGCTTTCGGTTGCCACGCACTTTGGGCGCCCCGTATACACCAAGCCCTTCCGTAGTTACCATCTACGATTCAGCTCCCATTCGAAACGCTCAACTTTCGCGATCCGTATGCACTAAGGTCCTTGTGTGCTTGACATAAACACAACAGTTATGTGTGAGATCACGCCAGATGCGTTCCTGGTGGAGTGCTAAATTCGGAAATGCTAAAAAGGATGGCGGACCAAATTTTAGTTACAGATTTGTCGCCATGTCTACTAGACGCCGCCACAGGATGCGTGCCATTTGGGATTAGCGCGGGCGTTGAATCGTCGTCGCCTTGGGAACACTTCGCAGCCTCAGTGCACCTTGAATATATGCAAATGTATATATATATATATATATATATATATATATATGGTTTCCGAGCCTACATACAAGAGAAAACGGGGGGGCCTGGGAACAAGCAGCTGGATTTTCCCGCGGCAGACGGGCGACTCCCGCTATCCCGACGCGCACATTTGTGGCAACCTGAAGCGACGGCTCTTCGTCCCTGTCTGCCCGCTGGGCTCCCGCTCCCAACCCCGCCGCCGAGACGGCAGCCTCCGCAACAAGCTCCTCGACCAGCATGGCTGGCATGCTGTGCCGCATGCGAGGTGGGCGAGTCGGGCAAGAACTGTCACAGCGGTTCCCCCGACTGGCACTCTGCCAGGCACTAAGAGCTCACAATATTCGCGGCGCCAAAGTAGCACGCAGTCACAGCCTGGAACCGCTGCGACCCCCGCACACGGGAAGTCCAAAAAGCGGTCCAGACCTCTCCGCTAGCGATCCAGCTGACGGACGCCAGATCTGACTGGTGCGCTACATGCGTACACTCAGCATACGCTCCAGGCAGGGGTGCCGGTTCCATACGGATGGCCTTGCGGCCGCCCAGGCGGTGGATGCTAAGCGGGCGCGCTACCCCGTGAACGGGGGAGAATTGGATCTTCTAGTCTCTGAGACGGGGGGCAGGCCCAACGACGAGGCAACCAGCTTCGTCCGCAGCCACGGAACCGCCTGAGGCCGAGCGTCCAACAGAGTGCCGCCACCACTGCGCCGCGGTCGCTACGCCCGCTGGGGTGATGCCGCAGCGGCCGCCTGCAGCCACATTAGAGACACCAGCTGCCGGACGAACCATAATTTCGGCGTCGTCTCTTACGTACCGACGACCACGACTGCGACCAGGCTGGCCAGGCAATGACATAACGGTGGCCCCAGGCCAAGAAGGCGGATTCCGATAGGACGGTCGCTCTCCGTCGAATTAGGTATCGACGTGATACTCCAGAACTGACCTCCTTGCATGCCTGGCTTTGGTGGTCCCAATGCTTGGGCCGCGGAGCAGGGAAGGGGGAGCAGGAGGAGGAAGACTAGCCGGCCGCCCCGGGCGAAAGGAGCCTGGGCGCGTGCGTGTGAACAAGCGGGAGCCCCAGATTGGGACACACCTGGGTCGAGTTTTGCTAGGATGTCTCAGGCGAGAGCCCCAAACTGGGATGCGCATGGTGCACCCCAGCGCGCCCTGGCACGCGCCGACAAATCCCCGGAAATGGTCCCTGGGGTCGCTGCGGGGTCTGACTTTTACGCGCGCTGGGGGTCGACTTCGGGAAGATGCTTCGAACGGGTACCCCAAGCTGGGACACTCCCGGTGCGCCGTGGCGCGCCCCGGCGCGCGCTGGCAGATCCGGGAAATGGCCCCTGGGGTCGCTGTGGGGCCTGACTTTCTCCCGCGCCAATGTCGGCCTTATGGGGGACGTTTCGAGCGAAAACCCAGGACTGGGACACGCCCAGCTGGCGCGCCCCAGCGCGCGTCACGCGAGGGCGCTGGTTTGAATTCGTCGCCAGATTTCCCGGATTTCTCGGAAACGAGCAAGGAGGCCTCTGAGGACCTCCTTGGGAAGGCTCGGAAGGGGCCGTTTGATGAGGATGTCTCACGCGAGGGCGCCAGTTTGGAATTCGTCGCCGGATTTCCCAAATGTCCCGGAAACGGAACAAGATTCCTCAACTGTTTCTCCTTTTTCCGCGATAGCGGCCAGCACCGACCCCGCCCCCCCCATGATGTGACGTTTCGCGCCAGCGGCATCCGGGAATGCATGACCGAAACCAAGTAGGAACAGCATGTAGGTGGCGATCTGCACCGCAGCGTTTGTGTGCACCGCGCTGCTCGCGTGCACCACAACGCGCGTGCACGCCACAACGCCCTTGTACACCGCAGCAGCCAAGTGCAAGGCAGCGCTTGTGTACACCACAATTTTTGTATGCACCACAGCGCCTGTGTGCACCACAGCGAATGTGTCCATCGCAGCAGCCGTCTGCAACACAACGCCTGCGCACACCACATTGCAACGCAGCGCCTGTGTACGCCACAACGCCTATGTACACCACAGCATCCACGCGCAACCCAGCGCTGGTGCACACCACAACGCCTGCGTGCACAGGACAAGCAAAAGGAAGATTGCGTGAGGATCTGCTGCGGGCAGCTAAACGCCACGCGAAAGTAGTGCTGATGATACAATGCTATGTCATCCCCCCCTCCTCCTCCACCTCCTCCTCCTCCCTCACCGTCGTGCGGGCCGGCACTACAGCGCACGTGCGCATCTCAATGTGCACCACAAAGTGGAAATGGGCATGGAAAAGGTAAGCGCACGAGCCATGAAATGCTACGGTGCCATGCAACAGCGCCCCCATGCCACAGCGCCTCCCACTGCATTTCCTCCACATTGCCCCACGCCTCAAGCGAACCCCTTCAGAACGACGCCGTCCCTATTTCTATGCGCGTCCCGATCCCAAAGACACGGTACCTCCTCCTCTTCCTCCTCCTCCTCCTCCTGTTCCTCCTCCTCCTTTTCCTCCTCCTCCTCCTCCTCCTCCTCCTCCTCCTCCTGTTCCTCCTCCTCCTCCTCCTCCTCCTTTTCCTTTTCCTCCTCCTCCTCCTCCTCCTCCTCCTCGGGAGGACTCGTAGAGTCCACAGGCGTTCCTATTTCCGTTCAAATTCTTCTCCAAATCCACGAAATAGTCGTTCCCTGTGGAATTCACAGGCGCTCCATTTGGTCATAAGGATTCCATCAACAAATCTGGATACAGAAATAATGGTACGTTGCACACGGTTGCTGTGGTGCACACAGGCGCCGTAGTGCACACAGGCGCTGTAGTGCACGCGGGGTGCACAGGAGGGGCTGTGGTGTACACAGGCGCCGTGGTGCACGCAGGCACTGTGGTTCACACAGGCACTGTCCTGCAAATTGACAGACGCCGCCGGCGCAAAACGTGACGTCACCGGCCCCCTCCCCCCCCCCGGTGACGGTCGTCATCGCCCTAGAAAAACATTAGACTGACGAACGACCCAACCATATGCAGTTGCGCGTGCCGGATTGTGGACACTGGTTTCGATGGAGCTCCCTATGGGGCCTCGAACGCGCTGTCCTGGGTGGTGTTGACGCAAGCGGCCTGTGCCACTAGAGCCTTCGGTGGAGCTCCCTATGGGGCCACGAAGCACTGTCCCGCGTGGCGTTGACGCATGCGGCCTGTGCCACTGGAGCCTTCGGTGGAGCTCCCTATGGGGCCACGAAGCGCTGTCCTGAGTACCGTTGACGCATGCGGCCTGTGCCACTGGAGCCTTCGGTGGAGATCCCGACGGGGCCACGAAGCGCTGTCCTGGGTGGCGTTGACGCATGCGGCCTGTGCCACTGGAGCCTTCTGTGGAGCTCCCTATGGGGCCACGAAGCGCTGTCCTGGGTGGCGCTGACGTATGCGGCCTGTGCCGCTGGAGCCTTCGGTGGAGATCCCTATGGGGCCCCCGAAGCGCCGTCCTGCGTACCGTTGACGCATGCGGCCTGTGCCACTGGAGCCTTCCGTGGAGCTCCCGACGGGGCCACGGAACGCTGTCCTGGGTGGCGTTGGCGCATGCGACCTGTGCCACTGGAGCCGTCTGTGGAGTTCCTTTTGGGCCACGAAGCGCTGTCCCGCGTGGCGTTGACGCGTGCGGCCTGTGCCACTGGAGCCTTCGGTGGCGCTCCCTCTGGGGCCACGAAGCGCTGTCCTGGGTGGCGTTGACGCACGCGGCCTGTGCCACTGGAGCCTTCGGTGGAGCTCCCGACGGGGCCACTGGCGCATGCGGCCTGTGCCACTGGAGCCTTCGGTGGAGCCCCCGACGGGGCCACGGAGCACTGCCCCACGTGGCGTTGACGCATGCGGCCTGTGCCACTGGAGCCTTCGGTGGAGCTTCCTGCGGGGCCACGAAGCGCTGTCCTGGATGGCGGTGACGCACGCGGCCTGTGCCACTGGAGCCTCGATGGAGCTACCTATGGGAAAGCGAAGCGCTGTCCTGCGCGGCGTTGGCGCATGCGGCCTGTGCCATTGGAGCCTTCGGTGGAGCCCCCGATGGGGCCCCGAAGCGCCGTCCTGGGCGGCGTTGACGCACGCGGCCTGCGCCACTGGGGCCTTCGGTGGAGCTCCCTATGGGGCCACGAACCGCTGTCCTAAGTGGCGTCGACGCATGCGGCCTGTGCCATTGGAGCCTTCTGCGGGGCTCCCTGTAGGGCCGCGAAGCGCTGTCCTGCGCGGCGTTGACGCGCGCGGCCTGCGCCGCTGGAGGCTTCGGTGGAGCTCCCGATGGGACCGCGAAGGGCTGTCCTGGGCGGCGTTGACGCATGCGGCCTGTGCCACTGGAGCCTTCGGTGGCGCTCCCTCTGGGGCCACGAAGCGCTGTCCTGGGTGGCGTTGACGCATGCGGCCTGTGCCACTGGAGCCTTCGGTGGAGCCCCCTATGGGGCCACGAAGCGCTGTCCTGGACGGCGTTGACGCATGCGGCCTGCGCCGCTGGAGGCTTCGGTGGAGTTCCCTATGGGGCCACGAAGCGCTGTCCTGGGCGGCGTTGACGCGCGCAGCCTGTGCCACTGGAGCCTTTTTTTTTTAGCTGCGCCCTGGGCTCGCGCGGCGCGAGCTCGGCCCTGGGGTGGCTCCAGGGTGTGCGCCGTCACCAGGGGCGCCCGCACGGGGCGCCCGCCTGGCCGTGCCAGTCCCGAACGGGGCCAGACCACCGAAGGCGCTCCCCTTGACACCGCCGCTACCGCAAAGGCCGCGGCTGACGAATGCTCGGCTTGCTCTACTGAGGTCAGCGGCATCACCTGGGGCACCCCCGCGGGGCACCCTCCAGGCTGTGCCACCCTCCAAAGACGGCAGCCCACCGAAGCCACTCCCTCAGGAACCAAGGCGGAGGGAGCCACCAGGCGCAAGGCGCGCCACCCGCGAACGCGGGCTAAAGGGCGCTGGCAGGTCCCCAGCTCACGGACTCCAGCATCTGCCGAAGCTGCTCGCTGAGCCGAGGCTCGTAGTCAGCCGCCTGGCGGAGGACGCCGTCGGCAACCGCGAAGACCTCCTCCGGGCCGACCTCCGAGGCCGCAGTTCCGCCTGTAGCAGGCGCCGCCACCGCGAGCGCCGCGCCCAGCTCCGCCGCCGCCTTCGCCCGAGGACGCCTGGGCCCGCGCCGCCGCCGCGCGGCTCCGTCGACCTGGCCGTCGCACCCGAGGCCGCACCCCGCAGCACCAGCAGCTCCTCCAGCTCCGCGAGCTGGATCCGCCGCCTCCGCCGCCGCCGCCCCGCCAGGGGCGCCCACGAGGGGCAGCGCCGCGTCAGCAGGCGCGGCCGTCGCAGCGGCCGAGCCAGAGCCCGAACCGCCTGCGCCAGCAGCAGCCACCACCGCGACACTCATGCCCTCGCATTTCCTCCTAGGCCAACGCGGCCCGCGGACGGGCAGGCTGTCGGCCCAGGAGTCGTCGATGATCCCGTCGCTATCGTCGAAGCCGTTGACCATGGGAGCGTCGTTGCCAGAGCCGCCCTCGGGAGGGGCAGGCAAGCCAGCGCGACCGGTTCCAGGAACAACATCACGATCAGCACGGCGCCCTTCAGCGAGACGAGCGCGGCACCGCCGCCGCCGCTTCCGCTTCGCATCCGATGCGCCATCTTTACGTCCAGCCTCCCCAGCGCTGGCGGCCGCAAGCGGCTGCGGGGGTGCCGCGGCCCGAAGGGCTATCGCAACCGCGCCCCGCGCCACCGCAGCCACCGTTCGCCGTGGCGCCTTGGCCTCGACGGCCGCGCGGACCGCGGCAGCCACCAGGTCCGCCCCGTCCACCCCAGCTGTCGCCCCTCTAGCCGCGCGCAGGCCAGCCATCCCGCGAAGGACGACCGAGGCGGAGGCGCGGCGTGCTGTCGTTTGAGCCAAAATGTACCACCGCAACTGGAGCCTTCGGTGGAGCTCCCTATGGGGCCACGAAGCGCTGTCCTGGGCGGCGTTGACGCACGCGGCCTGTGCCACTGGAGCCTTCGGTGGAGCTCCCTCTGGGGCCCCGAAGCGCTGTCCTGGGTGGCGTTGACGCACGCGGCCTGTGCCACTGGAGCCTTCGGTGGAGCTCCCTCTGGGGCCCCGAAGCGCTGTCCTGGGTGGCGTTGACGCATGCGGCCTGTGCCGGTGGAGCCTTCGGTGGAGCTCCCTATGGGGCCACGCAACGCTGTACTGTGTGGGCGAAACGTAGGGAGGTGACGAGGCGGATGGGAGGAGGGAGGAGGGAGGAGGGGGATGAGGAGGAGAGGAGAGGAGAAGAGAGGAGAGGAGAGGAGAGGAGTGACGCAGGGCGCTGTCTCTTCAAAACGAGGACCCAACACCACAGGATCGTTGGGAACAAGAATCTACAAGGGGGGCTTCTGAAGGCCCCCCTGGGGAGGCTCGGGGGGGGACTTTGGGAGAATGTCCCACGCGAGGGCGCGGGTTTAGCAGTTGTCCCAGATTTCCCGGACTTCCCGGAAACGGAACAGGGGTGCGGTTGGCGGGCCCATTCCCTCGCGCGCCAGGGGTCAGGATGACGTGAGCTCTCAAGACAAACTCCCTCAAATAAGGACAAGGGAAAAGAAGCAGGAGGGGGGGATGACGACGGGGAGGAGGGAGGAGGGTGGAGGAACAGCATGGCAACATCTAGAAAGAGAGGAAGTGAAGGGAAGATAACGAGGCAAGGAGGCCGCGCCGAGCCCACCATGCCGTGCACCGCAGCGCCGCTCAGAGTCTGCGCGGTGGCCTGCTGCATGAAGTTCGCTACCTTGGAACAGCAGCTGCACGCGCGCGTGTTTTTGCCACGCTCCGTCCCAAGGACACAAGCGGCAGACATCCACTCGCACGAACATGATGCCACGCATTAGGAACTACATTTCGACTGGCCTCTGCCAACTCTGACGGTTTTGCCTCTCAGAGGGCCCGCTGCTCGCCACGACTCGACTGTCATGCCTCTTCGTCTGGCCCTGGGCAAACCCTCACGGCCTTTTCCGTCTTTGGACTCGCGGCCAACTTGCACCCATACTTGCCTCCAAATCCATGCAACTTGTGATAGATGAGAACAGACAAGCGAGTCTGCCCCAAACGGCCACGACATGGCACAAGACTTCTCTGCGGCCGCAGCGTGACTCTCCCCCTGACGGCCACAAGATGGCCAAAGAGGATCTGCACACCTCGCCCAAAGGTACCGCGCCCCTCCAAGACGGCCCGACAACACCGAAAGGCAGCACCCCAGCAGGCCTCAAGAAGCCCCAGAGGGCCCTCTCTGAAGATCCCAGCGAGAAGATCTGGGAGGCCAAATCCGCAAGCGGGTCGCGAGGCACTGAGACTAGTGGTATCAGGCTCCTTCGAACACTCTGCACCCTTAATTACGTGGGGTTGCGCAAGTACTCTGTGAGGGCCCTGGGCCTGTAATTTCTGGGCCGGCCTGGGCGCTTTCGGAATTCGCCGCATGGGCAATCACGTGCGCCTTCGGGGTTTTAAAACGTTCCAATGTTCACAGAAGACCTCTTGGGTGTCGGCTCGAAAGACTTTGGGGTCGGCCAAAGAAGCTCGAATCGCAGAGGGAAACAACAAAGATTTTGTTCCCCTAGCAGCGTTTGCGCTCAAAAATGTTGCTTGTTTTCTGAAAGAACCGGGCCCTTGTGCCGGTCTGGCAGCACCGCGTCCACCCTCGCAACCGCCCCGTCGCCGCCTCGTCGCCGCCCGTCGTCTGGGCCCGTGTGCCAATCTGGCGGCTTCGTGGTCGCCGTGGCCGCTTCATCGCCGCCCCGTCGCCGCCTAGATTGCACCACGTTGAGTCTCGGTTCTAATAAGCACGCGGACTCACCCCCCCAAGATTCACCCCCCTCCCGGGAGAACGCAATTTACGAAAGATTATGGCCCATCGTTTTATAAAAATGAACGCAGGCCATCGCAGTCCAGCTGGCAACGACCCCCACCCTCATCCTCGCTACATAATGGTACGCGCGCAGTCGTTGATCAAAACTCATACAATGTCAAGAACCACACGCTCGCGTCGTCGCGCGCGCATGCCGTATTCGTTCAAAAACCTTGAGCTTCCTATATATCTCAATGTCGACCATACGGAACAGTAAAACCCCATGGCTTTGCAACACGATTGGAAACAAAAGCTGCGCGCACCCCTGCGAAGTCCTACGAAACCCATGGGCTTGCGAACATCTTCGTCACATGCGACCAAGAGGGCCTCGCGCGCGCATGCCAAAATCATTCGAAAGCCCTTGCGCGCCTGCTGGGGGGGCAAGGGGCACGATCCGTGCCACACTAAACCATGTGAGCCGCTCGCGACCGTCGGCCGCGCGCGCATATCGAAACCCGTCCGAAACCTTCATCGCCGACGCGTGGACACCATCACCTTCATCGGCGTGATCAGCATTGGCGCCGTCATTGGCGTCGCCGTCGACACCGTAATCTTCGTCATGAGCATCTATACGATCATCATCGTGTATGCCGTTGTCGACGTCTCCATGATACCGCGCCCGCCCGAACCACCGACTCGTGCTGAAGTGCCCGCTTAACACGGCCTGCGAGACGCGCTGGGATGTCCCAGCGGTCAGCGCCACCGCGGCCGCGTCGGTCGCGCCAGACTAGCTGGCCGTTCTGCGCGCGAGCCTGCGCGCGCTAGCGCTGCCGCCGCGATTCGCCAGCCAGCACTAAGCAGTCATCGCAATCACGCGTGGGTTTTGCAAAGCAAGTTGCGGGTGGGTGGGTGGGATGATTGCGCGAGCAATGGAGTTGACAACTCAGTGCGGGCAAACATTCATTCTCATTTCTACAAGAATGAACTCTACCGCCCCCCGGAGTTCATGGGTCACCTTTTTCGCATTGCAACATACAAATGGTTCTGCCCCATCGTCCATCCTACCTGTGAACTCATACTATCCCAGCCAAACCGGTATCGCCCCCCCGGCATCCTTTGCAAAACATACTATGCGCGAACACTCGTTTATCAAAAATCACAAGTGCTCACGAATCCCTTGCAGAACATGTGACGAAGTGCACACGCGCGCGTCGTCGCGCGCGCATGCCGAAATCCTTCAAAAACCTTCGATTCCGAAAGGATTTCAAAACCTAGTTTCTAGAAAACGTTTCGCAACACTGATCTGCTTAACAATTTTACACGCGCGCTCTTGCGAAATCTATTGCTAAAGAATGTTCTTCAATAGTTGCAAGAAATACTACCAAACGGGCCTCGCGCGCGCGCATGTCAAAATCTTCCGAACGCCCTTGCGCGCGTGCCGTCGCGAGAATCCTCTGCAAAAAAAGGGACGAAGTGCGCACGCGCACGTCGTCGCGCGCGCATGCCGACATCCTTCACCAACCGCCGGTGTCGGAAGGAGTTCAAAATCGAGTGTCCAAAAAACATTCAAACATTTGGTTTCGCAACACGGCTTTTCAACAAAAGCGTGCGCGCGCGCTCTTGCGTCGTCATCGTTGTCGCCGTCCTCCCTCCTCCCTCGTCGTCGTCGTCGTCGCCGTCGTCGTCCTCTGTCTTTCCTCGTCGTCGTCGTCTTGGCGTCGTCGTTTCCGTCGTCGTTGTCGCCGTGGTCGTCCTTCCCCCCGCGTCGTCTTCGTCGGCGTTTCGTCGTTGTCCCTCCTATTTCGTCGCCGTCGTCATCGTCGTCGTCGTTTTCCCTCCTCCGTCATCGTTGTCGTCGTCGGCGTCGCCGTCCTCCCTCTTTCTTCGTCGTTCGCGTCGTCGCCGTCCTCCCTCCTCCCTCGTCGTTGTCGTCGTTGCCACCGTCGTCGTCCTCCCTCCTCCCTCGTCGTCGTCGTCGTCGTCTTCGTTGGCGACGTCGTCGTCGTCGTCGTCGGCGTCGTCGTCGTCGTCGGCGTCGTCGTCGTCGTTGTCATCGTCATCGTCGTCGTCGGCGTCGTCGTCGTCGTCGTCGGTGTCGTCGGCGTCGTCGTCGTCGTCGTCGTTGTCGACGTCGTCGAAGTCGTTGGAGACGTCGTCGGTGTCGTGGTAATCGTTGTCGGCGGCGTCGTCGTCGTCGTTGTCGCTGTCGTCGTCGGCGTCGGTGTCGCTGCCAAGTGCCGTTTGGTACCCACCGTCACGGTCTTAAGAGGTTTTGCAAACCAAGTTGCGGGTGGGTGGGTGGGATGTTTGCGCGAGCCTTGGAGTGGACAACTCACTGCGACCAGAAATTAATTGCACCACTGCTAGAAACACACTGTTTGGGGTCCACGCTGGCTAACATATGATTGGAGCACCGACACTTCTTTTGTACATCCATAGCAGCCTGGACAACACCAAAAGCTCAAAGATCTTCTGAGAAAGCCCCCGAGGCCCCAAAGACGGCCCCAAGTGAGGCCCCCCAAAACGCGCGTCATCGCCGCTCCACCTCTCCTAGAATACCCTCATACCTCCAAAAGGCCACCAAGAAAACCACCCCAAGAGGACCCCAAGATGCCCCAAAGCGTTTCGCAAGAGTCCCCAAGAGACCTCCAAGAGGCCACGGCTCAGGCACGAACCAGGCACGGTGGCGATGGGCCGAAGGCCTTTAGATCCGCCGCACACTTCGCTTGCTAAGGCTTGCTTGGCGTGCGGATGTTCGAACTATGTTTGACCCTTCCAAAAGACTCCCAATGGCCTTCGGCCGATCCCGCCGGCCACCTGGAATGGCACGAACGAGCCCAAAGACATTTCAAAGTCCAGAAAATCCACTCGCCTGCAATATTGCCACGATTGCCCAAGGTGGTCAAGATATAGCTGGCAAGGCGGGCGCTCCGGAGCTTCCTCTTTCTGCACCGCGGGCCAAGTCTGAAGGCCACGGGAACTTCCCTCGCATGCGCATTTCCCACTACTCCCTCCCCTCCCCTCCCCTCTCATCGGTAACACTCTTCATTCCACTATGTCGCCCTCGCTCTTCCGGGACATACACAACAGCGTCGTTAACGTGCAAGATGGACTGGGCACCGATGGGACAAACTACCGAACTCCATGGCCTCAGATCGGAGCAAGCATCGAGTGCACGCGTGCCGCTCTGTGTCGAATGTACGCCCGCCAAGGCAGCACCTGCTGTTGAAGCGTCTCCTCGGACCGAGTGGAGCATTTCCTTTTCTCCTGCGCAGGAGCACAATGTCAGCTGCTGAGTCGTCGGACGCCCGCCGAGCATCCCATCCCCTATCACGCACAAGCACGGGAGCGAACTCCGAAGGGGGATGCGGAAACTGGAGCTAAGGAGAGCGCGAGGAGACCAGGCTACGTTGTGGGGCCAAAGCGCGGTATCCGCGATGAGGGGCCGGGCCTCAGCGGCTTCTGCTGCGCGATGCCCGCCTGCCGGTCCCAGCGGCTCTCTTGTTCTGGAGCCTGAAGATTGGATCAACAAAGGACCCTCTGGGGGGAGAGCGCGATATGACCTGGCATCGCCAATGCTTCGCCCACAGTCCCCACCATCGAAGCTGACAGCCTGGGCAGATTTAGGCGTCCTAGGCGGTGAAGTCTAAGCGGGCCCTTTTTGGGTCGATGCATCCCTCCCCCCAGTCCGAAGCCCACCGTTCATCCAACCAGCTCTTTAAGCGTAGCTGGCTTAGGGAGATAATTCTTCCAGCCCGATTCTTCTCCTTCGGGGAGAGGTTTAGTTTTCCCCCTGCCTCTCTCCCTGGGTCTGGAGGGGGGCGCCGCGAGGGGTTAGAGCGTCCACGATGGTACAAGGTGGCCCCAAGGGGGCCCAGATTGCCCAACCTCCAAGATCGCACAGTGTAGCCCACGATGGCTCAAGATAGCTTCCAACATGCCTCCAAGAAGCCTAAAGACCGTCCCAAGACGGTTGCGGCTACGAAACCTCCCAAAGAGCCCAAGAGGGGCCCAGGACAGCCCCACGGTCCCAAAATGCAATTCGTCGGCCTGCGACGAGGGAAGACTCATTCACACAGCCTCCCTTTTTGATCGATGGCTCCCAAGATTGCCCCAGGAGCCCCCTCAAGGCCTTCAAGAGGGCCCCAAGAGAGCCCCAAGAGGGCCCCAAGATGCAGCAAGAGAGCGCCAAAGGCCACCAACATGACCCCAAGAGGTCCCTACGATGGCCCCAAGGTGTCTCCAAGAGGCTCCCAGAGCGTGACTGTGCCGCAACACATCCCTGATCAAGGCAAATCGTCGGGTGATTGTGTTTGGGTCGGCTGGTGGGGACACGCGAACCGTCATGCGTCATGCATTCAGTCGCCCCCTGGGGCCGAGCGAGAGCTGCGGCCCTCCTGGCGGCGGCCCCAGCAGCGCCGGACGCCCTCCTCTTGGGCCGCCCGAAGTCGTCGATCTCCTCGTCATCGCTGTTGTGCTCCTTCCTGACCTCAGCGCCCTGGCGCTCCACGAAGCCACCTCCGCGTCCAATCACGCCGTCCCTGGCGCGCATCTCCAGCCTGCTCTGCCTCTGGAGGAGCAAAACAACAACATGAACATCTGACATCCCGTGGCCCGCCCCTCCCCAGACATGAAAAAATACTGGCATCAGAAGCTTGAGACAAACTTGAGTTTTTTCACGTGGGGCCTCTCTTCGGGCTTCAGGTCGCCGCAGCCCTCGCACCTGTAGAACGCGCCTGGATTCTCCTTGGAGCACTTGTTGCACTTCCACAACGGGTCATCGGAGTCCTCTCGCCCTGTCTTGAAGTTTTTCTCCTGGTTGCGATTCAAGACCACAGGGCACGACGGCTTCTTGCCCTTTCGGACATCGTTTGCCAGCGCCTGCTGCCAGCTGCTCATCTGAAACCGACGTCAACAGCTGGTGGCATCACGCTGTGGGGCACCTCGAATCGCTCCTGGGCTTGCGCAGCTATGCGCCCCGCCCAGGCATGCGTGCGTTCTGCTAGGCGGTCGTGAGCCAAAATGGCTGCGACGTGTCAGCTCCGCTGGTCTGAAGCTCCATCTTGGCTCTAGTCGCGCTCCCTGGGCCGCCCCAACAAGCACAACGATGAACCGCTCGGCCCGGACTGAGGGCCTCTGACGAGACGATCCCGCTACTGATTACCTCGTCTCTACTCGGTCTCCCATACCCTGCCCGCGAAACGCCGTCTCAAGCACAACGCCGCCACTCGGAGGCTCTCGCTGGACCTGGCCTGCTGCTGTGGGCGCTCCTCCCTCCTCAGGCCGTCGAGGCCGACAGAGTGGCAGTCGGTGCGTGGAAGCCCCGCGTCCGCGGCGCAGGCGAGGCACCCCTGGAGCGAAGCGGGAGGGGCGAGGAGCACCGCGCGAGGTCCGGGGGCGTGGAATGGTGCCGCAACGAACCGGCGCGGTGGCGGTCAGCCCGTGGGCCCACGCGCCACGTGGGAGGAGGGAGACCCGGGAACGAGGCAGAGAGGGGGGGGGAGGGGGAGGGGTGAGGGCAAGCTAGGTGCGCTCGCGTCATATCTGACATCCTACCCCTCCCTCCCATCCCTTACCATGCCGCAGATCCCCTCTCTACTCGCACAGTCGGATGTCGAGCAGGGCAATGATCCCGAAAGGGTACACGATGCATTGTAGAGCACGGCATGGCATGGCGTAGAAGAGCACCGCAAAGCGTAGTATGAACCTAGCATTGCATTGCATGCCGTGGCATGGCACGGGAAATGACGCCAGCGCTGCAGCGGGAGCACGAGTCGAAACGAGCGGAAGCGCGGAACTCAGGCCAGCGCTGCAGCGGGAGCACGATTCGGAACGAGCGGAAGCACGAAAATGAGGCCAGCGCTGCAGCGGGAGCACGATTCGGAACGAGCGGAGCCCGAAAATGAGGCCGGCGCCTCAGCGAGAGCAGCATTTTGGGAAAAAATGCAAGCGAAAACCCAAACTCCGGGGAGACCTGTAAAAAAAAATACGCGGGGGGGGAGGGTCGGACACTTTCAAACCGTCATCGGGGGAAGAGGGAGAGTAGTATTCATATTGAGTAATTGTGGAGGAGCAGGGAGCAAGGGATGAGACGAGGAGGAAGTTCAAGGTGCGCCAGGCGTGTGGCCTGGCAGCCGCTAATGTTGCCAATCAGGCCGCCGCCCTCGAAACGGACGTCCTGGAGGGGTGCGCCGCCACGTCCTGTCCTTCCATACCGAGGACACAGAGACAGAAAAGCAAGGTAGGGGGAAGATCAGGAAGGGAAGCCGGATGGATCCGGATAGCGAGCCGGATGGATGACGAACTGGAGAAGGATAAGGAGGCAAGGAGAAAGAGGAGCATGAAATATACACGCAAAAAACCGAGATGGACAGAAAGAGAGAGAGAGAGAGAGAGAGAGAGAGCGAGGGAGAAAGAAACAAAAAAGAGAAAGAGAAAACGAGAAAGAGTTCCTCCTCTTCCTCCTCCTCCTCCTCCGCCCTCCCTCCCCTTTCGCGCGTCGCAGCGAGCGCCACTCATCCTGCCCAGGGGGGATCGATGATGCGTGGTGTGAGGTCTGGGGCCGCCGGCGTGCTGCCCCGTCCAGGGCCACGCTGGCAGCATGAGCTGAAGTCAGGACTCTCCCTCTCCCCCCCGCCGAAAGAAAGATATATATATATATATATAGAGAGAGAGAAAGAGAAACACAGAAAGAGACCAGCGCGACACGATCAGGCTGAAGGTGGAAAGGGAAAGGGGAAGGGCGAATGGAAGAGAGGAAGATAGGGATGGGGAAAGATGGATCCGCCACCGTGGCCCCTGGCACCCTTCGGCGTGGTAGAATGCCAAATACGTGAGTCCTCTAAGAGCCCCACTCCCGAGGCCTCCTGGGCGACCACGACACCTTTCTGGCGCTCCCCAATGTTGCCAAGACAGCGAGCAAGGCTGCGAATATTGCCCGAAACTGCTTCAAGGGGCACCCGACAGAGCCAATGAAGGTCCCAAGAGCCTCATTACACTCCTAAGTCAAAGCTTGGAGGGCTTCCAGACAGGCCAGAACCATTCAACAAAATAAAAGAATACAGAAGTGTTTCCCCACATCCTGAATGGGGTTCATGCGTTTTTTTTTCCCACCCGCGCCCCACCCACGACGCCTTCCTGACTCTTTCCTCCTTCCTTCGCTTCGCATACACATACACCACTAAACATATGTAGACGCATGCACACGTACGCATACCCGCGCACTACAAGTACGTACGCGAACGTGACAAACCCATGTACATTCGCATACACATAATCGTTTCTCAGCAATCGCATATGTTTGGAAAGAAGGAGGAGGAGGCGAAAGGGGAAGGCGCGACGAGCATTTTGCCGATACCCTCGTCACACTGTCATCCGCGGGTTTCAGGTAGGATTCGCACGCATACTGCGGACCACCCTCCAGGGTGTGGCAGGGGCGATACTCCGTTTCCTCTGCATTCCTCGCCACCGTGAGGAGTGCGCAGGGGGGCGGTCTCTACCAGTTTCACCGTCCAGGGCTCTGCCCAGGTTGCGCTTCCTCGCTACAAAAAGGGGGTGCTCTCTACCCGTTACACCGTCCAGAACGCGGCAAGGAAAGCACTCCCTGAACACCAGAAGGGGCGCGCAGAGGCTGCGGTCTCCATCCACTTCACCGTCAACGGCGTGGCAGGGGTGGCACTTCCTCGCCACAATGCGGAGAGCACATGGGGATGCGGCCACTATCCGTTTCACTGTCAATTGCGTGGCAAGGCAGGCGCTTCCTCGCCACCATGCGGAGTGCGCAGGGGGTGCGGTCTCTGTCCGTTCCACTATTCAGGGCGTGGCAATGGTGGCACTTCCTCGCCACCAGAAGGCGTGCGCACGGGGCGCGGTCTCGATGGGCCACGTGCTTCCAGGGCGCGGCAAGGGTGGCACTTCCTCCGGGCGGTGCGCGCAAGGGGTGCGGTCTCTATCCGCGCCAACGCCGAGGGCGCGGCAAGGGTGGCACGTCCTCGCCACCCGCCATCAGAGGGGTCGCGCAAAGAGCGCGGCCTCTACCCGTTTCACCGTCTAAGGCGCGGCAAGGATAGCACCCCTCGGGCACCGGAGGGGTTGCGCAGGGGGTGCGGTCTCCATCCAAGTCAACCCAGGGCGTCGCGAAGGCGGAGCTCCCTCGCCACAAAGGTGCGCAAGGAGCGCGGCTTCTACGCGCATCACCGTCTAAGGCGCGTCAATCATGGCACTTCCTCGCCGCCAGACGGAGTGCGCAGGGCGTGACAGGGGTAGCATGTCCGCGCCAGCCTGCGGATTGTCCAGTGGGCGCGGTCGCTGTCCGCTTCGCTGTCCAGGACGTGGAAAGTGGAAGCGTTTCGTCTCCGCCAGAGAGATTGCGCACGGGGCGCGGCCTCTATTGTCTATGGGCCACTTGCCCCCAGGGCGTGGTAAAGGGCGCCGTCTCTATCTGTTTCACCGTCCAAGGCGCGGCAAGGAGAGCGCCCCCTGGGCGCCTGCGGGGTTGCGCAGGGGGCGCGGCCTCCATCCACTGACTCCAGGGCGTCGCAAGGGCGGCACCCCCTCGCCACCAGAAGGGGTGCGCAGGGAGTGCAGTCTCTACCCGGTTAACTGTGTAGGGCGTGGCAACGGCGGCCCTTCCTCGCCGCCCTTCGGAATGCGCAAAGGGTGCGGTCTCAGTCCGTCTCACTGCCCAGGGCGCGGCAGGGGGGCGGCGCTTCCTCGCCGCCGCAGGGCGCGCGCATGGGGCGCGGTTTCGACCCGCCAATTGCTCCCAAAACGGGGCAAGGGTGGCATGGGGGCGACGATCGGGCTAGTCCAGAGTCGCGGCGGCCGAACGCAGGCGAGCCCAACCTTCAGGCGGGCTCGGTCGCTGTCAGGAATGGATGCCAAGACCGAAAATTCGTTGTCGAGCTTAGCCCAGCCGCCCATGGGGATGGTCGGGATGGGCGTGTTGGTCGGCGCCGCCAGGACGCCATGGTGTGCGATCAGGGCGCGCTTGCGGTCGGAGTCGTAACGCCGCTGCAGCTTCTTCAGGTTCTCGCGGTACACGATGCTGATGTTAAAGTGTCGGGTCCTGTCGAGGTCGTTGTCGAGCCCGCAATGCGAATGCGAAGCCGAGCTTCTGTCGCCCATGAAGCCCCTTGCTCAAGGGCGTCCTAGGGACAGGGGTAGCTATGAGCGCGCATGGTGCCATGGCGTCGCCTTGCGGGAGCCCGCGGCGCGGGTTGATAGGCGCGCGAGCTCGCCCGGGATGGAGCAGCGCCAGGGCCGGGCCCAAGCGACGCAGCACGTGATTATGGCGATGGGGGCCGACTGTTCAGAGAAAGAACCTGCGCCGCGATTATGGTGGCGCCGCCGTTGTTGCCCGCGATGGCCCCCCCCTGCCCCTCCCATCCGCCTAGGCGCAAGGTCGCCAAAACAGAAGGGCGCGCCGACAAGGCTGGGTCGCTTCGCGACCTACTGCATCTTGCAATTTGCCCCCCGTGGGCCCGCTTGCTGCCGCCGCTTTATTCGGGCGACGTCTTGCAATTGATCCCGGATGTTGTTGCGCGCCATCATCGTCTTCTTCGTTACAAAATCGATGTGCGATTAGCGTTTACTGGCATCCCGAGGGCTGTGCACAATTCTCGCCGGTTCTGGAAGAAGAATGCGCTCGTGGGAGGTTGATAAATGGGCACGCGCAACACGTCTTTCGTCCAGGCCGTTGAAAAGGCGATTCATGAGCAGTGGCCCTCACTTGCGACGGCGGCGCGGGATAATTGACCCGGCGATGTCGACCAGAAGTTGGCCGACATCATCTTGAACTCGGCTGTTATACATAATGCGGCTGCGATGCGGGCGAAACCGTATTTCACTGAACCCGAGAAATCTGCGATAGTTAATCGGAGGGTTGCTCGTGCCGCTGCTCGCCATCCTGCCCTCGCTCTCGCTGTTCCCGATGGTCACCAGGATGGTCTCTAGTGTCTCTGGCTGGCTTGTTCAACCTTGGGTGATGACGGCGACTCTGTTGAGAATGTGTCGCGGAACGTCGGGTATTGCCGCTATTGTTCGCATGGGTGCTCTTCGCCGCATTGCAAGCCACGGCGAATCGCAAGACGCTCCAAGACGGCGCTCGTCACCGACTTCGCGTCCTTGGGCAAGATTGCGCGGCGGCGTGGGAGCGAAAGGATTTTGCAACTGCTTGGAGACTCTCTTTCCGTCTGGCCCGCCAGGGGGAGGGCCCGCGTCGACGTCGTTCTCGTCCGATTTCACACTTTCGCGCAACGAGCATGGAAAAAGGAATCGCCTCCGGCTGCCGGCGCAGGAGGTTGGCCTGAAAGCAAGGGGGGCTGGCCATGACACGATTTGTCGACCTGTCATTCTTCGCAGCCCTGATTCTCCAGCGATTGGACCCCTGATGCGCGCCGAGATCTTCGCGACGTTCGCAAGGGAGTTTCCCGAGTGGCCCATTGACGCAGCGCGCCCCCGTGGGGGGCGCCAAGCGAATTTATTCTGATGCTCTTTTATCTACGTGTAGGCGCGGCTCGGGGCTCTGGCATGGGGTGCTGCGCTGAGACTTCTGAACCAACTTGGATAGATATGGCATTTGTACTCTTGTTCTCCCTGGTCAAGTTCCGTCAACGGGCTCCTCTTCGTTGGCTTTTGTTTTGGTTCGCCGAGATGCTAAAAAAGGGTGTGGCCGCTGGATGGTGCGCAACGCAGTGTGGGATCTTCATTTTTGTTCGCGCTCTGCCCGGTGCTTGCGCGGCTATGTCGCGGGCCCGTGGGCCCCGCAAATTGGACCGATACTATGCTGCGGGATATGCTCATCCCCGCCGCGGGGAGGAGTCCATTGCGGCATCTACGCGTCTTGCGTTTCGGTTGCGCCCCGTGGGCCATGGAACCTCTGGGCCTTTCTTCGACGCGCGTGGAGCTTTCTGTTGCCCTCGCACCCTTGTGCTTGAATCGCAGTTACACGACGCCTACGTTCTTGCCCGTTCGAACGCGAGACTTTCCTCGATGAGTTGGAGCGCGCGCCGGTCCGCGCCGACGCCGCTGACGGAACGCAGACATGGTCCTTGATCGGCTCTGGCGCTCGGGCGGGGCTCCGCGCTGGGCCTAAATGGTTTCTTGGCGCGCTCCATCCCAAGATCGGCCAGCGCGCGCGCAGTCTCGCCGAGCTACGCATTGTTTCTGCGCTCGGGCTCAGCGGCGTCGCACGCCAGGTGCAGGTGGGGGTCGGCGCGCCTACTTTTTCGGGCGACGCGAAGACGTGGTGGCCGACTCGTTTCCCACGGCTGCGTTTCGACGCCGTCTTGCACGCGGGCGTCTTGATCAAGCTCTCTGAGCTCTAATGGAGCCCCCTCGATAGCGCAGCGCCGGGGGACGTGCGAGGTCGTCGCCAGTTTCGCTGGCGCTGGCTCTCAAGGCACTCTTCGTCGACCTTATCATGGCCCCTGCGGTCTTCCTGGTCGGGTCGTCTTTGTTGCTCGACATTTAAGCGGTGAGAAGAATCTTCGGTGCAGTTTTAGCACGCCACGCGCGAAGAATCCCGGGGCTGCTCGGCGGAATTTCGGCCGCATCAAAAGGTTCTGCGCTCTCTCTACTCGTGATTTTATTGTTTTTGCATGTGGGACTATGGTGATTGGTGCTAATGCTTCTGGCGCTGCCGCTTATGTCCCTTCTCGCACTGACCCGCGCGCGATAGACGATGCGTGGAGTGACATGGGTCGTCGTGCCTTGATGGCGCGTCTCTACATGCGCCCCCGAGGCCACCCCGTCGAGCCGCCCACTTAAGTTCGCTGGACTTTCAAGTTCTGCGAGGCCGAGGTCGAGCTTAGGATTGGGCGTATACGGTGGTGCCAGATTATGCGTTCTACGCCCGGCAAGTTTTCGCAATGGATCTCGGCAGTTTTCGGGGGCATTGACAGTCGGCGCGCGCTGGGCCCCGAGGGCCCAATGCTTCCCGACGCAAGCCCATGGGCAAAGCAGGTTTCCAAGGACTTCGATGCTTTATCTTGTCATCTTGATTATGAGGACGTCGCTGCATTCTGTTGTCGCCACCTTGCTCGCATATTTTCCGTCGAGGACGTTGCCGCGCGAGTGCAAAGGATTGATGCTCGCATCTTACGCGCGCGCACTCGCGCCGCGGCCATTCCGCCGCCCGGGTGCTCGACCACTGCCGTTCCTGAAGATAGAGCTGCTGATCAAGTAGAGGCCCCGCCCTTCGCTTGCGACCTGCCCGGCCTCGACGCGGAACGCCGCGGCCGCGTTTTCCCTTCTCTCGGGGCGCTCCGTGCGCATCAAAATCAGAGTCGTCTTCCCGGCGATGGCGAGATTGCTCTGGGGGCGAGGGCCACGGTGACCAACCGGCAGTGCGTGCGCGCGTCGACTTTCCCAACGCGCCCGATGGCCCGTGAACATCTAGAGGCATCTATCCGTCGAGGGTGTTGTTCCGGGGCTGGCAGTGCTTTTGCCCGCGATGTGGATATTCCAGACTATGTGGGGTGCCCCGTATGCGATTCTGATGTTTTCCTACGTTGCCGGCGGCAACGTAGGAAACGGCAACTTGCAGCGGCAACTTGCCGCTGCTTCAACGCCATGTCCACTAAGTCCATCTTTGCTCAGCGAGAGTTTCTCGCGCGACTGTATCTTCCGCGCTTGTCCTGGCCCTTGCAGCCTTGAGCGCGCGCGTCGCCGCTCGCGAGTCTGCTCCTGCACGCGCAGTTCGCGATGAGCGAGGCTTGGAAAGACCTCCTGCCGAAGCCGAGGGGGGGGGGCTGCCCCGCGATGCAGGCGCGGGCCAATCGCGAGGAGAACGACGCGGCTTCGAAGAGGGGCGAGCTGATTCTCTTGGCGGCTGCGGCGGCGGAGCCCCGGAACCACGCGGCGTCTTTGCGCCAGGCGCCCCTGGTGCCGGGGCGCGCGGGCGAGACCTCCCACGACGGGGCGCGCGGGGCGGTGGGCGCGCGCAAAAAAGAAAGCGAGAGGCCAGCGGGGCCGCGGGCTCGGAGTGCCCCGCCACCGCGCGCTGGTCGCCGCGGCGCTCGTCGGGCAGGCAAGCACTCCCAAGGAGATGGAGGCGAACCCGCCAGAGTGCAACATGATCGCGGAGTTCCCGACGAATTGCGACGTGCCAAAGAAATTGAAGCGGGAGGTGCTCGAGTTCACGGGGTGCGAGGCGCGCGACAAGGGCTGCCAGTTCCAGCTCCGCTTCTCGAGGTGGGGCGGCACCTCGGCCAAGGAGGCGGCGGAGATCATCCTGCGCGCGCGGGGGCAGGCGGGGGGGGGAGGCGCTGGGCGCAGCGAGCGCGTCGAAACGGGAGAGGAAGCCGCAGGCCCGCAGTAGGCCGATGAAAGCCTTATCTGGCGGCACTTGCTTCATTCATTGTCCCCTCCTCTTCTTCGTCGCCGTCGTCGTTGTCCTCGTCGGAAAGGGGGGGGGGCCGCCGTGCCCGCCCGCCGCGCGCCGCCCTCTGGCCCCAGTGCATCTTGGCAACCAGCTCAGGTGATATATTTGTTGGCGTCATTTCCCATCTTCGCCACTTGTCTGTCTCTGCCGACGCATGCGGCTGGCGCGCTCGCGGCGCGGCGCCGCCCTGCCCCTGCTCTTCGCTGGAATGGGACATCGACCTGTCTGCGCAACGGGTCGCGCTGCTCACGTTGGCAGCCTTGGCAGACGATGCTATATCGCGGCGCTCCATCTCCACCACCACCACAGAGCCAAGCATCCGGAAGAACGCGTAGGCAGAAGAGCGCGCAATTGGCAACCCTTCCGGGATTACTACATTAGAATTGGAAAACGGAAGGCATCACGTCTGTGACGCATAAAATGGAGCGCCCGACTGCGAAGCAGAAGATGGAGCACCCGACTGCGAAGCACAAGACGGGCGGCGAGGCAGAAGGATGGGAAGGAAGGGGGGCAGGAGCAGGAGCAGGAGGAGGAGGGAATACTTTCTATAGTTACGAGAGCTCATGCACCGAGGTGGCCCATCGCTGCCGCGGCCGCCCACGCCTCCTCCTGGAAGCCCATTGTCTGGGAGAACCGTCAGCATTGCAGAGTATGTGTTTCGCCGAGCAAGATCCACTTCCATGTGCAATATTAGTGTACAGCGCCACTTGTTTGTCAAATAGTATATCAGGGAGCGGCTTTGATCCGGCCTTGTCCAGCACGGTGGCGCTGGCTAGGGGCCAGAAATGATTATCTTTCACTGGTCGGCCTGTAGATTTTGATTTGCTGGCCCTCATGCCCACGTGATCGCTGATCGCGATGAGGCCGACATCTTCGCGACGCGACGGCAATTGTGCGAATAGACCGAGCTTGCGATTTGAAGGGGCGCCCAGCACTGCGTCGCACGACAATTGGACGCCATGTCCCGCCGCCTGCAGGAAACCCTTCAGGCGCCAATGGCGTTCTCTGGGCGGCCGGGGATCGCGGGGGGTTCCACGCCGGCCTGAACGCGCCGAGAAACGACCCCAGGCGCCCGGTGAAACCCAGATCCCCAATCCGTCGCCGAGACGTCTCCACGAGCTTCCACATCGACGCAAGTGGGCCCAATAGCTCCACGGGGGCCTCGGAAGAGCCAGTAGGAGAACCCGAGGAAGAGCGCGACAGGCCCCAAGAGAAGCCCGATACGCCCTAGAGCGAGCCCCCCGAGGAAACACGCAAGGAACCACTCGCATCCGCCCCAGACAGGGACGCAACCCAGATCCGCGACCAGTGAAATGAAAGATTTCGCGGTTTTGGCCCGCCCAAAACAACAAAATCTCTCGTTTCACCGATCCGGCCTGGCGAGGGCTCCAGGGGCGGACGCCGCGCGCGCCCTGAGGCGGCGGGCCGATCGCCACAGGGCCGCGCCCTCGCTTGAGCGCGCGCACCGATCTGCGGCGCGGCGCGCGCACTCCCGCGCCTGAGGCCTGCGGAGATTAACAGTGCACATATTCGCTTGGTCATGAAGATTCCCGTCGACATTGCCGGGCAGCCTCGGAATGCGCGCCGATTGAACGGGATCAAGCCGCGGCTATATAGGCAGATGCGGCCCCAATGTCTGTTCGGGGGCCGCTCGAGCCAACCGAAGGGCCGATGCATCGCGCATCGCGTCGCTTAGCATCAGTAAATGAAAATGCATCTGCAGCGCGCGCGTCGTTCTCGCGGAGCCCAGCAGCATCTTGCGATGGCCGCGCTCGCTTGGTTTACGCGCTCCCAGGAGGCAGCGGGCAGCGAAACGAAGGGCGCGCCGTGTAATCAGTCAATTAAGCGTCTGCGATCGAAAACCCAAACGACCAGTGAAAGATAAATATTTCTGGCCCCGATTGGCGACCCTGGAAATAAACGACGGCGGAATGCCCAATATCTTCTGGATGCATTTGCAGTGAAAGGCGTCTAATCTCGCTCTCCCGGACTTGAGAAGCCATACTGAATCCAACGAGTACAAGACCTTGCTCAAAACGCAAGCGGAGTAAATCGCATACTTCCTTGTCCACCCAATGGCGGCGTGAGACCATGTTTTCTGCAGCCACTTGAAGACGCTCTCGCTCCTTCGCCCAGCCTCCGAGACAACTCACTACCAGCTTTGCCATCGCAAGATATGAGCCCACAAATATACGGCTTCTCTGACGGATGTAATGTTTTCGCCCGTAGGTCTCTTTACTTCTCCGGTTGGCGATAGTTTCATCTGCGCTGTTTTATCTCAATAAAGTTCCATGCCATATTTACGACCTTCCGTGACAATTGATTCGAGGATGAGCTGGAAATTCTCGAGGTGTTGCGACGCCAAAAGAGTGTCGTCTGCGTGCGAAATGCCCCTGGTGATCACATAATCTGGCTCTGGTTGTAGTTCCAGCGAGTCCAGGGCGTCGTGCAGCATCACGGTTTGAAGCGCGATGAACAAGTAGGGGCTGAGAGGGCAACCTTGGGCGATACCTGCAGATTGCTTTCTCTCCGAGGAAGCCCCGCAATGATCAACAATGGTGAAGTACCGCTCAGCGTAAATCCCACGAATCATGTTGACAAATTGCGGTGGTAATCCAAATCTCTCCAAGGCCATGCACATGCTGTCGGGCTTCAGGCGATCGAAAGCTTTCGCCCTATCTAATAATAGAAGGAATAAGCCACCCCCATTGTTCATATGAGCTGCTTTGGGCGGAAACCGAATTGAGATTCCCGCATTCTCCGCTCGCACCCACCACCTAAGAGTCTCTGGTGTAGCATAGACGCCAATGCTTTGTAGCCCACGGCCAAAAGGGAGATCGGTCTGTAGTTGCTTGGCATGGTGGCGCCCCCCTTCTTGAACAGCAGCACCGCGCTGGCCCGCCTCCGCGTTGACGGCGTGTTCTTCGTCTCCCAGCATGTTTGGCATGCGCGCGGGAGTGCTCCGCAAGCATGTTCGTCTCCACAAGCGACTTTCCAGACTTCCGCAGGCACGTCATCAGGTCCTGCTGCTGTCTTGTTCTTCATCTTCTTGATCGCCGCCTGAAGCTCCTCTAAAGAGAACGTGCTGGCGTTGGTCTTCAAGGTGCCTCCAAGCATCTCGGTGTTCGTGGAAACCGCGCTGGCAAAACAGACTCGCCATTGCACCTGCTCGAAATGCTCTGCCAGGGTGTCTGGTCTGGCCGCAGCGTCAGAAAGATCCCCATTCAAGTCTTTCACTCCCGCGCGCATGCGGGGCGCAGGTCTCCGCAGTTGCTTGACCGCGCCCCTGCTGCCAGAAGAGGCTAAATTTCTCAACCAGGCCGCGCGATCTTTCTCCCCAGCTTTCCGTATGAGTCTGTGTAGGCGGAGCTCGTTGTTGTAGTCCCCTGATTTGCGGTGGGCGTTTCTCTCGGCAATGAGTCCCAAAGTAAACGTGCTTGCCCATGGTTTTCATGGTCGTATTTCACCGCTTGGAAAACAGCAGCTGCGGCATCGAAAGCTTGCTGCACATGTTCCGCCGCTTCGCCCAAGGAAGGGGACAAAGGTAGATCCACGACGGAATTGGATAACGTCGCGATGGAAAGCTCCTGGGCATGCTTGCCCGCCAGAGCACCAACATCAATCTTCTTCTTCTTAGGCGCGCCGGCCCGTGAAGATCGTTGGAATTTGATATGCAGCGTAGCGCGCGTTAGAAAATGATGACTATTGAGGGTAGCTGCTCTGGTAGACCAGCATTCTTTCATGCATGCAAGAATCGACAGACGGCATGAAACGTGATCAATTTGAGGGAGGAGTTCCGGCGATATCGGTTGCATCGGCAGCACTCCCAAGTTCCGGTAGGTGATCTTGTCAGCGCCCTCCCCTTCGAAGAATGCGCTCGCGACCGCCATGTCACAGTCCGCGCGTAACTCCATTAACAGGTGCCGGTTCGCCACCTGTGAAGCGGGTCGTTTTGGTGGAGGTCCTCGGAGAACGCGTTCTCCAATAGTGTCCTCTTCACCCGCTCATCGGCATAATGCCTTAGCATTGTAATCTCCCAAAGCGACAGTGGAACTGCGCGGCGTTGTTGGCTTTGCGTGCTTGGCGATGTCTGCGTAGAACGTCTGTCGCATTTCTGGGCCATGTCCGCTGCGGGGGGCGCGTGCGGAAATGAGCGTCCGGATGCCTCCGAAGACCTTGATTCTGACTGTAGCCATTCTAGGGCCGATAGCTTTGAAAGCAACGACGGCAGGGCGCGCCCGAGGTGATATGACGAGCCCCACTCCTGCATCGGATCTGGAATCCAAGTTTGCCTCGCCGGAGAGTAAGTAAAGAAACCCATATTGTATGAAATATCCGGCCCCATGCAGCTGTGATTCCTGCATGGCGCTCCATCTGCAAATCCATTTCGACCAAATTGCTGACTTCGAATGCCGGCCCGGCCTGGTCCTCCCATCGTCCGTCAAGTTTCGGCTCGCCGAGGAGGACGCGTGCGGCTGCGGCGTCGGTGGCCCCCCCGGCTCCGAACCATTTCACCGCGGCTCGGCGTTTCTCCGGGGTCCTGCGCGAGGTGGCGGGCGGGGCCTGTGCGTTGTGCTGCTGGCCCCGAGCGCGGGCCGTCTGCCGCGCAGGTGCTCCCCCCCGCGGGCGAGGCATGATCTCGCGGGTCTTTTTGCGCGCCCCGCCCCGCGAGGATACGTCTCGCGACTGGGGTATCACCGCGCGCGACGCGCTGCTCGGCGCCCCCGAACTCGCGCGCGCACGCGCGCATCAAAGCGTTGAGAGGGCGAGCCAGGTAGCGAGCATCTGGGTATCTGGCGGACAAGCGCACGCTGAGAGAAGCATCCCAGAGCACGCGCGCAGGAAGACTTTGGCCAGGGCCCAACCCGCGAAACAAAAGAAGGCCTCTCAGCCAGGGCGCGTCCTCAGGAGTACTAGACGACCGCGGAGTCCATGCGCCCGTCCACTCCCCTAAGAGACGAGAGTTGAATGACACCTGGAACTGGCGCAGGCACATCTTGCCACAATGCGGATGACCGCCAGAGGGAGGTGCGCGCTGGCCCGCCGGGCGCCCCGTTAACCTCGTCGAGGCCCCGAGCAAGCTCTAATCGAGAAACCCAAGACAGCCAGTTGCAGGCCCGACGAAAGATGGCATCGAACGGAGGTTCTGCGGGAAGATAACGCGGGCGAAGGGCCTGTTTCAGCGCAGCAGGCTTCTCATATTGAATCAGAAACCTGCATTATCTCAGATAGGTTTGGGAGGTGAATAAGCGCGTCAGAATTCTGTGCGGGTGCCATCCAGCCACTTTGCGTGCCGCGCGCCAGTCGCCATCTTGGAAATTACTATCGACAAGGGCCTGGGCCCTGGGATATTCATCGCATCTTGCAATCTAGCAGGCGCGGGTAGCAGCTGCAGCAAATTATCCCTGCGGAACTCCACCGGCACGCTATAGAGCTTCAGGTTGGAACGCATATCATAGGAAAGGGTTATGTTCCGACCAGCAGACAGGAGGCGCGCGCTCGAGCGGTATGCCTTCGACAATTCGGGCGATGGCGGGTGCAGCTGCAGCGCAAAAAAAAACAGTGGCGCGCAAAACGTTTGAACAACGCATAATAGGTTGTGCCATGCCAAGACCAAGGTCACGAATATTCCTCGCCCTCTTTCTCAGCTTGACTGCGTTCTCCTTTCGCGCTTCCGCCACGGCCCCGCGCCCGACGCAGATGCCGAGATGCTAAGCCCGAGTCGCAACCTCCACCGGATCAAAGGGTTCCCCGAGGTCCTCGAGGCGAGTAGCAAGTGGGGCCCGCCAATGTTCATATACAAATGCAATCTGGCAGTTGGAGAAACTCAGCGCATGACCAATGGAAACGTTTACTCACGCAAGCACTGAAGAAGTGGCCCGAGGCCATCGAAGAGGGTCGTCAGGCCAAAGCAGAAGTCATCTGCGTACTCAGGCGAAGGCATGCACTTGTAGGTATTGAAAGGGGCCGGCAGTGGCGCACTCTTGTTCCCAGCAGCCGCCGCAGACGTAGTAGTCGAAGTACAGGTGCCCTTGAGCTGGGCTCGGGGCGTGTCGAGGACCTCTTTCTGGGCGGACGAGGCGCTTGATCTTGACCAGCAGTTGAAGGTCCCGACGTCGGTTCTGATTTTGTGAATCATGAGTAATAAGTCTTGGAACTGGAGTCGAAACGCCCCCTTGGATCTGCCCAACCAGATCTCGCACCACGGAGTCGAGCTCGGAAAACTACGCGGCCTAATTGGCAGCGTGGTTACCGAGCCGCCACTGCGCAGTCAAACCCTTCTTCTTGCCTCCTCCCGTCATGGGGTGAACGTCTTCACCTTCTGAGGACTTGTCGGCCTGGAACGAGGCCGAGTCAGGCCCCTCGAAGGGGAACTCTACTTCGGTGGCCACGTCCGTGACAAGGTCGCTGTACTCCGCTGCGGCGAGGCCCGTCGCGTCAATCCCAACGGGGGGGGGTACAGCATCATTGACTATTCGTTTCGCCGTTCAAGGCGTTGCAGGGGTGGTACTTCCTCACCACCATGTGGAGTGCGCAGGAGGTGCGGCCTTTTTCCGTTTCAATCTCCAGGGCGTGATAAGGGGTGGCACTTCCTCGCCACCAGAGGGCGTGCGCACGGGGCGCCAGTCTCCTTGCGCCTCCACCATGCGGGGTGTGCAAAGGATGCTGTCTCCACCCGTTTCAGAATCCAGGGCATGGCAGGGGCGGCGCATGGTGGCACTTCCTCGCCACCATCAGGGTGTGCAAGTGGTGCGGCCCCTACCCGTTTCACCGTCCAGGGCGTGGCGCGGATATCACTTCCCTGTGCACCAGGGGGGTTGCGCATGGGGTATGGTATCCATCCAATTCAAGGCAAGTCGTCGCAATGGAGGCACTCCCACGCGACCACATGGGGGGGCGCAAGGCGTGCAGTTTCTACTCGTTTCACTGTCCAGGGCGTGGCACTCGCCGCCATGTGGATTGCGCAGGGGGTGCGGTCTCTGTCCATTTCACGACCTCCAGGAGCCCCCCCAGGCGGCCCAAGGCAGCCCAAGGGCCCCAAGATGGCGAACGATGCCCCCCACTGAAGCCCCAAAAGACGCTTCAGACGGCCGAGAAGGGTACAATACCACCCAAAGAGCCACCCAGCCACTACCGACTGCCCAAGAGAGCCGCCCGAGGACTGCCAAGAGGGTCCCAAGAGGGCTCGAAGTGGACCCCAAGAAGGCTCCCAAAGCACGCCTATGGGACATCTCGAGAAATAGGCACGACACAGGTCACAATTTGCGGACATCTGGGCGGTGCTTGAAGCGCCGCGTCGCCACACAGAGTGCTGTGCTGGCACGGTGGCGCGATTTGCCACGAGGGAAAGAGAGAGAGAGAGAGAACTTACCCCAGTGCGACCCTACCTAGAAGTTGCAGCCCCTAGGAAAGCAGCATTAGTTGCTATGCTATGCTATGCTATGCTATGCTATGCTATGCTATGCTATGCTATGCCATGCTATGATGCGCTATGCTATGCTATGCTATGTTATGATGTGCTATGATATGATATGCTGCGCTATGGTATGCTATGCTATGATATGCTATGTTAAGCTATGTTATGGCATACTGCGTTGTGCTATGCTAAGCTATGATATGCGATGATATGCTATGCTAAGCTGCGCTATGATATGATATGGTATGATATGCTATGCTATGCTATGCTATGATATGCTATGCTGCGCTATGCTATGCTATGCTGCGCTATGCTATGCTATGATATGATTGGCTATGTTATGTTATGCTATGCTATGCTGCGCTATGCTATGCTATGCTGGGCTATGCTATGGTATGGTATGCTGCGCTATGCTATGCTACGCTATGCTATGCTATGCTGCTCAAGCTCAGCGACGCTAAGATGAAGGTAAGCTGAGCTGAGACAAACCTGAGCTAAGATGAAGCTAAGCTGAGCAACATTGAAATGAGCTAAGATAAGATGAGATCAGCGACGCTAAGCTAAAGGGGCGTAACTAGGGGAACCGTGGGGCGGATGCCTGGGGGACCGCCCGGGGCGTGCCCCACTGCCCGGCCTTTTAAGCAAACAGAGTAAGAACCCTTCTAGGCAGAGCCTAGGTAGGGAATAAAGAAACAAAACTAACAAAACTAAAGGAACAAAGAGAGAGTGAGAGCGCCTGAGAGAGAGAGAGAGAGAAACAAAAAAAGCGAACGACATACAGAGAAAGAGAAAGAGAGAGGGGCAGTGAACGAGGGGGATTGAGGGATCGAGGAGACAAGTTGGATGTGGCTGACACGGCCAAGCAAGCAGCGTGCTTGTGAGCGGTCCTTGAGGACCACTTCGCGCGAGATGGGGAGGCCGAGCTCGGCCTTCAAGCGGCCCCGCGGATGGGCAGGGGAATGGAGCCAGGCAGGCAGCCATTAGGCCAGGCCGTGTTGACGGCGGTCTGAGGTCGATCAGAGGAACATGCCTGGGTTGAGGACTTGAGGCCTCATCAGAGTGAGGGGACCGAACGGTCATTCACAATCCTTGGGCGCGTTGCTGAAGTGAGGTCCTGCGGTGCGGATTGTTGTTGTTGTTGCTGCTGTTGTTGTTGGTGTTGTTGTTGCAGTTGCTGTTGTTGTTGTTGTTGCCGTTGTTGGTGTTGTTGTTGTTATCACTGTTGTTGTTGTTGTTGTTGTTGTTGTTGTTGTTGTTGTTGTTGTTGTTGTTGATTGTGTTGTTGTTGTAGATGTTGTTGTTGTTTGTGCTGTTGTTGCTGTTGTTGCTGTTGCTGCTGTTGTTGCTGTTGTTGTTGTGACTGTTGTTGGTTGCTCTTGTTGTTGGTTGTTGCTTGTAGTCGTCCCCCCCGCGACCAGGCCCGCGACCCACCCTGCGACCCGCCCGCGACCCACCCCGCGACCCAACCGCGACCCACCCGCGACCCACCCGCGATCCATCCCGGGACCCACCCGCGATCCATCCCGCGACCCACCCGCGACCCACCCGCGACCCACCCGCGATCCACCCCGCGACCCACCCACATTGCTTTGACACAAAAGCGGCGCCTGCGGCGAGCTCGTTGTATAATTTGTAAATATTAGGCGCCTGCGGTGTGTACGTTTTTTGTCAGAGCCTCGCAAACTGCTGACCTCCCCGCCGCCCGCTCACTCTCATCCGCAACTGCGGGGTGCCACGCAGACGTATACTGGAGTCTCCCTGGAAGTCTCGCGCAGCCCGGTTGGAGGCCTCTTCGGGGCGACGCACCACTCACACCCCGTACTCGTTCTTACACAGTGCCCCATGGCCATCGCGATGTAGCATGCATGGATTTTCGTGGCACCCAAAAGAGAACCACCAGAGGATTTTGCACGGGCCCTCCTCCCCGACCGTTTTATTTCGGCACGGCCCCCCCCCATCTCACGCGTCTCCTCCGCATCCCCCCACCAGCAAGCGCGCCCCTCCGCCCCGACCCTTTCATTTCGGCACGGCACCCTCCTCCCCCATCCCGCGCGCCCCCTCCGCATCACCCCCAAACACCAGCCAGCGCGCACCCTCCGCCCCGACTCATTTATTATCTTGCACAGGGTGTCTAAGAGCTCCGACGAGTTTATTCCGGCACGGCACCGGTCGATGTAGCCCCTCGGCCAGCGCCTCACAGCGCGCCCCCTCCGCATGCGCTGTCTAAAGCAGCCATGCCGAAGCGGCCCCCCCGGCCCTCCGCATCCTCTCCCCGCCAGCCAGCGCAGCCAGCCCGCCAGCCAGAGCGCCCCCTCGGAGCCGGTCACACCAGCCAGCGCCCCCCCCCTGCTCCGACAGCTTGACTTTGGCACGGCGCCGGCCCCACCAGCAAACGCGCCCCCTCCGCCCCGACCGATTTATTTCGGCACGGCACCTGGCCCCAGACCCAGCCTCCTCACCTGGCCCTGGCCCCAGCCCCCCTCGCCCCGAACCTGTGATTTTCGTTTCTCGTCGTCCCCCTGGTCCTGGCCCTCGACCCAGCCTTCACACTGGTCCTCGACCCAGACCCCTTCGTCGTCGCCACCCTGGTCCTATCCTTGGACCCAGAGTCCTCCCCTGGCCCTGGCCCCAGCCCCCCTTTCCCTGGACCCTTCATTTTCGCTCGTCGTCGTTCCCCTGGTCTTGGCCTTGGATCCAACCCCCCTCGCGCTGGACCCTTTATTCTCGTTCGTCGTGGCCCTCTGGTCCTGGTCCTGGCCCTGGAGCCAGCCTCCCTCCCTGACCTGGCCCCAGCCGCCCTCGCCCCCTTGGTCCTGGCACTGGACTCAGTCTACCCCCCTGGTCGTTGCCCCAGCCCCCCTCGCCCCGCTGGCCCTGTCCCTGGACCCAACCTCCCCTCTTGGCCCAGCCTTCTCGGCGCTCTGGGGTCGCGCTCTCGCTGGAGACCTGCTTGCAATTTATGCCAAAATAACGCCTTTGTGTTGGAATTACATTCAATTTACTGAAACGCCGCGCTCCCGACACTCAGGCACTCAGGAGTCGCGCTCACGCTTAGGACTCCCTCACAAATGACTTAGGTCCCTGCCCTTCGTGGCCCCGTTGCAGCCATTTGTGGCCCCCTCGCTGCCCTTCGTGGCCCCGTTGCGCCCTTTCGTCGCCCCCTGGCTGCCCTTCGTGGCCCCGTTGCAGCCCTTCGTGGCCCCCTCGCTGCCCTCGTCGTTGCAGCCCTTCCCGTTGCAGCCCTTCGTGGCCCCCTCGCTGCCCTTCGTGGCCCCGTAGCACTGCCCTTCGTGGCCCCGTTGCAGCCCATCGTGGCGCCCTGGCTGCCCTTCGTGGCCCCGTTGCAGCCCTTCGTGGCCCCCTCGCTGCCCTTCGTGGCCCCGTTGCAGCCCCTCGTGGCCCCCTCGCTGCCCTTCGTGGCCCCGTTGCAGCCCCTTCGCGGCCCCCTCGCTGCCCTTCGTGGCCCTTCGTGGCCCCGTTGCAGCCTTTCGTGGCCCCGTTGCAGCCCTTCGTGGCCCCCTCGCTGCCATTCGTGGCCCCTTCGCTGCCCTTCGTGGCCCCTCGCTGCCTTTTGTGGCCCCATGTATGCATGCCCTTCGTGGCACCCGCTCGTTCGCGCCCATCGTGGCCCCATACGCGTTTCCTTCGTGGCCCCGCCGTCGCCCTTCGTGGCCCCCTCGCTGCCCTTCGTGGCCCCGTGCTGCCCTCAGTCGCTCCGTCCTTGCCCTCCGCGGCCGCCGCGGCCCAGTATACACATGCCCTTTGTGGCCCCAGCTCATTCGCGCCCGCCGTGGCCCCATGTGCATGCCCTTCGCGGCCCCGCCGTCGCCCTTTGCGGCCCCTTGCTGTCCTACGTGGCCCAGCTGCTACCTTCATTGGCCCCGTCGCTGCCTTCTGTGGCCCCGCACTATCTGTCATTCGTGGCCCCCGCTCGTTTGCGCTCTTCGTGGCCCCATACTATTCCCTTCGTGTCCCCGCTGTCGCCCTGCGTGGCCTACTTCGTGCCCTTCGTGGCCCTGCTGTCGTTCTCTCTCTCGCTTCCGCTTTCGCTCGTCGCCGTCGTCGTCGTCGTAGCTTGCGTCGTCGTCGACGTCGTCGTCGTCGTGGTCGGTCCCCTGTCCGTCCCTCTTGGGGTCGGGTTGCCGCCGATCAGCGCTGCCGCTGGCCAGGCCGACGGTCCGCAGCCGCACCTCCGCTTGCCGGGGCCCGGCCTGCAGGGAAGAAAAGTACACCCCCCAAAAGGGACACGATCGAACAATAAGAGGGCGGGTATCGAGGGTTTGGGCAACACGCGCTAACGGACACTCGAGCATAAAAGAGCGAACAGTCTTGATTGTTGTTGATGTTAAACTCTCACTTCTGAAGAATAATTATTGTGGATCCCCCCGCCCAGTGCATATGGTCTTTTTCGATCGAAGTGCCCCCCAGGGCTCGCACCTTGTTTGTTATCAGGGAAAGCCTTGAGGCTCAAACTGTGTCGTTGGCCCCCGGTTTACACCAACAGCGGTTCCCGCCTGATACGTCCTCACATTTCTTGATTAATCGCGATCTCGCTTGGGACTTCCTGGACATGTACCACAGCATCGCGGCTCCCGCTGGATACTTCTTGACAATGTATTGCAGATTCGTGATCTCGCGTGGGACTTCCTCGCAACTTACCACCGAACCGCTTCGCTGATATTTCCTCACAGTACCGGTCCTCGCCGCTCAGGAATCGCGCTCCCGCTACATATTGCCTGGCAGTTCAAACAACACTCACGCTTCAACGACCCGCCCGCTCGACCCGCCCGTCGGGGCCCGCCCGCCCGACCAGCCCATTAATGACTGCAGTCGCCGCTCGCTGCCCTTCGCCCGCCTTCGATGCCCCTCGCTGCCCGTACTGGTTCCGCGGTCGCCTTCGCTCGCTGCCCTTCGTGGCCCCTTTGCTGCCCTCAGTGGCTCTGTCGCTGCCCTTCGTGGCCCCGCATTATATGCCCTTCGTGGCCCCCGCTCGCACACGCCCGTCGTGGCCCCATACGCATGCCCTTCGTAGCCCCGCTGTCGCCCTTCGTGGGCCCCTCGCTGCCCTTCGTGGCCCCTTTGTTGCCCTCAGTGGCACCGCTGTCGCCCTTTGTGGCCACGTATACGAATGCCCTTCGTGGCCCCCGCTCGCTCGCGCCCGTCGTGGCCCCATATGCATGCCTTTCGTGGCCTCGCTGTCGCCCTTTGTGGCCCCTTTGCTGCCCTCATGGCCCCTTTGCTGCCCTCAGCGGCCCCGTCGCTGCCTTCTGTGGCCTCGGATGTGATGCCCTTCGTGGCCCACGCTGGCTTTTCTCACGAATAACTGAATTAGGAATCGCGCTATCGCCCGAGACTTCCTCGCGATTCTTGCAGGACCCACGCTTCAGCAATCCGCCTGCTCGACCTCGTCGCCTGGGCCCGCCTTCCCGACCTGCCCTGTCTGGGTCTGCCCACCCGATCTGCCCGTCTGGTTATACCACTTGTTTTCTGCTCCTTGCCCCCCTCCTGTTAATTTCTTTCGTGTTCCAATACTCCCCCTCCCCATTCCACCCGTCCTCTCTTCCCTTGTGTTAGGGGCTGCACTAAATACGCGCGGCAGGTAAGGAAGATATACCCCCAAGGTGGTACGATCGAAGACGACGAAGGCAGGTACCGAAGGTTTGGGATATACGTGTTGGTTAGCACGTGAGCAGATAGGAGCGATTAGTCTTAAAACGAGTGTTGGACTCTCATTTATCAAGAATAATTATTGCTGATTCCCCCCACCGGGGCGTACTGTTTTCTCGATCAAAATGTGCCCTTCGACGTTCGCGCCCTGTTTTTTGATAGGGAAAGTCTTGATGCTCAAACTGTGCCCCTGGCCCCCGGGTTACAACAACAACGGCTCCCGCCTGAGACTTCTTTACAATTTAGCTAGGAACCCCGCTCCCGCCAAAGATTTCCTCGCATTGTATTCAGGAATCGCGCTTTCGCTTGGGACTTCCTTACAATTTATGCAAGAATCGCTTTTCCGGCGCTCTGGAGTCGCGCTCTCGCTAGAGACTTGCTTGCAATTTGCTGAAGAATAGCGCCCTTGCGTTGGAATTTCCTGCAATTTGCTCAAGCGCCGCGCTCCCGACACCCAGGCACCCAGGAGTCGCGACGGTTGTGGCCCCATGTGCATGCCTTTCGTGGCCCCGATGTCGCCGTTTGTGGCCCCCCAACTGCGCCGACCTAGGATTGTCCCCGTTCCCTCCACTCACCTCCGACTGCTGCTCAGGTTAGGTTTCCTTTAAAGGGGAAAGGGTCTATGCGGGAAGGTGTGCCGTGTCTTTCAAAAACAATACCGCTCGTGTGCTGCGGCGCAGCCGCGGCTCGTCTTTGACAGTGCCCTACACACGGACGAAGGTATCATCTTTTCCTTCCCCCTTTTTTCAAGACCTGCTTCCCTTTTCGTGCGCCTGTGGCAGTAGTCTGTCGTGGAGACCGAAGCGGCTGCCAATGCTGCTTGCTGCTCTCTCCTTGTTCTTTTCCTTTTCTCTGCGCCCCACCACGTATAGGCATCAACCACGTTTTCCTACGTGGCCCAGTTGCTACCCTCAATGGCCCCATCGTTGCCTTCTGTGGCCCGGCATTATCTGCCCTTCGTGGCCTCCGCTCGTTCGCGCTCTTCGTGGCCCCATACGCATTCCCTTCGTGTCCCCGCTGTCGCCCTTCGTTGCCTACTTCGTGTCCTTCGTGGCCCTGCTGTCGCTCTCTCTCGCTCTCGCTTCCGCTTTCGCTCGTCGCCGTCGTCGTCGTCGCCGTCGCTTTCGTCGTCGTCGACGTCGTCGTCGTGGTCGGTCACCTGTCCGTCCCTCTTGGGGGCGGGTCGACGGTCCGCGGCCGCCCCGCCGATCAGCGCTGCCGCTGGCCAGGCCGACGGTCCGCGGCCGCCCCGCCGCTTGCCGGGGCCCGGCCTGCAGGGAAGAAAGGTATACCCCACAAAATGGGTTCGATCGAAGACGAAGAGGGCTGGTATCGAGTGTTTGGGAAATACGCGTTATTGGACACTCGAGCAGATAAGGGTGAACAGTCTTAAAATGATTGTTGTTGTTGTTGTTGTTGTTGTTGTTGCTGTTGTTGTTGTTGTTGTTGTTGTCGTTGCTGTTGTCGTCATCCCACTCGCGAGCCGGCCCGCGACCCACTCGCGACCCGCCCGCGACCCACCCGTGACCTGCCCGTGACCCGCCCGCGACCAACCCGCGACCCACCCGCGACACACCCGCGACCCACACGCGACCCGCTCGCGATCCGCCCGCGACCCACCCGCGACCTACCCCGCGCCCGCCCCCTCACTCTGATCCGAAATTGTGGGATGATGCGTACATTCCGTGCACTTTCTGGGCGTTTCCCAAAAGGTTGAGGTCGCCACCCACTCGGCCAAAGATAACCAAAGTGGCCTTTAAGTAGGCTCACAATGCCACCAACAGGGCCCCAGATGGCCCCAACACGCCCGAAGAAAGCTTTAAGGTCCGCCCTGGAAGGCTTCAAGAAATACACATCATGATTTTCGTGTGGTTCTGCCATGTGTTCCATATGTCTCCAGTTCCGGTCTTAAGAGCATCCAAGACGTCCTCAAAGATCACCCCGAGATGGTCCAGAAGGTTCCCAAGACAGCCCAAGCGGGCCCCACGACGACCCACCAGATCCCCCAAACAGCCCACAGACTGCCCTGAAGGGCCCAACGAGAACCCCAAGGCGGCACAGAACAGCCTCGGAAGGCGCCAGACGGGCCAAGAGCGCCTTTCGACGGCCCCCCAAAGCCACAAGACGGCCCAAGAGGGCACCAGGAGGCCACCAAGAATGCCCTCGAAGGCCCGACAAGAGCCCCAAACCAGCCCCAAGGCCGCCCCAGAGGACCCTTCCCGAGTGTTCCCGCAACGACTGGGGCACCACGCAGTCCACTAGCATGGCTCGACTTTCGGCCGGCCTTTTCGCCACAAGGGCGGCTCCAAAACGCAGGGGGGGTGACTCACAACCACTCTCGCTACTCCTTCTGCTCGGGGCTCGAGTAGGGACTTGACGGAATTATTGCACCAAAGGCGCCATAACCTACCTCCAGGGCTCGAAGCTATTCCGAGAAGTTCTCCCAGATTCAACAGGGAGGCTCAAGAAGACGTTTCCAGGGGAAGCGTATAGGAATTTCACAAAACTGGACAGGGACTGGCAACATCCCAGACACCCAGCAAATACTAGGTAAAAGTCTCTCCTGTGCGTGTTCCAACAATACCTGCCTCAATATTCCAACTGTTCGGCCAGCCCTGATAAAGTCGACGACCCATCTCGCGATGGGAATCCGAATTATGACGATCAGGTCCGACCAGGTCCCCCCCTGCCAGCCCATGAACGTACATCTTAGCCCCCGCGCATCTCTCCCCTCTGCTCACCTCCATCTTCCTCCCTCCCACTCACGCCCCTCACTTTCTTTCTGACTCTCTCACCGCCTTCCCCCCTCATATCTGCGACTGGGGGACAAAGCCCAGCTAGGAACGCGGCACAGGTGGCGGGCGTGATGATCACCTTGGCCGGGAGGGCACCGATTGCCAGTGCTGTCGCGCGAAGGGGAGCAAGCGGCACGTCTTCAAGCAGGCACTGGAGTCCCGAGTCACCGCACGTCTTGCAGCCGAAAACACTTTGAATGGAACCTGCTGGGAGGGCAGCTTCTCATGTGTAGCACTGCTGGTTCCCCCCTGCTGGTACCATGGAGAATCGCCACTCGAAACGAGTAAGTACGCCAAAGTTCTCTCTAGCTCGCTCGCTCGCGCGAGCGAGCAAGCCAGAGGGGGGGGATGAGTGAGCGAGCCAGCGGGGGGCCGAGCGAGCATGGGAGGGGGGGGCGGGGTTGGGGGCGAGCGAGCGAGCGGAGGGGCGAGCGATCGAACGAGCGAGAGGCCACCTCGTTCCCTCGCTCGTTCGAGCAAGCGCGCGGGCGGGGCGGCGAAAAAGCGCGGGAGGGAGGGTCGAGCGAGCGAGCGAGCGAGAGGACTTCCTCCTGCCCCTCTCTCGCTCGCTCGCTTGAGCGAGCGAGCGGGGGGACGAGCGAGCATGGGAGGGGGGGGGGCGAGCGAGCGGGCGAGCGGGCCAGCCTCTCGCTCGGTCGCTCCCTCGACCATGCGAGCGAGCGAGTCGGGCAGGTCGGTTCTGGCGGGCGGGTCATTGAGTGCATGATGCTCGCCCGATGGACCAAGCTAGCGAGCGAGCGAGTGGAACGGGACATTGAATGCATGGCCTGGCGTTCGCTTGCTCGCTTGCTCGCACGAGCAAGCGAGCAAGCGGCTGCCCGGGGGGCGTGTGCCGGGGGAAGTGCAGTCGAGTTCACCGCGAGGCCGTAATCTGATCGGACAAGAACGGGAAGCGCCGTTTTAGTTTAATGGGCGTATTGGGCGAAGAAGAATCAGAAAAGGAAGGGAAGGCGAGGGCGGCGAGGAGGCGATGACGAGGACGATGTGGAGAACGTGGGGATAGCGAGCAGGAGCATGAGGACAACGAGGAGGAAGAGAAGCACAAGGACGAGGACGAAGAGAACGAGGGCGAGTACGAGGAAAAATTCGGAGGGCGATGACGACGACGACGGAGGACAGGAAGAGGCAATTGGAGAGGGACTTTAAATCAGGAGAGGATCCTGGTGACCCTATCGGGCTACCCTGGGGGCCGCGCGGGGTTGTCTTGGAGCCTGTTGGGGGCTTCTTGAGGGCCTCTTGGGTCCTGTTGTGGGTTTCTGGGGTCTTCATGGGCTGTCTGGGCGCGTCGGAGGGTTCTTTGGGAGCTTTTTGGGGCCGTCTCGGAACCATCTTGGGCCGTCTTGGGGCCTTCTTGGGCCGTTTGGGGGCCTCGCGGGGCGCTCCCGGGAGTCTCTTGGGGATTTCGTGGCCCTTCTTGGGCCGCCTTGGGGTTCTTGTGAGCTGTCTGGGTGCCTCCTGGAGCGCTCTTGGTGGTCTCTTGGGCTCCTCTTTGGGCGCTCTTGGGCGCTCTTGGGGCCCTCCGGGGCGTCTTTTGGGCCTCCTCTGGGCCGCTCGAAAGCCCTCCGGGAGCGATTCCAAGACGATGTCGATTCGGAGCTCCCTCCGGGGCTGATTTTTTTAGGATATCTCGCACGAAACGGCCGTTTTTCAAAAACCTTTCCAGATAAGAACGGGAAGCGCCGCTTCGCTTGCGTGCGCACGCGCGCACGGATTTGCAACCAACGCGCGTGCGTGCACATCGATGCAGTCGCTGGGCTCCCCTACATACCCAGATGGTCGCCGTTGGTAGCTCGTGTTTAGTGGTTGCCTGCGGTTGCTTTGGTCAGGTGTTGCGCGTGGTCTATGCTTTTGTGTATGTGCATGTGCATGTGTGTGCGTGTGTGTGTGTGTGCCTGAATGTGCCTGTGTGTGCGGCAGTGTGGGTGTGTGCGCGTGTGTGCGCGGGCGTGTACAGGGTGTGTGCCAGGGGGGCCGGGGGCGAGGGTGCACGGGGTGCGTACGGGGCGTGTGCCTGGTGGGCGGGCGGGGGGGGGGTGCACGGTGTGCGTACGGAGTGTGTGCCTGGCGCGCGGGCGGGAAAGGCGCAGGGTGTGCGTACGCTTTGTGTTTCGTGTGAATGGTGTAGTGTTTCCGTGGTGAATCCTTATATATGGACATTCATGCGCTGTTCCTTCTCCTCCTCCTTCTCTTCCTCCTCCTCCTCCTTCTCGTCCTCGTGTTTTGGGCATGTCTCGAGCGAGACTCCCAGTTTGAACAGAAGACGTCTTGAATCACGTCGTCCATCATTCCATGGCTTCGAGGATGTATCGAGCGAAAGACTCATGCTTTAAAACATCGCTGAATTTGCAAGATCCCTGGATATCTCATTGTTCGGAGGATGTCTCGAAAGGAAGTCTCATGATTAACATAAAGCGTCTTGACCCGCGTCCTTGAATAGTATCTCATTTGTTCGAGGATATCTCGAACGAAACAGCCGTTTTGGCGGAACCATTCCGGATAAGAACGGGAAGCGCCGCTTCGCTTGCGTGCGCACGCGCGCAGGGATTTGCAACCAACGCGCGTGCGTGCATGGATTCGCTTGCGTGCGCACGCGCGCGTGCGTGCACGTGGATGCAGTCGCTGGGCCCCCCTACATGCCCAGATGGTCGCCGTTGGTAGCTCGTGTTTAGTGGCTGTCTGCGGTTGCTTTGGTCAGGTGTTGCGCGTGACCGGTGCTTGCGGGTGCGTATGTGCATGTGCATGTGCGTGCGTGTGTGCCTGAGTGTTTTGTTGTGAGTGGACGTGCGCAGCCAAGCTGTACGCGCAGCAGCTCCGAGGCCACCACACCACCGAGTCCAGTACCGTACCCGATGGGCCGCCCTCCAGCACCACGACGACGTCGCAGGCGAAGGCGGCGACGGTGATGGCGGCGAACGGGCGCAGCGCCCCGCGCCGCCGCGCCGCGAACTCCCCTTGGAACGCTCACCTCACTCCGACTTGGCCGAAGCCTCACGCCGACTTGGCGGTGACCCAGCGGGCCGCAACGCCTCCAGCATGCGCCGCACCTTCGCAGAGTGCCACGGCGTCGCTCCGACCGACTGCTCGACCAAACTCACCGCGAGCGCCTGGACATCGTCGAGCGTCGCCGCCGAGCCGCCACCAGCTCCGCCGCCGCCGACGCCGAGGCAGCCGCGGGGCCACCGCCCACGCACGGCTGCCGCCGCCCCCACCTCCGCCGCCGGCGGGAGGTGAGGCCGCCCGCCCAGTTGTCCAGGTCGGACCCGAGGTCCGATGCCGCGATGCCTGGCGCCGCAGGCGACGCTCTACCGCCATCACGAGCCCCATGCCCGCGCGCACGGCCTCCACAGCACCCGCTGCGCCAGCTGCCGCGGCGGCAGGGGAGCCGCGGCGGCAGGGGAGCCCCCCGCCGCCAGCTCGCCCGTGGCGGTTTCCGCCGAACCGCCGTCGTCGCGTCGCCGCCGGCCGTACCGCCCGCCGCCGCAGCAGCAGGGGCCCCAGCAGCGCGACGACGCTCGGCCTGACGTCGGCGCCTGCGCCGACGCGCCTCCCGTGCCGCGGCGGCAGGCGGCGCGCCAGGCGCGCCATCGGGAGCAGGCACCACGGCAGGCGTCGCGGCAGGTGGCACGGGCGCCTCGGTCAGCCTGAAGAGGCTAGCTGATACCGCCGCGCGCGCCACCGCCGCAACCGCCTGCGGGGTGCTTTCGCCACCGCCGCCCCGCGGACCGCCGCCTAAACCAGCGAAGCGGCGGCAGCAAGCGGCGCGCAAGCCCCTCTAGCCCCACGCACGGCCATCGGGACGGTCGAGGCGGGGGGCATGCAAAATCTTGAGCCAATGTGTGTGTGTGTGTGTGTGTGTGTGTGTGTGCCTGTGTGTGCCTGTGTGTGCGTGTGTGCGCGTGCGTCCGCGGGCGTGTACAGGGCGTGTGCCAAGGGGGCGGGGGGAGGGGGTGCACGGTGTGCGTACGGGCCGTGAGCCTGGCGGGCGGGCGGGGTGCGTGTACGGTGTGCGTACGGGACGACGACGACGACGAAGAACTCGAGGAGAGACACCCCGACACGAAACGGAAGAGCGCGTCACAGTTGACGGCTCGCCCAAGCCTCGGGACACGATGTGTCAGACGTGACGGCTTCCTGTGCGCTCCTCGAACAGGAATCCACCCAGAGTGCTGGGCTGGCACGGTGGCGGGACTTGCCGCAGGCAGCTGGAGAATCTCTCCTTTGCTCCCCGCTCTGGGGGAGCCTCCCAGGGGACCCGAAACCGCCCGGGGATCCGGCGGCGCGGCACTCCCACCCTGGGGGCACAGAGGGCACAACACATTACGTGATCCAACGCTGCTCTGATATACGCTGATTTGGGATGAATCGCTTTCCTGCGCAGTGCGATGCATGAAGCAGCTCATTATTCCATTGTACATCTGGTGTACTGGAACGGGTTTGCTTCCATTGTTTTGCATGTTTTGCCACGGTCTGCATTGAGTTGCTGATCTGTCCTATACTCTGAACTGGTTGACGTTGCGATGCGTTGCGTTCTACTGTTTTAGTCTGCGTTGTATTGTGCTGCTTTGGGGGAAGAGGTCCTCGAGAACCCAGGGGGGCATAGGTCAGTGGATCCAGCCAGCGAAAACTATATTATCTCAGTGTTTGCATGGCGTGGAACTGGCAAGACAGCAAGGACAGTGATTGTTTACGGCAGATACCCCCACAATTGGTGGCATGAGCCCGCCCCTCTGCAACCTGCGTCTTGCCCGTGTCCCTTACGTCCCCTCGCTCGCTTCGCCCAGAACCGACCGCCATATCCTGAGGACCGACTATCTGCCCAGGCTGCACATGAATCACCGCGAAGACGTTCATACTTACGCTACGGCCAAGTGGACCCCTTGACATCGCTCGGGCATCCATTTCCCGTGCATTGTTCTGTTTCGTGCGCTTCCTGTTAGCAAGATTTGCCCCTCGCTGAGATCAAACGCACACGCCCGAGCGATGCCAAGGCCCTTGACACATTCAACTTATACAGAAGAAACTGATACTTCGAACGCCTTGAAATAGATCCGCAAATTGAATACAGGTACCACGACGACTTTCAATCATACGTAAGTTCTAACATGACAAAGCCTGCTGTGGACCCAACGCCTACTACGCCAATCGATCCTTCCGCTTTCAAACTAAAACCCTGAATCAATCTTCCCTTTCCCGACTGCCTCCTTCACGGTCGTGGTGGACACCAAGAAGGACAGCGGCTCCTCTGGAGCGCACACAATCCCGATCACGAAAAGAGTGGGAGGGGGGGGGGCGTGGACGGCGGAACAGGAGTAGGAGGATGCGGATGGGACGGGACGGGGCGGGACAGCGCGCTCTGTCGGCCGAGGCAGCCCGATGGATAGGCGGCGCGCGCCTCAGCGCCTCAGAGCTTGTACACCGTGGTGGTCTCGTGTCAGCGATTGCGTGTGCAGGAAAGGGGATGATGGCGGGGAGGAGGGGGGGGACGAGGGGAGAAGGAAGGAGAGACTCGCTGGGGCAGTGCGAGTGAGGTGAGGGACACGGCGGGTCGTGTGCCCAGGCAAGCGGAGCGGACTTCGAGGCAGTCCCTTGTCACCCTCTCGCACACCAGAGAGCCAAGAGCGAGAGAGAGAGAGAGATATGGGAGATGGGAGGGGCGGTCCAGCCAGATCGCGCCCCCTCAATATCGGCCAGGTGCCGAAAGCCCTCCACGACGCCAGTCCGACCAACGCTTTTAGCCAGATCCGCAGCCGCCGCGACGACGGAGGGGGTCGCGGACGTGTGACCGACGGCAGAAGTGGAACGCGTGAGAGCGAAGCGAAATGGAAGCGCACGCACTACGCACAGAGCATGACTGGACGACGCGCGCGCGCCTGCACCCCAAGATCCAGCAGCGTGGTCGGAGGAGCTCTGCCCCTTCCCCTCCCGGCGAAAAATCTTCGCCATCGAAAGCCCGCCAGCTTGCCCCGCTCCCCCCCGACACCCACTCCCCTCCACCTCCTCCCAGGCCCCTCCCCGTTCGCCGCATCCCCCCGCCCTTCCCCCCCCCCTCCTCCCCCGAGGGGCAACGTTAGGGGAGTCACCAGCTCATGGGGGTAAACATCGAATTTGAATCGGCGATGCATCACCGATAGATGGGCGATGGGCCCCGATGGCGGAACCGCACGTTCCTGAGCGGGGTGGGCTATCAGGCCCCTGCTGGCGATCAAATTGGAGCGGCGAGTGGGGTCGATGCGTGCCCTCCTGGGCCTATCCCCCATCTAACGTTGCCTGACGCCTCTCCCCATCCCCCCTGCGACAATCCGCTTCGACCTCCGTCCCTGGCCTTCCCTCTGCACCGCGCCTCGCGGGAGCCCACCACGAGCTTGACCACCTGCCGGGTGCCGGCCAGACTCCGTCCGCACTCAGTCCGCGTGCCGCGCTTGGGCCGGCCCATCTGCCCAACAGTTCTCCACCTTGCTGTTGTTGGGTCCTCGTTTTGAATCCGCAGCGCCGCGCTCCACCTTCTCTTCCTCCTCCTCCTCCTCCCGCCTCCTCCTCCTCTCGCCTCCTCTTTCCTCCTCCTCCTCCTCCGCCTCCTCCTCCTGTTCCTCTCCCCACACCTACTATCCGAATGTCCTTCTCGGCAGACCAATCACACGTTTCATAACCCAGTCATGGATTTCACCTACGGCCTCAATGCGTGTGGCCCGCGCCCGTTTGGGCACACCCCGCACACGTGTCGTGCCCCCATGGGGAGCTCCACCTACAGCCTCGATGGGTGCGGGTGTATGCCGCCCCCCGCCGATTTCTTGTACGCGAGCTCCGCCTAAGGCCTTAATGGGTGTGGCTGTATGCCGCACCGCGGCCATTTCGGCACACTTTTTGGCGCCGTGATCGCGCGTGAAGAGACGCGTCGAAATCCATGGCACCCACACACACCAATGCACACACACACGCGCGCGCGCGTACGCACGCACGCACGCACGCACGCACGCGCACGCACGCACGCACGCGCACGCACGCACGCACGCACGCACGCACACACACACACGAACGCACCACGCACACACACATACATATACATACACATACACATGCACATACGCGTACACAAGCACACACACATACATACACACACGCATGCGCATGCACACATACACATATACACACATACACGCATACACACATACACACACATACACACATGCACACATATACACATACACACATACATACATACATACATACATACATGCATACATACATACACACATACGTACATACATACATACATTTATACATATATACATACTTACATACATACATACATACATACATGCATGCATGCATGCATACATACATACATACATACATACATACATACCCACATACATACATACATACATACATACACACATGCATACATACGTACATACATGCATGCATGCATGCATGCGTGCGTGTATACATACATGCATACATACATACATATACACACATATACATAGACACATACATACATACACACATACATGCATGCATGCATACATTCATACACAGTTACATGCATGCATACATACATGCATGTATGCATACATACACACAATCGCACATAGATGCATACACACATACATACATACATGCATGCATGCATACATACATACCTACATACATACATACAAACATGCATGCATGCATGTATACATACATACGTACCTACATACACACATACATCCATACATGCGTACATGCACATATACATACATACATACGTAACACATGTATACATACATGCATGTATACATGCATGCATACGTGTAACCCTACACAACAACACATGCATACATACATCCATACATGCATGCATTCATACATACATACATGCATACATAGATACATACATACATGCATGCATACATACATGCATGCATGCATGCATACATATCTATATTTATATGTGTGTATATATATGTACGTATACACATACACACACACGCACACACACACACACACGCACACACACACAGACACACCTCACACGCTTGTGCCCCTATGAGGACCCGCTCTCCATACATCGTGCGGTGCGTCATAAAGACGGCGAGGGACATCCCCAGCGGTACAAGCAGCTGCGTAGAGTCAGGCCTTTCGCCACACTAATTATGTCTGCGCACCGTCACGCATGCAGCTGGGGGTCCCGTGTATCGCGGGGCAGCGGCCAATGAGGCGCGGCTCGGACCAAGAGGAAATGTACCGACGGCGACAGAGCAGCTGGAGGGACAATATCTGGGGCGGCTGCCAGCAATCTACTGCCAATCTGGGCGCTGGGCGAGCGCCCATGGCCGAGTTGAGAGGCCGGTGAAGAGATGTGAAATGACTCCAGGGCGCCCCTCGTCCCCACCCGCACAGGCGGTCTACAGGAAGCGTGCGGACTGAAGACCACAGCCAGAGCTGCATCCGGCGCTTTGGCCCTCGCGCTCAGCACATCCAGGCGGTTCACAGTAATTAGCGGCTCACCTGCTCACTCGAGCCTCCGAGCTCATCTTCGATGCCGTATCCCCGGAGCCCTCATTGACTCTGGCAGGCGTCGGCACCCCGTCGGGCCATTATGCCTCGACCACTCATCTGTTTCAGGCTGCGGCACGAGGAGTGGGGAGGAGGATGAGGAGGCGAGGGGAGATGCGGTTCATAATTCAGGCACCATCCTGTCTCTGGACCCCTCCCAGACACAATCTTGGCCAGCGTCTCGAGCAGCGCCTGGCCATGGCGACGATTGCCCATCCTGAGACTATCAAGTATCTTCGAGTCTTCGGCCCCGTATGCCTTAGGCAAGGTGGGCGCCTGGGGCGGACCTTACAAGTCAGCAGGTAACAGTGGGCGGCGCTCGGGCAAGTTTCCTCGAGCCTTGGGCTCCACAATCAGGGGGACGTAAGACCTGGGTAGAGGAGACTCGGAAATCCCCGACGAGGTCGTCAAAAAAATGACGAGGCCGAGCCTGCATTTTGACGAGGCCTCCCGCTGCAGACATCCCACGAAACTCCTCCTCGTCAAAATCCGAGGCGCGGTCGTCAAAAAACGATGGCGAACCCGAGTCCTGGCAAACCCGGGTCTTACGCTCCCCCGACACAAGTCCGCTGGGGGGCTGCCCAAAAAACGGGCACCGTGCTACCCCCTGGACATGTCCAGGGCCCCGGAAGGTTGGGTGGTGGTGGGGGGGGGGGGGGGGCGGCCGCTCGCAAACACCTGGAGGTGGCCTGCGTCCGGTGCTACGCCGCGAGGTGTCACAGGACAGCGAAGCGGAACGACCGCGGGGCGGGGGGAGCGCGCTGGCTGCGCCCGCCCCCCCCTTCCTCGGCAAAGCCCAGCCCACGGAGGGCCCAAAAGCTCGATCCTCCAAGGGCCCG